>CM035433.1:41621377-41623877 GCA_020310875.1 Ceratopteris richardii | reverse complement strand
CCTTGATGCTTGAATCTAAGTCTTGGATATGCCTGATCATGCTATTGCTAATCTATTGGGAAAGGATAAAGATAACCCTCTTATCTCTTTCATTCCATTCCCGAAAGGCCATTTGATGATCATTGGATGGATTTTCATCTAGCTTAGGTCATGGTTCATTTCCACTAATCAATCCCCAAAGGCCCTTTCCCATAAGGTAGTTGGAGACCCTAAATGCCCATGGTTGATAGTTCCCCTTGTCTAACTTTTCAATTTGAGTGTTGAAGTCTCCATATCTATTCTTTGCTACTTGATCTAGCCCTTAGCTAATGCTCCAATGTGCATAAAATGCAAATGAAGATCTGAATTTACCTTAGTCCAAAGCTTTCCTTAGATGGACACCTTGCATGCTTGAAAGTTAGACAAATAGCTCCCCGGTGATGTGAGCTACCTATAACAAATTTTTGTTGATGAAAATCTTTAACCACCATCTCCAAAAGGTCTTCTTGCTTGTGTTTGATGTCTCCAAGATGCGGAAATGCTCTAATACCATTGTTGGGGGAAGTATCTCAACCCCTATGCAACGATGAAGTCCAAATGACCTCCACAAGTATCCATGTTTAACCTCTACACACCAAAAATGCTCTTTCTCAAAGCATATGTACATAACTCCGGTGAGCTTTTGTGGACCTCTAGTAGACACCAAGGGATTTCCAGGAAAACAAATTTCACTCCAAATGGATGCTTACACAAAGGAAACAGTGTCCACAGGATGTGCTAGTTGAATGCTCACAATTGCTAGTCAAACAAAGGCCTCACTTCCCTCCATCAAGCTTTTCTCAGAAAATACACAAAATATAAATCTCAAAATTAATTGAACTTCATAACACTAGACTGGCAACTTAATGGCACCAAAATCATAGCAAATGCATGAATAGAGAAGGAAAACAAACCCTTACATCATGGAACAAAATAGTTCCAATAGAGCCTACACACAAAGAGAGATATCAATCACACAAATTAAATGAAGATTTCACCCAAAATACTCAAGGAATGCTCTCCAAAATTGGTGAGCTTAAAAAATACTCTAATAACTATCCAGTGAGATAAGAATTACATCAATGGATACATATGAGAAAGAACCAATGCTAACAACGAAGGGGTAGAGAGTTGCAACATTGCCTATGCACAAATATAGATATGGCTACTCAAAGAAAATAATCAAGAAAGCAAGGGGCTAGCTTAAGCAAGGGGCTTACTTATTACAACTCTAGGACTTAGTGCTCATGCGACATGAACTAAAAATCCAAGAAAATAGCTCAAAAGAAGTCCGAATACATGCTCCTTTTATAGTGAGAAGTGTGCCCCTAAAATCTAAGAACTACCTTTCCAAATCAACCTCCTAAATTGGAAAACTTAGTTGAGATGACTTGGGGAGTGGTTGAGTGACTTTTCTTGATCCAATCACATGGCTTTTGGCTTCCTTAGATTGCTCCACATGTCCATGATTGATTTCCCATGAATTTGTTGCTTGAAGCTTGAATTTTAACACTATCTAGTTTAGGTGCTTCCTTAGAACTTTCAAAGATCTTCTAGCTTTCGGTTTCATGGTATTTGACATATTTCTCATGAACATTTGGATGCTAAAACTTATATCATCTTTCATACATACATACATACATACATACATACATACATAGATATATGCAAATATAAATATATAAATAAATAAATATAAATAAATAATAAATAAATAAATAAATATATATATATATATATGTGATGAAATAAATATTATTTTATGTGCTAGAATGTGTACATGCATGTGTGTATATACATCAGAGAAACTATGTGTACATGCATGTGTGTATATACATGCTCAAGTGACAACCTTCTTTTTGATAGCCACATATGCAAAGAAACTATGTTCCATGGCTTGAAGAATGACTCATCGTTCATGTGACAACCTGACTATTATGCAATGATGGAATTACCTTTCACTTTGGAAATCACATATATGATGCTTGATCATCATAATGAGCATTGGATGCCACCTTATTCACGTGAAAAAGCCAATTCAAGAAAATTGGGACTTATTCATGATTTTGGAACAATTTTATATTTTCCAACTCTATGTTTTTTTAATGATTCATGCACTATATGCATGAACTATATGCTATTATATCTTGAATGTGATGAGAGATTGAAATTCAAGCTTCTCAAAATTTTCAAGAGGTAGACTCACCTCTTGTTAGGAACAAAATCTTCAAATTTTATTTCGGGGTCTAATATTGCAAATTGCAAGAGACTTGGGTTCAAGCCTCTCCTAATTTACAAGAATAAGGTTTGAACTCAAGGAGCCCACAAAAGTGTACACTATTTTCATCTATATCTTCATTATCAAATGGATTATCTTACACTAGATTTGAAGCTCCAAATGCTTTACATCCTCTTTTTGGCCAAAAATCATGATAAAAAGTATCATTCCATATTATTTGAGAATTGGAAACCTCCATAAAGT
>CM035433.1:41598877-41616377 GCA_020310875.1 Ceratopteris richardii | reverse complement strand
CTCGTTGTTGTACTAGCGTCTGCTCTGTCGAAAATCGTGCTTGGAGTTCTGCTAGCTGTGTCCGGAGTTGATGATTCTCGGTCTTTACGGCATCAACTTCTTCCTGGAGGGGGGCGATGTCGGCTTCCAGGGTGTCTACCTTGTGCTGGTATTCGAGTTTCAGGTGGTCCGTGGCTGCCGTAAACTGGGCGGGCAGCTGGTGTGATAACTGGATGAGGAACTGCCCCATGGCGGCAAGTTCCGAGAATGTGTTATGTGGCGGTGGTGGTGGAGGATGACGAGGTTGAGAGGATGTGTCGGTGAGTAGTTGCTGGGAGTTTGGCGGAGAGTAGTTAGGGGAGGAAGAGGAGGATGCTGCGGGTTCAGTGATGGGTTGGCGGGGTGGTTCCGGTGGGGGAAAGGGGTTGACAGGAGGTGGTATAGGGAGAACGGTATCTGAGGGGTTTACCTTGGCGAGTGTTTGTTGTATGGTTTCTGTCTGGTTGATGGCGTCGATGAGTTGATCCAGTGCTTTGGTGGCCGATTCCTGTTCATCCTGGTGCTGCTCAGATTCTTTTTCTGTGGACACTATTTCTGTCTCTGCTTGATCCTGCTGGTTTGGTTGCTCCGTCGAGGTTTCGTTGTGTGTGGCGGTGTCGTGGTATGTTTCCTCTTGGTCGTCTGGCTTGGTGTCCTGATCTTTTCCGGCGGATCCTTGGACTTCACTTTCCGAGGAGCTGATCCGAATTCGCTTGGTACGGAAGAGCTGATTAATCTCTTCGTCTTCTTCTTTAGTGTCCTCGATTGGTTGTGCGGATTCTTCGTGTCGAAGTGCGGGGCCTGTGGGTGGGGGTTGTGCGGCGAGAATAGTTGGGAAGAGGAAGGAGATGATGTGGGGAAGGCGAGAGCGGGGGGTAGAACCCTTTTGGAGCTGTTTTACGATAGCTACACATTCTTTATGGATTCTAAGGAAAAAGTAAGAGGCAAAATTTACAGGTTCGCGGGCAGCTAAATCTAAGGCGGAGTAGAAGGGGCGAGAGATGCCATATGTTCGTTTTTGCAGGTTGAGGATGGCTACAAGGAACTGTAGGGCGGATCGCTCGGGTTCTGGGCGGCATAGAATGGCGTATTCGTTTGATGAGGAGCGGGGAAAGAGTTCGGTCATACGGGCGAAAGGGATGGTAGGGCCATTTTCGCGGCCTTGCGGGGCGAGGCGGTAGGCGTCGGCGAAGGCTTGGAAGGTGATGACGGATCTATGTGGGAGGGAAAGGAAGACCCACTGTCGTTCGGTGGCGGGGCTTTGGGCAATGGCTTGGATGATCTGTGCGGAGAAGGGATGGGCTTCCACTGAGTGCCAAGGCAACTCAGCGAAGTTGGCCAACCCTCTGCATCGCAGGTATTCGCCTACGTCTGTAGGGATACCGTCGCGGAAAGAAGCGTAGTTGGCTAGCGCTTCCATGGTGTTCACAATGCACACTTACAGAAAACACAGAATACTGAGATAACACACACAATCACGAAAACACAATAGCAGTTTTTGGCGCAACTCAGGGGGTTAAATATGGAGAACACGGTGTGGGGGTGAGTATCATTGTGTGGTGCGGGAATGATACGGTTTGCATGCTAGCGTGCGTACTGAGTGACCGGTAGGGAGAGGCGGCTGGTATCATAAAGATTTGTACAAAAGACGGCTAAAAGCAAAACATAAAAATTTATACAAAACGTGGCTCGTCGCCGAATAATTAAGGCGTACTGGTAGTGGGATAATACGGCCGCAACTTCGATCCATTAATTACTTTTGGAAGTGGAATTTTGGTCAACATAGTCAACCGAAAAGTTGCCGGACCTACTTGTGCTGAGATCTTGAAAGGGCCGAACCATCGTAGTTTGAATTTTCCTGCTGCTCTGTCCGATTTTGCGTTATAGAAGAGTACAAGCTGTCCTACCGAAAAGATTGGCGTCTTCAAATATCGATCGTGTGTCTTAGCTTGCCTTAGTTGAACTTCGCGCATAGTTAAAAAACTGAGCCATCGGTGCTCATCAAGTTCTCTGAGTGCATCCATTCGTGCTGTCAGTGAAGATTCCGGTAGCATCTTCTGAGTGATTGCTACCCGCAAACTTGGGATGACTACTTCCATGGGAGCGATTGCTTCTAAGCCATAAGCTAGCTTGAAAGGTGTCAAGCCTGTTGTTACTTTATATGTAGTTCGGTATGCCCATAATACTGCAGGTAGTAGTTGATCCCATCTTTCCGGTGCTTCCATGATCAATTTCCGGAGGATGTTTAACAGTGATTTGTTTGTACTTTCAGCCAATCCATTGGCACGTGGATAATAAGGAGAGCTAAATTTATGTGTGACTTGGAAGGACTGTGTGAGTGCCTTCATTAAATTGTTTACAAAATGAGAGCCTTGATCTGAGACAATTTCCAGTGGTAAACCAAATCGTGGGAAGACATCCGTGAGTAGACATTTTGCTACCGTAACTGCTGTTGCAGACCGCAAAGCCCAAGCTTCTGCCCATCTAGTTGCGTAATCTGTGCAAGTCAGTATGTATCGATTGTTACTGGATACTGCTGGAGGTGTAATTGGCCCGATAAAATCTAAACCCCATTTCTGAAAAGGTTCTAATGGTAAGATGGGTTGCAGGGGAAAAAGATGCCGTTGTAAAGGCTGACCAGCTCTTTGGCAAGCATCGCATTGTTTAACAAACTGTGAGATATCTCTGTACATAGTTGGCCACCAGAGTCCTCCTTGCAGAATTTTCCGGTGAGTTAAGTCTGCTGAAAAATGGCCACCGGATGGAATTGAGTGAGTCAAAGTGAGAACTGAGTTAACTTCATGTGGGGGAATACAGCGAAGTAGTATTCCGGTATGATCTGCATAATATAGTTCGCCAGCAATTAACCGAAATCGGCGGCTAAAGACCGCAATTTTCCTTCGAACTGCCTTGGCAGTCTCGGCTGGAAAGCATCCTTCGGTGAGAAAAGTTAGAATCTGATCATAGTATGTATGTGGTGTTTGTAATTTGGCAGTCTCATCGGGCAGTGGTTCAGCATTGTAAATTGCAGGAGTCGTGTCATCTATGCCTACCGCAGCTTCACCCGAATCTAGGCGTGATAAGAAATCTGCTAAAGCATGTGCATTTCTGGGTCGGTGAATGACGTCATAGTCGAATTCTTGTAAAAGTAGCACCCATCGTGCTAATCGTCCTCCTAAGTGCTGCTGTCTTACTAGATAAACAAGGGCAGCATGATCCACATGAAAGGTAAATTTCCGGCCTAGTAGATAATGTCTGAACTTTTTGATTGAGTAAATCAATCCTAGACATTCTCTTTCAGTGGTGGAATAGTTCTTTTCTGCCGGTGCAAGTCTTCTACTGGCGTAATAAATAGGGCGAAACCACTTATCTGTTTGCTGCATCAGAATACTACCAATTGCAATATCTGAAGCGTCGACAAAAACATGGAACGGATTGTCCCAGTCCGGTGGTTGTAAAATTGGGGCTTGCGTCAGGAGATACTTGAGTCGATCAAATGTAGTTTGACATTCTTCAGTCCATTCAAACTGTCGGGGAGTTTTTGTGATTAGCCTGTTCAGTGGTACTGCTAGGTGAGCAAGCCACCGTAAGTGTCTGCCATGCCACCGTATTTGACCCATAAAACGCATTACTTCCTTCGGAGTCGTGGGTATCGGGGCTTCTAAAATCGCCGAAATCTTATCTGGGTCCACTCGGATACCTTGAGCAGATACAATATGCCCAAGTAGTTTGCCACATGAAACCGCAAACACGGATTTGTTGGGATTAAGGCAGAGTCTATATTCTCCACACTTCTGAAAACAGCATCGTAAATGAAACAAATGTGCTATCATCTTCCCAAAGATTGAGAAGTCGTCGAGATATACTTGCATGAAAGAGGTGAGGTAAGGAGAAAATATCTCCTGCATACATCTTTGAAATGTGCTTGGTGCATTTCTCAATCCGAACCACATTACGGTGCAGGCAAAGACACCCCAATTGGTAATGAAGGCAGTTTTTGGTATATCCTCTTCAGCCATTCTAACCTGGTTGTACCCGCTGTATCCATCTAAAAATGAATACATTTCATGACCTGCGACTCTATCAAGCATGGTATCCAAAAAGGGGATCGGGAAAGGATCTGGTACTGTTGCTGCATTTAATTTCCGGTAATCCACACAGATTCGTAACTGCTTGTTTTTCTTTGGCACGATCACGATGGGTGAGATCCATTCAGCGTGTTCTACTGGTACAATGAATCCGACTTTTAATAGTCTATCAAGTTCGGCTTTTACCTGTGATGCATAATGGGGGTTCATTCTGTAGCTGGGTTGTCTTTTTGGTTTCACTTCCGGTTTCAACATGACCCTGTGTTGATAGATGCGCGGATCTAATCCTTTCATGTCTTTGTAATCCCATGCAAAGACGTCTGCGAATTCGCGAAGAAGTTTAATCAAATCCTCCTTAAATGTTTCCGGTAAGTTCTGCCTCATCTTCACAGGTCGTGGGTGGTCTCTATCTCCTAGATTGTACGTGATCAGCTGGTCTTCTGGAACATAAAATTGTTGAGGTTTCTCTGTATCATCTGTTGGCTTGAACAGTGGTTGTAATTCGTCGTCATGGGTTGAGGAAGTATCTTCCTGGACCGACTTTCCGGTGATAGCTACTACTGTACATACTGACGTGTTCCAGTTATCTATGATGGATTGTAGGTCAACAGTTCCTAGAGACATTAAATCGGCATTACTCTTCAGAAATTGCTCTTCTTCATCATCTGACAGTCCATCTAACATATGAACTGGTTCAGCAAAGTACGGTCTGGCGTGAGGTTCGCAAGATTGCATAGCATCTAGTTTCACCACATATTTACGATGGGCATCCTTGAATGTAAGCTCTTGTGCAGACCAGTCCTGTATTACCTTCGCATGCTTCAGCCAAGGTCGGCCGAAAAGAAGATTGTAATCCAAAGTAGATTCGGGTAGATCTAGTATGACAAAAGTCATCTTGAAAGTTGTACCTTGTAGAGTGATGGGTACATTCCGCACAAGTCCTACAGGATGGACTCTCGATTGATCCGCCATTCGAACAAAGAATTGAACTGGTTCAATTTCGGTCCAGCCTAGCTTTTTGCATAACGCTGCGGTCGCAATGTTTACGCCTAAGCCTCCATCAATTAATACTTGCGTGATCTTCTGATTCTTATACCATACTGTGATCAAGGGCACTGCGTGATCAATCGCAGCATCAGGTTCCGGTTGAACTGCGGCTGTCGTCGGAATGCAAGAAGGTACTGGGCTGAATTGTTGCTGAAACTGTTGTCGGATCCCGGGCACTAAGGCCAGAAGTTGGCCTAGAGGCAGAGTGATGGATGCCTTGGACAAAATTTCCCAGGCCTGTTGAGCTTGACTGTCTTGTTCTTTTGGACTTGAAGTTTCTACTGACGCAGAAGTGTCTGCTGTTGTCTCTACTGATGATGATGGCCCTACTGATGCATCCTTTTGTGTTGTTTCGTCCTTTGATGAAGAAGCCTGAGTCACCGGAATAGGTTCTGGGAACACTGGTGGTTCTGTTGTGGTCCAGTGACTAGCTTTGTTATACATCCTTCGTTGTTCTTGTATCCCTGGTTCAAAGATTTCTGCCGCCGGCTGAAGTTGTTTACCGGAACGGGTCTGGACTGTAGCAGTCTGTGTCTCGATCGGTGTAATTTTTACCATGTTGGCCATTGGATTTTGGCGTTCCTTCTTTCTTTGATCATACTCCATTGCGTCTTTACAAAACCTTCTAATGTGGCTGAATTCGCCACAGAAATGACAGCGTGGAGGTGGTAACTCAGGGTTTTCCGGTGGTGGTCCATTCTGCCATCGGTTGGCATTATAAGTGTTGTTTCTCTGTCCTCGGTAGTTCCGATATCCTGGTGGTTGATTGTTTCTCAGTTGCGGGGGCACATAGTGATTTACTGGCTGGCCATGTTCTTGGATGACTGTATTGACGGTTGCTGTCCCCTGTATTCTTGCATTGTAGACACAGTTTCCGGTGGTGTGTCCGGTAGTGTTGCAGATAGCGCAAAACACTTGGTTCAGTGCACAGTTGGCACTTGTATGCCCCGAATTTTTGCATGTGGTGCAGTATACTTGCCTGGTGATATCTTCAGCCATATTTTTGTTTGTTTTTAACCATTCCAAGTCTTCTGAAAATCCACCAACCTTGGATTCTAGCTGTAGAGCCATTGCAATGACGGCATCCAAGGTCATAGCTCCGACACATCTTATGATCATGATCTGCTTCAGTTGTGGGGTTAATCCATTGATAAACCATTGAGAGATGACATCATCAGGTAGATTAGCGTGAGCCTGTGGTATCTGCCGTAAATGTGTTCTAAAGAGGGTAGCGTACTCCTGGACGGTCTGATTTACCTTCTGTCTGTTGTTCTGTAGATACTCAAAGATTTCAGCAGGATTCTTCTTTAGTCTGAATCGCTGTAAA
Organism: Ceratopteris richardii; assembly: GCA_020310875.1. NCBI lineage: Eukaryota > Viridiplantae > Streptophyta > Polypodiopsida > Polypodiales > Pteridaceae > Ceratopteris > Ceratopteris richardii. The sequence goes on along the minus strand of CM035433.1, from coordinate 41,609,897 downwards.
AAGGCGTCTCGTACTGCATCGTAAGTACCGAAATGATTGATATCATATTCCGTGAGCCATCTCGCCGCTTCATTGATCAGTGTAGATTGAAAAACAATGGCCTTATACGCCTGATCTGGTGGATGGTTAAGAACTGCATAACTTATCTCGAAAGTTCGTACGTGGGCGTCTGGGTCGTCTCCTAGGAATCCACCGAATTTCGTGTAGGTTACACCTGTTGGAGGTGGCCTTGGCGGTCCTAGCTGTTGTTGTTGATGTTGTTGTTGTTGGTGTTGCCCGCTCATTGTGAAGGGTTCAGGGTTTCCTTCTGTATCTCGGGATTGCTTGGTTGAACTATCAGGACTTGTATCGCCGGATGGTGCGCTTTCCGGTGTGCTGTTTCGACTTAGGATGCTTCGGATCTCAGTTTCGAATAGCTTTCCTTCCTTCTGGATGTCTAATATTCGAAATCTTTCTTCCAAACACGAAGGTTGAGCTGATGATTCCGCAAAAAAGGCTAAACCTTTGCCAGCGATCGGTGATTCTATCACCGGAATCTCACTACTTTTGCCAAATTTTCCTAACGTATTTCTGATCGTGGATAACTCTAAATCTTTATCTGATATTGTTAAACTAGGTTCCAACGGTGTTTTGATAGAGTCTGGACTTGCTATATCTTCAATAGGCTGGGTCGAAGTAGCACCAGAAGGTATCGAAGGCGTTGATCGTTCCACCGGAATATGACCGGAATCAGTCGTAGCGTTTCCACTTTTCTTGACCACTGGGTCAGATCTAGTTATGCCTACTTCTCCCGAGGGTATCTTTTGTGATTTTCGTGCTTCAACCTTACGATTCTTAGGATATGTTTCGCCCGATCGAGTGACCGGCATGTATCATTGCCCAGTGATACTATCTGAGCAGTTTGCAACAATCTGGATCTGTTGCTACTGTCAGTGAAGCAAATGTTGCTGGATGTTTGCTTCTTACAAACCGTTAGCGCTCTAATGCCACTGTCTCACAAGTGACTCGTAATCAAATGCTACTTTACCGCAGAGACTGGTAATCAGTTGCCACTTTCCCACAGGCAACGGGCCAGAGAACTGGCAAGCGGATGCCACATTCCCACAGACGGCGCCAAATGTTAAAAGGTAAGATCGTTTACTATTAACTTAACTGTTAACTACCTACCGCAGCCGTTAATTACTAGTTTAAAACAACAATCCTTCAGAGACTCCAGAATCTGGTTCCACACCTGCGTACCAGATATTTCCGAGTCTCTCTTTCTCTGTACTCAATCTTACCGCAAAATAAACTGACTCTAATCATGTGGGTCCTTGGGAGTGGTAGGGGTCTGTTGACAGAGGCCCTGTACTATTTTCCCAACTCCTCACTCAACCGTAGTTATGGTTTTCACGTCTTAGCTCAGTTTCGCTCCTGAATAACTTCAACTAGACCAACGTACTGGACTCAGAGCTCCCAGACTGTTCCTGCCATAGTAGTTGAGCAATAGTCCGAGATGGCAGTCCAATACTTTTAGTAACTTAACAAGATCATAACACACAATTCTTCTTGTCAGTTCATAGACTTACCGTGTATCTACCTTCAACCCATAATATCTACTGACCGCAAGACGTGTCGCAACATTATTACCATTCTACGCGTACTTAGACATTACCAGCATTACCCTTGAACACAGACTATAATACCGACTCAGTCACTTACGGAGAATCATAGCAACTCATATCTATTCCTCTCGCTTACCTATTCCACCGAAGAAATAGCAGATAGACAACACGCTAACACCTTACGCATAATCAAAGATATCTTAACTCGTTATCGAACAGAATCTCAAAATCGCAGTACCGATTCGTAACACCGCAGTGTATCACGCATACGCAGTCAAACGGTTACACAGATAAGGCGCGCAGAACAGGACAGAACCAAGCAACTCTACTCGTTAACACCTACCTACACACAGTAGAAGAGTTAATCCCAAATCAGGGCTCTCACAATACACTCGCAACTCCCAAAAACGGGGCTCCTTCTCTCGTCCCTCTGCTGTTCTTTTCATTGCTTTAAATAGAATTTTGTTACAAGGCTTGCGCGAATCTTTCTTTACCGCGTACTTCCAGAAGGGTTCTTTCTACATTAAAAACCTCTGTCTAAGTACAATTGTCCTTATTCGGCGGCCGTCTAACAATTGTAAATATATAAATATTGCCATATATATATATATATATATATATATATATATATATATATATATATATATATATATATATATATATATATATATATATATACATACACACACACACACACACACACACACACACATATATATATATATATTATATTATATTTATATACTTTTTTATATATTCTAGGGTCCACTAATGGTGTTTCTTTTTGTACCCTAATCTATTCAATGCTCTTAGCCATCCAATCCTTGCAAGTATCTTGGTGTCTAGTCCAATGCATTTAGGCCATTCCTTCCATTTTTTCTTGTCTTTAGGTAGTGACACACAAGATGCTACATGCTACATTCTTTGATACATGCTCACCAAAGAAGTTGTGCTTGAAAAGAAGCCACCTCTGTATCACATCAATCAAGAAAGCATTCTCAAACAAGGTAGATATGTGGACAAGCCATTTCATTTGGTCATCCATTCCTTGGTGGCTTGTTTGGTGTACATAGCTCTTGGATTCAAAATCCATGTTTCAATCATTTGAGCATAGTTGCCTTTATTCACAATTCTCCCCAATTCATCATATGAAGAGGCACGTGATCAATGAAGAGCACACGTGTATAGATTTTTGAATTTTGATGTGTTTATATCATCATCAAAAAGATCCTTCAAGAATGCATTTTTATCTATTTCATGCTTGGAATCATTTGGAGAAATTCATTCATTTGCATCATTTTGAATATGAATTTCATCTTCATTAGAACATAAGTTTTGATTAGATTTATTTGATTCCTCCATCAAGTAGAGATGATCATTATTCTTAGATGATAATACACAATCATTTTTGTCTTCCAATCTATCATAATTCCTTTCTACTTGAACCCCAGCAATTATGGTATTTGGTTCTTCCTCTAGTCTTTCGAGGAACTCTTCATCATTGTTATGATCCAAAATCATCTCTCCTTCAACATGAAGGGAATCCATATCCTCATAATCAAGAAAATCTTGATATTCAATATCACCAGAGTCTTGCTTATTGAGGTAAACTCATCATAATTTTTACTCCTTATAGGACTATGCATATAGTTTGACGGAAACTCAATTTCTATATTCAAAATGCCATTATAGAATTTTGAATCCATCTGCATCGATTCTTGCTCATTCACTTCAGAGGATGTACTTAGAACACCTTCTTCATACATCTCCTAAGTCATGGATTCTTCCTCAAATACTTCATCATGTGTAAATATCTTGGCACATTCATTTGAATCAATTGGACCTTCACTAATCGGATAGAATTCGTATCGAGCTTCATCAAGGAAACCATCTAATTTAATCTTTTCTTGTTGATATTCTCTAGGTAATGTACCCATATGATATTCTTCATACATTTTAATGAATGTTGCATTTTTTTCCCTCATGTTGACACTCTTGAACACATGGACTTAACTCATCATAATTACCATTCTCATATGATGTATTTCTTCATAGAATGTGACATCACTTGCCTACACACAATTAGCATGAAATTCAGCCAATAAGTTTTTCTCTCTCTTATGAGTGGGATCATTGTCTAGTATCTCTCTACATCCAATGTGGAATCACTCAAAATTATTTCATGATCTTGGTCTTGAATTGGAGTATTTATAGGCTTAGCATCACACCCTTCTCCATCATCATACATCTCAATCTCTAGAGGACTCACTACCGGCATGTCCTCCTTGATATAAGTAGGCTCATTTTCTTCCATCTCTATTGCATGTACAATACATCACTATTCATACCCTTATCATTGTCAATATAATCATTCCTTGACATGTTCTTAGATTTAACATCATGCTCCCTTAGAGTCTCTTCATGTATTTCGTCATTGGATCATATATGGTATTTGAATCATGTGTTTGAGGGGATACATCATTATCAACTAGCATTGAATCACTCCCCAAATCTTCTCTAGCATCATCACTTTAGGATGCATCTCGAGCTTGAACTTCATACAAAATCACTTGATTTCCTTGATGTATCTCATCACTAATCTCTAATTGTCTACCTTCAAACCTTGCAGGTATCTTGAATTCCTTGTTCATATCATGCATTGATTCTTGATTTGGTTTATTTCCTTCTATTCGATGTGAGGAGGTTTATAGAATAGAGGAAGGCACATCTTTGTTTTGTTGATTTTTTTTTTTGCTTTATGTTTGTTGTTTGTTTGATTTGAACTTCTTTAGCTTCCTCCAGATCCTTTACTCCTCCCATCTTTGTGGTTTCTGCATTTATAATGCTTACGGATGTAGACATCGTAGACATATTTGTTGGCTCTTGGCACCTTGACACCTTGGAGATTGTATCATTTATGCTTATAGGTTCTATATGGCGATCCTCTTCATAAGCATGTACATGTATTCCATGCATATCTTCATTATGCCCAACTAGGGTTTCTATTATTCTATGGATTTGCAAATTATTCTTAGTTACTAAAATGCATGGAATTTGTGCATCTTCTTCATTTTCATGAATGTTAGCTTTCCAATCATTTAAAAATTTTTCTATCGTTTGTTGTTTCTTCACATATCTCCTCACAGCTTCATGGACAAGCATCCAATCATCTATGAGCCCCGAGTCCGAGCCTATATCTTACAGAAGTGGAATTAGCTCCTCTCTGGCTTTAACATCTATTGCTCAAAGAAACAAGGATAATTTGTCATGTCTTAAGCCTCTCTTTTCATTTTTCGATAGATCGTCAAACTGCTGGTCAAAATCTTTTTTAATCTCTAGAATCAGCCAGCTTTTGGGCATATGAAATCACCTTAGTTAGGACTTATGAGTCACTTTGTCTATGTCCTCTAGCATGAACTACTTGAGGAGCATTGCTTTGTATTGATCCCATGATGTTTCTCTTATTCTCATGAATTGATCACGTAGATTATATTCAAACACATATGCAAATGTTTTCTCATAACTCATGGTCTGTCATCAGTGTCAAACTAACACCTAAGTACTTTGCCTCAAGTTTGTATTCTTTGCAGAACTTGGATACATTCTTCCCATTGAGAAGCCTCCATCGCTTAGTTAATCGGTCATGAAGGGACTGGATGGCTTTTTTATGCCTATCCTCTTACTAAAAGCGTATGAATTGGGATAGAAGATCCTCCATGCTGATTATGCTAATCCTTGCGGCTCTATAACTCACACATCCCCTCCTTTCATGCCGGATTCACTAGGTATGTCGTGTGGATCGTAGAAAGGAGGTCCGACCTACACCTAGTGTGCTTGTTGTGAGCATGGCAATTTCAAAGAAAAATGGTGAGTAGTAATTTAAGTGTAAAATGGCAAAATCATGTTTCTGATTCGGTGGACACAAAGTTTTGCATATGCATGGAAGCAAAAATTTAAAACGAAAGGCCACATTCATACTTGGATCACAAGGGATAGATGTTTATGGTTGCACTGCTCATGGAGGGTGTATGTTAACTACTGGTCCACAAGAAGAAATCGACTTGTTGTCCATGAAACACTAAGGTAATTTCCCTCAAGGTTTCTTGAATCATTTTTCAAATATCAAGTTTGATTGAGACTTTCAAATGTGATTTCCAAAAGAACATATCACATCAAGTATGATGAAATTATGTATAACAGTAAAATAAAAACATTCAAATTCTTTCCCATCAAGAACACTTAATCAAACTCCCTCACGTGATGTTAAACACAGGTTGAATGCACTTAATAATTACTTTTTTTAGCAATGAGGGGGGTTCCATTATGTTGAGACTGCTCATCCTATTTGACATGACAAAGTTTTATTATGTTTTCCACACTATTCTAGAATGAATTATTTCCAGCCCACTTCTTAAAGGTAGGCCTTTGTTTTTGCGTGAGTTGGAACTAATAGCATTTTCTTTGTTTCATTGTAAATGTCCAATCTCTCTGGTCAAACTCAAAGATATGAACATCAAATCTGAATACAACTAGCGATACACTTTAAATCTAGTGAACCAACACACTCTGTGCATTTTCTTAACATTACAGCATACGAACAATGTTGAATTAGTTTTTCTATCTCAAGCTTATTTGTTCATTTCAATGCTGGCAAGAACAACCAAAACAGATTTAGCATTCAAGAAACCCATCAATAAATTGTTAAAGTTCAACAAAAGAGCTATGCACAACCTTGTGGGAAATATTTGCGCTAAATAGGAATTTGGAATCAGGTTAAAAGAGTTCGAATCTTGACATTCAAAATGCCAAGAAGCTATGGAACAAAGGCATGGAACACTTTGCAAAGCAGATGTCTTGCCTGGGACCGACACAAAGTTCGCCTTCTCATGGGACACGACATGTCGAGCTTGCTTGGTCTCAAATGGCACAATGGGAATAGCCTATCAAAAATCCCGAACATCAAAGAAACGATCGACTATCAGGTTAACAAAAAGTGGTGCCTATCATGAAATTCTTCTTTACCTGCCCCAACTCCAACAGACTCTGGCAGGTGGTTGGAAAGAGAATTGGACTTCAAAAACGTCTCAGTTGGCAGCAAGCTCTCTGGAACGCCATCAGAGGGGAGGCTCTATGGAAAATCTGGCGGGAAAGATGTGCTTTCAACTTCGGTGACTCCCCCAAGGAGTGGTCAATTGAGAAATCGTTGTTCCTCCTTGGCAAAAGGATTGTCAACTGTAAAAAATCCCCCCCCTTTAGGCATCATCAAGTACTCCTTTTGATCGATAACAAGCTTAAACCCAAGTGGGCCCCACATGAGGGTGATGAGAGGGTAATTAACCTTCTTTGTAATGTCATCTAAGCTCTGTAAAAGCTTCCCCTGCTTTGTGGGATTTGGGGGGTCCCGTGGGCACTAGTCCCCTTCTCTTGTACTTTTCTTTATTTAATTCAAGTCCGGGAGAGTAGGCTAATGCCGAACTTCCTTTATATTAAAAAAAGAGTTCGAATTTGAAGTCTAGATCAGAAATAACTACATAAAAACAGACTTGTCAAATTATGCACATAGCTTGATAGTAATGAAAAAAAAAACCATTATCAACTTTAGAACAAAAGTAATTTGTACCCAAACTTTAGCATCACTTGTGATCTCATCATCAGCTTCTAATTTACCTTCTCATTTACACGCAGGTTTGTTAGATTGTCCATGTATGATTAGGCGTCCTGGGAAACTTGAGTGCAAGAAGTGAAATGCCCAGATACGCATACCTAAAGAAAAAGGATGATGAATTCTTATTCCTCAGCATTCTCCATTTAATGAGTTGCCTCCATATGTTGTCTCCAACCCTTGCTCAATGGCACCTTGCATTACACTTATTTGTCTTCATTCCCAAGTGGGGCTCACCAGTCCCTTGTTGTTTCCTGTTCTTCTTGAACCAGATCAGTCTTTGATGTCTTCTACGAACATGCAACCCTTGATGCCACCTCATATCAAGGGAAAAAAATCTTTGCTTTATACACTATTATAAACAATCACATTGATAAGCACGCATAGATGTATTAGCATAAGTACAATCACATATGCATGGATTAAAAGAAAAAGTGCAATCACACAGTCACATACACATTACTAAGATATGCACCTTAATATGTATTCACATGTTGCATGGGAGCACCCTAATATACCCACACAAGCACCTTTACATTAGCACTCTATCATGGCATTTTTGCTCTATCGTATCCTTTATAAATATAAACCCGAATCAAGTTAACACTCATTCAATAATCGAATCCATTCTCGGTGCACACTTCATGCATGTAAATACATTTCCCATCTCTATACAAGCTCAAATACAAGTATCAACATGCAATGGAAATTACTATCAAGGATAAAATTCACCAAAGATACATCCATGTTGGTGGCTCGATTCTGAATCGTGACCATAACGTATAGTGTAAGTATTTTCCATTCACATAAAGTATAACTACAATAGCAATGAAAACAATTAACCTCTGAAAATGGGGCCCTGTGTAATCCATGTAAGACCCTTTGATGTATGTGATATTTGAGGTTTAGATGATAATATTTAGTATTCATGTCATTCAACAACACGAACTAACCAAGACCTAAGACTTGCTCTTGGTGGTTATAGTAAGTGAAAAGATAAAGCTTTTTTTCACCATAGAGAATATAAAAATTTTATGATAGCATAATATCCATAGTCAATTTCTATATGTATAATCAATGAGGTACATTCTATAACTGAAGTAACACTCTATCACAATACATACATTGTCCAATCTAAGTGATTTTTTGATGTACTTCTCTCTCCCTCTCTCTCTCTCTCTCGGTTTAGAGCTGACCTTCAGACCAGCCTCCATGTAGTAGTCAAAAAACTCTCAATGCAGTAGCCAGAATATTCTCGAACTCACCTTCAAACTAGCCTCCACATAGTAGTCAAAATACACTCAATGCAGTACTCAAGACATTCTCCCATAGGTCGTATCAAATAAGTTTGAAATCCAAATGAAATACAAATGAAACAAAGGACTTGATTAGGACACACCAGCCACACATAAAGGAAAAGGTAGCCAACTATGCACTTATTGGGATCAAAGAATGAATAACATATAAAATGTATCTCGAGGATTCAAGAACACCCAAGCAAAGGAAATTTTTGAAATATATAAAATGTATCTCTAGGATTCAAGAACACCCAAGCATTTGTGTTTGATGTCTTGCACCTTAATGAGGTCTTTTCTTGTTGTCTATGGTGAATAAAGCTTCAACCACATATAGATGTACGTGATGAAACTAGAGTTAGAAATAAAATGTGAGGTCATACGTACTTTCAAAGAAGTGAGTACAAAGTTTTACTTGAGTGGCCACTACCCAAAGCTGAGTATATCCATCGTCATGCAATATATCCAAAGTACATGGGATTTGACCAATTTGATCAAGCAATTTAAAAATAAAAAAGATTAGTTAAGAGAAGACATATTAAAATATAATATAACAATCCCTTATTTGAGCTTTGATTCATAATGCATGAGTATAGCCATCGTCATTCAATATATCCATAGTTGAACTTCATCATGATCTTATAGAGGAACTCAACACTTATAAGAATTTACTCTTTTTTTCAATAGAAAATTTAAAGATCAATAATACTTGGACCAAAATCATCATGAACAAAAGATGTTATTATCAAAAGTGCAAGGGTTCAAAGAAATAGTCTTTGCTAAGCATGATCTTCTGTTTGCTAATGCATCCTTTGATGAAGGATGCATTAGCAAAAACAGAAGATCATGACCAAGTTCAATACCCAAATTGAGAAGCTAGACAAGAGAAAAAATTAGGCGTGCTTCCACATGGGAAAGTACTTAAGGGGACTTTGTATTGGCACATATTGTACACCACAAATGTTACATAATTCAACCCATGATCAATTGGAATCATTTAGAGACTCAAATGAAAGCGATAAGATAGTTAGCTTCATTCTATCTCCTTACATTATCAATGCAAAGATAAGACATCTTGAAAACCTAAAGACTTCGATAAAGTTCTTCAATATTTCTTATTCATATGTCAAGATCTTATATTCAAATTTAGTCAAATCCAAAAAGGTCCAATTGAAGAATGAATTGAGATAAGTAATGATGGGACCCAGTAGCAACATCAATGACTAAAGTTTGAAGATCAAGAAAGTAAGTCAAATATTTAGATCCATAGGTTTTCACAATTTCATAGAGGATGATGGTCAATCACACACACAGACACACACACACACACACACACACACACACACACACTATATATATATATATATATATATATATATATATATATATATATATATATATATATATATATATATATATATATATATATATATATATATATATGCATGTATGTATGTATGTATGTATGTATGTATGTATGTATGTATGTATGTATGTATGTATGTATGTATGTATGTATGTATGTATGTATGTATGTGTGTGTGTGTGTATGATGTATGTGTATGTGTGTGTGTGTCTAAGTGTGTGGATGTGTTTGATTTAGGTATCAATGGATAACATTTAATAATTAAAAAGATACACATACAGAAACACATTAGTCACACAGAAACAAAAAGGCAGACAACTATGCACTTACCATGATCAAAGAACAAATAACATAATGTTGCTAATAAGTTTTATATAGACTAGTTCTTTGAAGACTTGCACTTTTGATCAATAAAATTTTTAACTCATGGTCATTTTGGTCCAAGTATTACTGATCTTCATATGTTTTATTTAAAGAAAGAGTAAATTTTTATAAGTGGTGAGTTCCTCTATAAGATAATATGTAGAACCGAAATGGTGCATAATATAATAGTTTTCTTTTACATGTTTAATAAAATCATATGGAACATTATTGGCTAGTACTTTGATCACCATCAAGTGGGAACTTAGTAGAATAATGTGTCATCATGTTTACATAATTTTTTTATTGACTTGTGAGACCCATTTTAAGGTGCACTTGATCATGCATTATGAATCAAAGATGAAATCATTGATTATTAGATTATATTCTAATATGTCTTGTCTTCACTATTCTTTTCTATTTTTGAATTTCGTGGTGAAATTGGTCAAGTCCCATGTACTTTAGGTATATTTCATGAAGAAGGCTATACTAAACTTTCGGTAGTGACCACTCAAGTACAACTTTGTACTCACTTCTTTGAAAGTGCATGCGATTTCAGATTTTATTTCTACTCTACTTCCCTCACCTACCTGTATAGGTAGATGAAGCTTTATTCACCATAGACAAAAAGAAAAGACCTCCTCATCAAACACATATTCTTGGGTACTCTTGGATCCTAAAGATACATTTTATATGTTTTGAAACTTTCCGTTTAAGAAGGAACACATAGAGG
>CM035433.1:41158877-41593877 GCA_020310875.1 Ceratopteris richardii | reverse complement strand
ACCGCTTATGTACGTCCATGTGGTCATTGATATAGTGGTTACATTTTTGCATAAAGCCATTTACATTTGATAACGAGGGTCATGGTAAGGTTTTCTTAATTGGGAGACACCTAGATGTTAGGTCTCTTCAGTGAAGCAGGTGGAATACTTACCCAACCTTGCCATAGGAGATGTATGATAGTTGTTCATAGGTGCTCCATAAGCCTAATTGGCTTCTTTTGGGTAACTGATTATATGCAATGGAGTCATTGATTCACTATGCAGGTAAACATGTTAGTAATTGTAGTTTTATGAGATTTTGACAGTAGTCATATGCTCATTTTGCTGAGGGTACTCTAGAAAAATGTTTCCAGACTTTGTGGGTTTGTCAACTATATGGTGATTGATTTACTCCTTGATAAACTTATTGGTTTGAGCATATTTATTCTCACATAATGCTTTTGGTTGGTCATTACTATTCATTAATTCATTTTTCTGGGAAGACTATTGAACTCTCTCCAATAATTAGACACTTGGTCATCCTTCTTTGAGCCTTAGCTGTGTTTTGACTCTTCTACCTCCATTGTCATTCCATTCAATTTTCTGGCATCATGGCATCAGAGGTCTCATGCACATTTAGTGGATCGGGTTCTAGTGTCAGTGGTGTGAGGAGTCGCTATAACTTGCAGGGAAAAGACCATTTTGAGATCCAAAATTATGATGGCACAAAATTTTCTCTATGGACGAATCACACTAAAGATGTGCTAATTTAGAGGAGGTAATGGAAGCCAATAAATGGAATCTCAAAGAAGCCTGATGAGTTAGATGAAATGGTCAGGTCTACCATTAAACTGCACCTAGAAAATAATGTTTACTTATTAGACTATGAAAGTGCAAAGAAGCTTTGGAAGAAGTTATGCAATACATATGAAAAAGAGGTGGCATCCAGTAAAGTGTATCTGATGAGAAAACTATATGACCTTTGCATGAAGGACATAGATATTGTTGCTATATTCTCCCAGTTACTAGCTCAAAAAATGAACAAGCATAATGAAATGAAAGCAGTCTTGTTGTTATGCAACCTTCCCATCGTCATGGATACATTTTGCGTAGATATTAGCAATGGTGCACCTGGTGGTAAAGTGGTCTATGATGACATACCTGGACCACTCTTGAGTGAGGAGGTTCGTAGAAACTCTATGGTTGGCACTCAGAGTGGAGACACATATAATGTTCGTGATTCTTACCAAAGAAAGAATCAGCAATGTGGGAAGATCAAGAACAAGGAAAGGAATGGTCAATAGAATAAGAGTAGAAGTAATCAAGGAAGAGGGTTATCGAATGCAATTATTGTCATAAGAAAGCATACATGAAGAAAGATTGTTATGCATTAAAGAATGCTAAAGGTAAAGGACATAATTTTGATGGGAATGTTAAACAGCTATCTGCACCATCTACTTCGACTATGAAAATTGAAGAAATCAATGCTATTTCTCATGATATTGATGTGTTGACACTTGATAGCATTGTGCTTACTGAGACTCTTATGGTTGATTCTCTTTCCCACATGTGGCTGCTAGATTTTTGTGCTTCTTTCCATGTGACACCACATAGAGAATGGTTCTAGAATTATGTAGCAAAGTCTCTTGGTACTGTGAGACTTGGTGACTCTTACCAGTGTGATGTTGTGGGGATTGGAGATGTGGTTGTGCAGTTCATTGATGGTTCAAAATTTATTTTTCATAATGTACACAATGTACCTCACTTATCATGGAATTTGATGTCAGCTGATCAACTTGATGACCTTGGGTACAAGATGGTCTTCTATGCTCAGTCCTTTTGCATATCAAAGGGCAATATGGTTATTGCAAAAGGGAGAAAATTTGGCTCACTTTATCCTTTATTTGTGTCACAGAAAGAAGAGTTGTGAGCTGTTATTAAATAGCTTATGGATTGAAATTGGCATGGCCGTTTGAGCCTTATGAGCAATGTCACCAACCAAAATTTCTTGAAGGATCAAGATTCAATGGTTTTTGCATTTTCATGTTTTGTGGAATGTTTTAAAAATATTACTTTATAGAAAGCAATATGGTTGAATACAATAGTTTTAATTAAATAGATTAATGATGTTTAAGGTAAGGACTGGAATTGCAAAGAAGTTTAGAAAATAGGGGAGTAAGTCCCAATTTTCTCTCAATCTCATATCAAATATCTCAACAATCTCTAGTGTTAGGATATGACTAGAGAAGGTGGAAAAAATCTTGGACACTAGGTACCCTTGGATTTAAAAGAGAACTTTCCAAAATTTGAATTATAAGTGTTGGTGCATCCAAATTTTTGAACCAAAGAAAATAATTGTCATTCCAAATCAGAAACTAAAATTTTTTTTGAGAGGTTTTAGAGTATCTTGAGAAGTTTTGATCACAATTTTTGGGGTGATCCTTGGAGCCATTTTGAAGTACTTTTGCACATAGTTCTCTTTACACATGTTTAAGAACATCAACAAGAGTGCTCTTTGTACTTTTGCGACAATGAATATTCACCTTTAGGGCTGTGCTTTTTTTTATTGTTAGTTGATGGTGCAGTGATAAATATAAGATCAGAGAAAACATTATGTTGTATTACTTGCTTATCACCTAAAGTGATCAAGCTCCAAGCTTTGAGAATGTGACAATCACCCTTGCAGTTTTTCATAACCAAAAAAAAAAATTACATTTCATCTTGAATGAAAAAACTTGGAACATCTTGTGTGTGCTTAATTTTTTTATTTGTCTTTTGTTTTTTAGGTTTTCAATGATTGGAATTAGTTTTTTTATACTAGCTTGTTTTAAGTGCTTTACAAGAAGAATTGATAGGGAAGAGATGATTCAGGATGAGATTGAGGTTAAGGTATGTTGAAAATCACTATGCTTGCAATTGTGAATCATCCTTGATACACAAACAATTCAAGCAATTAAGCCCATCCAATATTTTTTGATGAGCCTAATCCTCTGAGTACAACAGCAATTAATAAAATTCCTTTTGAGGAACTTCAATTAGCTTAACAAGCTACCCATCAGGAGTGAAATCATCTAACATGATAAACTATATGCAGAGAAATATGTTTAGCAAGTCAATATCTTGCATCCCGACTTTTACGGGCCTTGATAGTCACTGACCAGTGAGCAATGTTTGATTAATATTAGATTATCCAATCAAGCTTTATCAATGAGACTTTGTAGGACTAAAGTGCACAGTATGTTGAAGATGATGTGCTTTAAATCACATGAAATAATCCACTATACAATGAGAAAAATCTCAGACAAATTCACTGTTTTGAAAGAGTGTGACAAAGATATGAGTGTGAAGTAATGATCATGTATGAATTAAATCAAGTAAAAATACAATGTCATTGGCAATAAAGCATTGCTCAATAAGTGATGAATGAGTGGGCTATGAGATGAGCTCCTCTTCTCAATGAAAGTACATGGAGATGATCTCGGAACCTCAAGATACACGCGAGCTTTTCATGTCCTCTTTTATAGCTTTTGTTGAAGCCCAAGGATTTGAATTTGAATTCAAATCTCCACCTAAAAGTAATCCTAAAATATAGGATTAATTCTCTCTTGAATCAACTATGAAAAGATACGAGGTTATATGCTTCCTAACTCCTAATGGGTTTATTAAACTTTTACAATGAGTAATTATAACTCAAAGTTATAAGAGGTTGTACATATGAATCCTTCCAAATGATATACTAATACATCAAGCTTATGTGAAGTGATCAAGTGTGTAGGCTTGGGATTAATTGCACCAGCAACTCCCCCTCAAGCCTAACATGCTTGATCTTCATTGCTCCTTGATCTTTTGCAGCCCAATCATCAATTTTAACATGTTCATCTTTGTTCCATCCAATGCTTTGGGGTGAAGGACTACCACTTGTCATCATAATGGATGATTTCCCTCTACCTAAGCATAGAAACTTGTCCTTAGTGCCACTCAAATATCTCAAAATCATCTTGATCACTTCTCAATTTGCTTGCCAAGATTAGACGTATATCTGCGCACAACTCGCACTGCAAATGCAATGTCTGGTTGCATAGCTACCATAGCATAAAGAGAGTACCAATAATAGAATAATAAGGAATTTCGGTCATGAATTCCTTTTCCTCATCTCATTTGGGGCAGTCATCCTTGCTCAATTTCACATATGTGGGTAAAGGTGTACTAAATGCCTTTCCACCCTGCATATTGAACCTCTGAGGTACTTTGGATATGTGCTCACTTTGAGACATGTATATGCATCTTTTGCTCCTATCTTGGGTAATGTGCATGCCAAGAATATGTTTGGCATCCACCCAAATCCTTCATATCAAATGTTTGACTCAACTTCTTTTTGAGAATTGACAAATCATAAAAGGACTTCCCAACAATCAGCATATCATCGACATAAAGTATCAAGCATATCAAGCTACCATTTGAACATCTCTTTGTGTAGATTCAATGATCCTCATTGCTTTGAGAATATCCTTGAGACTTCATAAAATCATCAAAATTTTGGTACCATTGTATAGGGGATTGTATAAGTCCATATAAGCTCTTCTTGAGCTTACAAACTAGATTTTCTTTGCCAGGAACCGTTGGTGCAAATATCCAAGCCTTCATATTTGGCTTAGCATGGAAAAAACATTATGTGGAAACACTAGATGGATCATGTGAACCTTAGCTTGTAACACTTGATCATTTACCAATTGTAAAAGATTAAAACCTTGAAGAATCTCTCAAGAGCCTAAATCACGTGGAGTTAGGAAGACCAATAGCTACAAGTTTCAAATGAGAGAATAACTCCTAGATTAAGGGAGTCATTTTTAGTTTGAGCCAAGTTTGAATTCAAATTCAAACTTGAAAGAAATCTCCTATAAAAAGAGGCTCTGTAAATCTCACAGATGTGTGGCCTAATTGAGAGCTCTCTTCTTGATCATTTGTAGGACTTGAGTAGCTCACACCATAGCTCACTCATTCCACCATCATTGAGCATCATTACAATGCCAATGATCTTGTACAATCATGTTTTATAATACAAAAAGCTCATTGATCATCTCATTATAGTCAATTTTCTCTGGTCATATCTCAGTGAATTCTCAATCATTTTGCATGATCTATAGCTTGTTGGAATCACATTGAAGTTTAATTTGTCCTACCAAAATCGCAAAGCATTTGGGTTAGCCATCTGGGAGAAATATTTATCGAAGTGCTCACTACTCATCTACTAGTTAGTCCCTAAAAAGTCAGGGGTAAGCTTTGGATTGCTCAACTTATTTTTGAGTGCATAACTGATTATTTTAGATAATTTTACTTGGAAGCATTAGCTAAGTTAACTGAATTCCCTCAAAAGGAATTTCATCAATTGTTATTGTATGGTGAGCACTGAGCAAAAGAACCAGCAGGTGTATGGACTAAAATAGCAAGTTTTGTGACACTAGCCGTTCATGACGTAGTCTGTTTTGATTGAACTGTTTCAAGCATTAAGTCCAAAGTACATAGGTACTTTCTTGGTGTCATTTGCAAACTAAAAGGGCCTACTAGCAAACTTTGAATTGTATTAGGGCAGGTACAAAGCACTTTTAGTAGTACGATCTCACTTCCTTGAGGTATCCATCCATCTCTTCCAACAGTGGTATCAGAGCAAGTTGAGGTAAAATGGGAGATGGTTTCCCTTCTTTCATTGATAAATTAGAGAGGAATAATTATCCAGCATGGTCCTTGAGGATGAAGACCTATCTACAAGGAAGGAGTCTCTATGGATACATATTAGGAGATGAGGAGATGCCCACATTCAGAAGCAAAAGTCAACCTACAAGAGAAGAGCTAGAAAGACTCAACTCATGGTGTGCCAAAGATGCTTTAGCCAGGTCATATCTACTTAAATCTATTTCTAACTTCCTTTTTCCTCACATTAGGAATTGCAAAAATTCTTAAGAGACTTGGGATACACTATCTTCATATTTTTCTTCCAATACAAGAGCTAGAAAAAATCAATTGTGGATTGAGTTTACTACTCAAAGGAAGCAACCTAAGCACAATGTTTTAGAGTATGTGACCAAAGTAAAGGATGTGGCTGATCAATTAGAAAGCATAGGAGAGGAGATTTAAGAAGATCAAATAGTGAACAGATAATCAATGGCATCAAGGTAGATGATAAGTGGGGATCTTTCAAAACTTCCATGGATCTTTATATGGATATGCAAATCCCTGATCTAACCACTTTCATGGGGCAACTCTTCACTCATGAGGCCAAGCTCAACAAAAATGGTAAACCATCAAGAGGTAACAATTCGTCTGCCCTCTATAAAGATAAAGGAAAGTATAAAGATAAAGGAAAGAACAAGAAAGTTGAAGATGAAGGTACTACTTCTCAAGCTAACTATCTAGGGAAAGGTAGGAACTCAAGAGGAAGGGGAAGAGGAGGTAAGCAAGGTAGGGGGAGACCTTTCAACTCTTCCCCATGCAATATATGTGGGTTGTCTAATCACACAAGAGATGACTGCTATAGGAACTTCAAGAATAGGAGAGGAAGAGGATTTCAAAGAGGTGGCTACTCACAATCAAGAGGAAGATTCAACCATAATCAAGGATACAACCATGGCTACAACAACAATTACAACAACAATTATCAAGGAGGATAAAAATCAAGAAAAGACTTCAACAACTATATAGAGGATCAAGAGGATTCTCTTCTCATTATGAACATGAATTCAAAACAAGGTATGAATGATGAGCACCTCTTCTATATTGACTCAATTTGTTCAAACCATGTAGCAGGGAATGTAGCTCTCCTTTTTGAACTTGAAGAGCCCAAGGGAAAGCACCAAGTGCAGACAGGTGAGGATACCAAGCATTCTGTTGTTAAGGTAGGAAATGCCAAAACTTGTGATGGGAATAGGAATATGTTGAACAGAGTTCTTTATGTACCTACCATCACAAAGAATTTAATGAGTGTTGGACATATAGTGGAAAAGGGTTTGCAGGTTAGGTTCAATAAATTTGGAGCTTTTGTGGAGGACCCCCAACATGGATTCAGGAGAATTGCCAAGGGAGAGAAAATAGGTAGATTGTTTACATTTGAGCTTGAGGACACTAGAAACATTGCACTTTATAATTATAAGGATCAAACCTTGTCTGAGTTAGAGATATGGCACAACAGATTAGGGCACATTGGTGAGAGAACATTGAAGCAGAAATGTAGAGATCAATGTGTACTTGGGATACCTAATGTATCCAAGCAACATATGATCTATAAATGTGGTGCATGTCAGTTTGGTAAATCACAAAGGTTACCCTTTACAAAGAAAGGTTATATGCATGAGAATTATTTGGAACTTTTCCACATAGATGTGTGGGGACCAAGAAAGGATCCTTCAATTTCAGGCTCAAGGTACTATGTGTCATTTATTGATGATTTTAGTAGGTGGACTATCTTGTATTTCGTGAAACATAAGGATGAAGTGTTCATTTGTTTCAAGAAGTATCTTGCACTTGTGGAAAATCAAACAGGAAAAAGCTTAAAAAGATAAGGTTAGATGGAGGAGATGAGTACTTCTCCAATGAGTTTGATGCATTTTTGTAGGACACAAGTATCAAAAGGGAGATCACTACTAGATATACTCCTGAGCAAAATGGAGTAGTAGAGAGGAGGAACAGATTGATTGCGGAAGCAGCTAGATCAATGCTAAATGAAAAGAAGTTGCCTAATTACTTGTGGGCAAAGAGTATCTCTACTACCACTTATCTTATTAACATGTTACCTTCTAAATCTCTTGATGGGATGACCTCTATGAGGCATGGCATGGTAGGAGACCATCACTTGAACATTCTAGAATATTTGGTTGTGTTGCTTACGTGCATGTTCCATCTCAAATTAGAGGTAACTTAGACCCTAAGGCAGAGAAATGCATCTTCATAGGGTATGATATAAATAAAAAAGGATAAAGGTTTGATAATCCATCCAACAACGGTTTTATGGTTAGTAGAGATGTTGTGTTTGATGAGAATGATTCTTGGTTTGACAGTGAATGTAGGAAGCTCAAATTGCCATATGACTTGGAAGAAGAATTTTCAAGCCTCACCAAGGAGGAGCCAAGCACAATTGAAGACTTCAAATCAGATGATGAGGACACACCATCAACTTGGAAGAGTTCAAAGCATGGAAATGAAAAGGCAAGGTCAAGATGAAGAGGTTGGAGGACATACCTAAGTCATCCAACCAAGCCTTGAGGACATCACAAAGAGAGAGTAAGAAGCCAATACATATGGGTATGATACTTCACTAGTCACTAAGCATTCTATTTATCTTGATAAGGATTCATCTCTTGAAGAACCTTCTTCATATGAAGAAGCAAGTACCAAAGCCGAATGGAAGGAGGCTATGGATGAAGAAATAGAAGCACTCCAAGAGAATGACACTTGGGAGTTAGTATCCAAGAAAGCATCAATGAAGGTAATTGGTTCTAAATGGATTTACAAAATAAAAAAGAACTCAGGTGGATCCATAAATAGGTATAAAGCTAGACTTGTGGCTAAGGGTTTTGCACAAACCCAAGGAGTAGATTATGAAAAACTTTTTCACCTATGGCTAGATGCCAACCATCAGAGTATTGGTAAGTGTGGCTGCATCTAGAAATTGGAATATGTATCAATTGGATGTAAAAATTTCTTTTCTCAATGGGTGGATTTTAGAAGAGGTTTACATGGCTCAACGTCCTGGCTATGAAGATCCAAACAAGGTAAATCATGTATGAAAATTGAACAAATCTCTTTATGGTTTGAAGCAGGCACCTAGGGCATGGAATCATAGGTTAACAACTTATCTTCAAGACCAAGGATTCATGATGAGCAAGGCAGATTCCTCTATATTTGTCAAGAGGAGTAATTCAGAAATGATATATTTATGTGTATATGTGGATGATATCATTCTTACAGGTAGTGATGCCAATGGCATAAAACAAATCAAAAATCAGATGATGCACGAGTTTAAGACTAGTGACCTAGGTTTTATAGTGATGCCAATGGCATCAAATAAATCAAAAACCAGATGATGCAGGAGTTTAAGATCAGTGATCGAGGTTTTCTGAAATATTTTCTTAGACTTGAGTTAGTATACACTAACTCTGGAATTTACATCACTCAAAGAAAATATGTGTAGGACATGTTGAAGAACTTCCACTTGGAGAATGCAAAAGTAGCTAGCACCCTTATGGAGATAAATTATAAATTAAGTGCTCGTGAAGGTGATTTGCTTGAAGACATTGCAGGTTATCACAGCATAGTTGGAAGTCTAAATTATGCAACATTAACAAGGATTTCCATACGTTATGGAGTAAGTGTTCTGAGCCAATTCATGCATAAACCTATAGCACCTCACTTGGAAGCTGCTAAAAGAATTTTGAAGTATCTCAAAGGTACTCAAAATCAAGGTCTTTACTTCCCATACACATCAAATCTGGACATACAGTTATACTCAAGTGCAGATTTGGCAGGATGTATGGATGATAGAAGAAGTACTTCTGGATATCTATCTTTTGCAAGTCATAAGCCCATCTCATCGTCTTCCAAGAAGCAACCTTATGTTGCTCTATCTTCAACAGAAGTTGAATACAAGGGATTAGCAAATGCTACACAAGAAGCTATTGGATTAGATTGCGCTACTCAGATTTGGGACTTCACACTCATTCACCAATTATCTTTGGTGATAACGATAGTTCTTTGCATCTTGCAGCCAAGCTCATTTATCATGCAAGAACGAAGCATATAGAAGTGCATTATCACTATGTTAGAGACAAACTCTTGAGCAAAGAGATACAATTAGCATATGTATCTACAAATATGCAATGTGCTGATTTGTTAACCAAAGCACTTGATGGTACTAAACGGTGCATGTTTAAAACCATGATTGGATTATAGGATATTCCAGAAAACTAATGAAGCAATGCAAGCCAAGATGTTTGGCTTGAGGGGGAGCTCTTGGTGCAAATATCCAAGCCTTCACATTTGTCTTAGCATGGAAAAAACATTATGTGGAAACACTAGATGGATCATGTGAACCTTAGCTTGTAACACTTGATCATTTATCAATTGTAAAAGATTAAAACCTTCAAGAATCTCTCAAGAGCCTAAATCTCATGGAGTTAGGAAGAACAAGAGCTATAAGTTTCAAATGAGAGAAGAACTCCTAGATTAAGGGATTCATTTTTAGTTGGAGCCAAGTTTGAATTCAAATTCAAACTTGAAAGAAAACTCCTATAAAAAGAGGTTGTGTAAATCTCTTGACTGTGTGGCCTCATTGAGAGCTCTCTTCTTGATCATTTGTAGGACTTGAGTAGCTCACACCATAGTTCACTTAGTCCACCATCATTGAGCATCATTACAATGCCAATGATCTTGTACAATCATGTTTTTATAATACATATAGCACATTGATCATCTCTGTCTACTTCTCTGCTATGACTACTCAAAACTTCTTCCAACAAGAACTACATAACCCTCTAGTTGTTTCATATAGATCTCATCTATAAGATCTCCATGCAAGAAAGCAATTTTCACATCCATTTGGACTAGCTCTAAATCCTCCATTGCAATGAATCCAAGCAACATGTGCAAGGTAGTCATCTTGACCACTAGAGAGAAGATTTTCTCAAAATCAACACCATGTTGTTGCTTAAAACCCTTTGCAACAAGTCATGCTTTATACCTTGGAGAAGCACTATCTGATGTGAATTTCAACTCATATACCCATTTACATGGTAAAGCTTTCCCACCCTTTGGCAAAGATACTAAATCCCAAGTACCGTTCTTGTGAATAGAATCCAACTCACTCTTCATGGCACACTCCCACTTGACATGATTCATTGTCTACATAGCCTCTTTGTAGCAAGAAGGCTCACGAACATCTGTTAGAATAAAAAACTCCAAACCCAGAACATATCTATTAGGTGGATGTGAGACACGTTTAGAGAATCTCAATGGTTGCCAAACATGAACATTTGCAGACTAATCTGATTGAACATTCTCTTGAACATCCCTATGTGTAGCATTTTTATGCATGTTAGCTAGAGGACTAGTATCCTTAAACACCACTCTTCTCACTTCAACCTCCTTAATGGGTTGTTTATGCATCTAAGAATCATTGAGCATGTCATCACTACTTCTGATCACCATCTTCTTTTCGGATCCCATAAGCAATATCCAAATTGTCCTTCTCGACTATATCCAAGAAGAATGCATTTCTTTGGCTTATGGTCCAACTTTTGTCTAATATTCTTAGATATATGGACATATGCTTCATACCCAGAAACTCGAAGATGATCATAATATGGTGGCTTCCCTGTCCATAACTCTTGTGACACTTTCAAAACTTTGGCAGTACTAGGTGAAAGGTTAATCACGTGAATCGCGATCAATATTGCTTCTGCCCAAAAGCCTTGTGAAAGGTTTGCATGATGGAGCATACAAACTACTAGCACATGAGGCTTGGGGCATATTGGCTTGTCAATATGAGAGAAAGAACCAAACTAGGATAGAGAATTTAGAAAATCAATTGGAAAATGAAAAGCATTCTGATTCTGAAAAGGTTGAAGATTTTATCAGACAGATAAAACATCTTCAAGATCAATTAGCTGCAGTTGGTGTTGTTATAACACAAGAAGAGCTGGCTCAAAGATATGTACGTGTTCTTCTAGCAAAGTATGATGGATTAGTAATAGCTCTTTACACTCAAGTAAGACCAACTCCCCTCACATTTGAAGAGTTTTTTGCTATGCTTTTAGAAGAAGAGATGCAGTTGAAGAATCGGCAAAGTACAAGTGATGTTGCATTCTCAGCAAATGCAAAAGGTAAAGGCTCTTTTGATGGATCAAACAAGAAACAAAAGAAGAAAAAGTTCACAGGAAGTTGCTTCTATTGTGAAAAGAAAGGTCATGCCATCAAGGATTGCAGAAAAAGGAAAATTGATGAACGGAATGGGACTGAAATCATCGTGGATAGAACAAAGAGTCTACAAACAACATAGAGCTTGAACTATGGGTAGCTATTGAAGAGGTATGCTCATCTGCTCAAGCTCGTGTTGATGAACCATGGATTTTAGATAGTAGAGCTTCTCGCCATATGACTAGTAAAAAGGATTGGTATAGTTCCCTAGTGCCTCTATGGGAATCCATCAATGTAGTGGTGGGAAATGACTACAAATGTCCAGCGGAAGGAATTGGAACCATCTCTTTTATCACTTCTCCAGGTGTTGAGAGAAAGTTATCCGATCTTCTCTATGTACCTACACTTAAAAGAAATTTGTTGTCAGTTTCTGCAATAACAGATGGTGGACTCGAAGTTTACGCCAATAAGAGTGGTGCAGAAATCATGGATTCATCAGGTAATGTAGTAGGTAAAGGCATAAGACATGATAACTTGTATTAGTTAAGTGCCTTAACTACTAGAGAAGATAAAGATGTAAGCAAGTTATGGCACCAACGATTTGGGCATCTCAAATTTGCAGTTTTGAAGGAGATGTAAAGAACAGGGATGGTTGCTCATTTGCCTCCATTTTCAGAGTTGTAGGAACGTTGTGAAGCTTGTATGGTGGGCAAGCAACAACGAAAGGCATTTCCAAGAGAGACCAGCAATCGATCTCAAGCTTCTCTAGAGTTGGTAAATGCCGATCTCTATGGTAAAATGTCTACACCTACTTTAGGAGGATCTTTCTACTTTTTGCTGTTAGTCAACCATTATAGTAGAAAGATGTGGGTTTATTTCATTCGAGAGAAGGCTGATGCTTTTGAAAAATTTAAAATGTGGCATAATTATGTGGAAAATGAATTAGGAAGGAAATTGAAGAAATTCATAACAGATATAGGGGGTGAATTCTTGTCAACAAAATTCAACAATTATTGTAAGGAGCATGGTGTGAAAAAGGAAACTTACCACAGCTCATACTCCTCAACAAAATGGTGTTGTTAAACATAGGAACATGACAATAGTTGAAATGGCTCGTTGTATGTTAAAGGCTCAAGACATGCCTGATTCATTGTGGACAGAAGTAGTCAATACAACAATCTACATCCTCAATCGAAGCTACACAAAAGCACTGAAGGCGATGACTCCTCAAGAAGCATATTTTGGTAAAAATCCTTCAGTTTTGCATTTCAGAATCTTTGGTTGTTTCTGTTATGCACATATTCCTGATTCAACAAGATCAAAGTTGGATTCAAAAAGCAAAAAGTGTGTCTTCCTAGGATATAGTGAAGAGTCTAAAGCATACAGGTTGTGGGATCCTGAGGCAAGGAAGATTTTTGTCAACCGAGATGTGGTGTTTGATGAAGGACCACACTTAGTAGAAGATAAAGGTAAATCTACTATCTCATCAAATGGAGAAATATCTCACCTTGTGCCTATCAAAAGAGAGGTTAAAGTTGAGGAGGAGGAAACATCTGATGGAGAAATTTCCTCAATAAAAAGCCAACCAGTTGTAGCTGCACAACATAAGCCACTACGGTGTCGGAGAGATTTACTCTCCTTACTCTCCTTACTAAAGCATGATCTTTGACGAAAAGAACAATCAAACTTCTATTTGAAGGATGATTGTATTATATTCGAGAAACTTTAATGGATTGGCATGATATTTTCTTGACATATAGTGTTTCTATGCGGATGTCAGTGAATCTTACAAATAGAAGATTTTTATCTCCGATTCATTGGTCATGGAGAAAGATTTAAGTGATTGACCATGTGAACTTTGTAGTGTGAAAACACAGGTTGTAAAGAAAACATAATTCATATTTACCGTATTCAATTGAAGTATATAAATAGAAGCTCAAAACAAAAGGTATGGCATACAAAACTAGCATCAGAAGTAGTTTCCTCGATCAACCAAATTAATGATAAAGCTGTCCGAAAGTTAACTCTAAATATAGAGTTACAGCATTATCAAAGGAGGACGTTTCACTCTGAGACGTGGGATGCACAAAAAAAGCACTGTTTGGAAGCGACAGACATGGAAGAAAAGGAGGGAGGAAGAATGATGGGGGAGAAGCTAATGTTCCGACCTCCATTAACAACGATGCCAATTCGAGTTCTGAGATGGCGAGTCTTTGCGAATGAAGGTAGAGCTTAAAAGGGGGAGAAAAGGACGCTAAAGGGGGGTTTCTTGTTCACTCAAGGCATCTAAAGGAAGGAAGGGGAAGACACAGGTGGAGAAGTCTACATAGGAAGCCAAGGAGGAGCTACTTTGGGGGGCTATTTGTCACGCTTGATGTGATTCAGACAGGCATCTTCTCTGCGGCATGGAGGCCAATTTTTAGCAAAACTAATTTGGTGTAGATTTGCGCAAGGAAGCACAACTTTAATTGGAAGGCTCTGACATCCGACACCATCTTCTCGTACCTGCTCCAAAGATTTAAGGGAAGTGGGCGGTGTGAGCAAAGATAACTTCATGAAGGCAACAAAAACATTACCTATGTTCTGTAATGCATGAGTGCATATATTTGCTGTTGTGGCATCTGGCAAGAAAGACATTTAAAAGAAATGTATCTGACGACAACCACAGGGAAAGATTGACGACCTTGATGCTGATGGAGGGATGAAATTGTGTATGCATATTCTGATTGGTGTGCTTGCTTCTCCAGATCTCTAGACTTTATATCTGTGCATAGTTCTAAAGGTACATTTGTTTTTGAATATATCTCACGATTTGAATTAACGTTCAATGTTGGAAGCTGACTTCGATCACGAATTTCAATGATGCTACCAACTTTCATGCTCTGACACTTTCACGTTCTTCGTGGAACTGAATAATCCTATTAAACCTATCTCATGATATGAAGAAATTTTGCTTATCTGTTATTTTTCCCTTTTATCCTGCCGCTATTATTTCATTGAACGTTTCCCTCCTACGCCAAAAATTCTGTTAATCTTGTTCATGCCACTCCGATTGTCGTTCTGCTGTTCTACCGATTCTGCCATTTTGTGATTAGAATATTATGCTTTAATGAGAACAATATATCTAAAAAATCTAACGGATTCGACTGTCGCTGAAGAGAACTGATGATTAAAAGGGTTCGTATCAACCTCTTAATGAGGAGTTTATAGAATCATGCCCGCATGAACATTTCCGTTGAATATTATAACTGACTTAAGAGTGCCAAGCAATTTAAAAGTTTTGATCTGATTGAAATACTCACTTTTTCTATGGGATTGATTAGAATTTATGTACGCGTGTCCGCAATCGGATAAATCCATCAGCTTTCAATGCTATAGGTTCTATAAATGACATGATAGAATTACGCACAATTTTGTATAGAGAAACAATCATGGAGTTTCTTCGAGTTCTTCAATGATATAAGTAAGCAATTGTTGTTTTTCGAGCGTGTTGATCTTTGATGTTCTAAGTGGTAAAAACTTATGAATGATATAATAAACTTTGTGTATAAGACAATACTACACTGAAAGCCGACCAAACAATCAACATACAGTTACTAATGATTGTGAACTTCGTATTGCTATTGTTAAGTTGGAGCATTAAAGTGGGATAACCTTTCTTTGAGTAATAAACGTTTGATGTTGCATTCGAAGGATCGTCTTTGTGACCGTGAGTAATAAAGTATTTGTTTGCTAACTTTCTTGATCGCTGTGGAGAAAACGCTTTGCATGTATCTCTTCATGGCCTCACGAACTTAAATAATGAATTACCTGTTTTAATTGTAGTTTATAGCTACAAAGTGATAGAATTATCGATATTGTTTCTTTGATGAATTGAATTTAATTATCGACAATTACATAGAGGAACTATGTGTTGGTCCATGCAGAATTACATGATGATACCAAAGAACAATATAGGGCATGGCGGTTTTATGAAATGATAAGCATTTGCAGAGTTTTATATGATAAACCTTTGATTTTTGAACTCATCACTTTTTCTTGAGTTTTTATCTCGTTGAGTCTCCACATCGCCTGAGGTTGCTCCAAGCATCTTGCATGCACTGTAATTCCAGCGGTTGGCTTGATCCACCAACCGTCCCTTTTGCGCCGACAATGGAAGTGGGCACAACAGCTCTTTGATGATCACAATCCACATGTAGTGTTGGGAATGGTGGATGGACACTTCAAGATGATGAGTAGGTACTGCCAAATCCTGCTTTGTACCAGCCCTTTGATGCTTCAGAGTAGATAAGTAGACCTTCTTAGCTTTCCAATGACACCATAAAATGGCCTATGTACTTTGGAAATGATGTATGAAAAGATTTGATCAAAACAGATAACTTTGAACTTCAAGTCTCCAAGAAAACCTTCTATTTTTAACAATACACCT
The DNA here is from genome assembly GCA_020310875.1 of Ceratopteris richardii. Classification (NCBI taxonomy): domain Eukaryota; kingdom Viridiplantae; phylum Streptophyta; class Polypodiopsida; order Polypodiales; family Pteridaceae; genus Ceratopteris; species Ceratopteris richardii. The sequence goes on along the minus strand of CM035433.1, from coordinate 41,577,568 downwards.
ACTGCATCTTTTGCTCAATATGACCAACACAGTAGGAATTGGATAAATTCCTTTTAGGGGTATCTAACTAGCTTAGCAAGCTAACTATTCCAAGTGGAATGACTTAAAAAGATTAACTATGGTTAGAGAAATCAATTTAGCAAGTAGACCTTTACCCCCGATATTTTAGGACTGTTGCAAATTTCGGCAGTGATCACTTCGATGACCTTTTCTCTGAAATGGCTAAATAGAAATCCTTCAAATTTTGGTGGTATGTAGAAAACTTTGAGCTAGTTCCAACAAGCTATAGATCTTTACATTTCGTAAATAAATGAGTAAGATATGATCTCCACAAGTTGACATACTTTTAGACACTATGACAGAGAACTCAGAAATGAACAATGTAGATATATGTATTAATGAACAATGTTGTACAATGCCATAGGCATGAATATCATTGCTGAATGGTATAGAAAGGTGTGGTCTAGAGTGTAGGCCTCACACACACTCAGAGATGAAGCTAAAGATCTCGGAAAGTGACTTGTCTACCCGCTACTTTTTCTTAGAGGTTTATATAAGTGTTCACTTCGATTTTGAATTTGAATTCAAATTTTGGCTCTCTCTAAAAAAGTGATCCTCTATTATAGGAGATATGCCATCAATCAAAGCTCTTACTTTTCCACGAGTTTTTCCTTGGTAGGTACTTACAAAGATTCCAAGTCAAATGTGACTTTCACAAAGAGATAAAATGGTAATTAACTTCAAGCATTTGTTCCCATGCTTCTCCATATGTGTATGGTCTTTAAGCCAAATGTGTAGGCTTGTGAATTACACCAACAGCTCCCCCTCAAGCCAAACATTTTGGCTTAGTCTTGATCTTCAGTCTTCATGTATATCCTGCAATCCTATCATTGATTTGAACCTGCAAAGTTTGGTTCCATCCAATGCTTTAGTTAACAAATCTGCACACTACATGTTGCTTGATACATATGTTAGTTGAATGTCCTCGCTTAATAACTTTTCTCTCACATAATGGTAATGGACCCCTATATGCTTGGACCTAGCATGATAAATAGGATTAGCTGCAAGGTGAAGTGAGCTTGTATTATCTCCAAATATCAATGGTGACCTAGTATATAAACCCAATTCTGTATACAATAACTTGATCCATATGGCTTCTTGAGTGGCATTTGCCAATCCTCTATACTCTGCCTCTGTAGAAGATAAAGCCACAGTAGGTTGCTTCTTTGAAGACCATGATATTGGTTTATCACCTGCAAATGAGATGTATCCTGAAGTGCTTCTCCTATCATCCTTACATCCTGCTCAATCTGCATCTGAGTAAACCTTGATATCCAAGTCTGATGTGTAAGGAAAATACAAACCATGATGTTGAGTGCCTTTGAGATACTTTAGAATTCTTTGGGGAGCTTCTAAGTGACGTACTCTTGGCTTGTGCATGAACTGACTTAGCACACTAACTCCATATGCAATATCTATCCTTGTTAAGGTAGCATAGTTCAAGCTTCCCACTATGCTTTGGTAACCTATAATATCATCAATTTCATCACCTTCATGGGCACTTCGTTTTAGGTTTACCTCCATTGGAGTACTTGCAACTTTGGCATCCTGCAAATGAAACTTCTTCAACATATCTTGTATGTATTTTTTCTGAGTAATATAGATTCCAGAGTTAGTATAGACTAACTCAAGTCCAAGAAAATACTTGAGTAGACCAAGATCATTGATCTTGAACTCCTTCATCATCTAGTTCTTAATTTGTCTGATTCCATTGACATCATTACCTGTAAGTATGATATCATCAACATATACACATAGGTATATTACCTCTGAATTACTTCTCTTGATGAATAGAGAGGTGTTTGCCTTGCTCACAACAAAACCTTGGTCTTGAAGGTATGTAGTCAACATGTGATTCCATGCCCTAGGTGCCTGCTTCAATCCATAAAGAGCTTTATTCAACTTGCATACATATGTTACCTTGTTGGGATCCTCATAGCCAGGAGGTTGTGACATATATACCTCCTCTGAAATCCATCCATTCAAGAAAACATTTTTTACATCTAGCTGATACATGTTCCAATTCTTAGATGTAGCCACACTTACCAATACCCTGATCGTTGGCATCTTGGCTACAGGTGAGAATGTTTCTTCATAGTCAATGCCTTGGGTTTGTGCAAAACCCTTGGCCACCAATCTGACTTTGTACCTGTTTATTGACCCATCACAATTTCTTTTGAGTTTATAGATCCATCTGGATCCAATTACCTTCATGGACTCTTTCTTTGGTACTAGTTCCCATGTGTCACTTTCTTTGAGTGCTTCAATCTCCTCATCCATAGCTTCTTTCCATTCTGTCTTGGTCTTTGCTTCTTCATATGATCCTGGTTCTTCAATTGACAAGTCTTTGGCAAGATAAATAGAGTGTTTAGTAATAAGAGAAGTGTCATACCCATATCTCATAGGTTTTTTGCTTTCCCTTTGTGATCTTCTGATTGACTGATTTGAAGATTCAGGTATGTCTTCAAGTTTCTTCATCTTGAGTTTATCTTTGGACTTCCATGCCTTGAATTCTTCAAGATTGATAATGTCTTCATCATCTGAATTTGCGTCTTCAATCTGAGTAGGTTCTTCCTTAGCAAGACTTGGAAACTCCTCCTCCAAGTCATAGGGTAGTTTAAACTTCCTGCATTCATTCTCATACCAAGAATCATTTTCATCAAAGACAACATCTCTACTAACCATGAATCCCTTATTTGAAGGATTGTAAAACCTGTATCCTTTCTGATTCAGATCATATCCAATAAAGATAGATTTCTCAGCCTTAGGGTCTAGCTTACCTCTTATCTGAGAAGGAATGTGTACATATGCTACACATCCAAATATCCTGTAATGATCAAGTGAGGGTCTCTTCCCATGCCATGCTTCATAAGGGATCATCCCATCAAGGGACTTAGATGGTAACCTGTTTATGAGATAAGTGGCAGTAGATACACTCTCTGCCCATTTAACATTGACCTAGCTGTTTCAACAACCAACCTATTTCTTCTCTCAGCTACCCCATTCTGTTCAGGAGTGTACCTTGTGGTGATTTCTCTCTTGATTCCTCTGTCCTGCAAGAATGCTTCAAACTCATTGGAGAAGTACTCACCTCCTCTATCTGACCTTAGTCTCTTTAGGTTTCTTCCTTTCTGATTCTCAACAAGTGCAAGATATTTTTTAAAACAATTGAACACTTCATCTTTGTGCTTCATAAAGTACAATACAGTCCACCTGCTATAGTCATCAATAAAAGATACATAGTACCTTGATCCTGAGATTGAGGGGTCTTTGCTTGGTCCCCATACATCTGTATGGACAAGTTCTAGTTATTCCTCATGCATGTAGCCTTTCCTTGAGAAGGGTAACCTATGAGACTTCCCAAACTGACAAGCACCATATTTATATATCATGTGTTGTTTGGAAACATTGGGTATTCCAATTACACATTGATCCCTGCATATCTGTTTCAAGGTTCTTTCTCCTACATGCCCTAATCTCTTATGCCAAATCTCAAGCTCTCAAAGTGTTTGATTTTTATAATTGTAGAGTGCTATATTCTTTGTATCTTCTAGCTCAAAGGTAAAAAGTCTACCTGTCTTTTCTCCTTTAGCAATTCTCTTGAACCCCTGCTTGGGATCCTCCAAAAATGCTCCAAATTGATTGAACCTAACCTGCAAACCTTTCTCCAAAATCTGTCCAACACTCATCAAGTTTTTTGTAATGGTTGGTACATACAGTACCCTACTCCACAAGTTCTGATTTCCATCACAAGTCTTAACATTTCCAACTTTAACTACTGAGTGCTTGGTGTCATCACCTGTTTGTACTTGATGCTTACCTCTTGGTTCTTCAAGGTCAGAAAGTAGAGCTACATTGCTTGCCACATGATTTGAGCATCCTGAGTCAATGTAGAAGAGATGATCATCATTTGTACCTAGTTTTGAAGTCATGTTCATAATAAGAAGAGAATCTTCTTGCTCTTTTGTGTAGTTGTTGTAATCCTTTCTGGATTTGAATCCTCCTTGGTAGTTGCCATTGTAGTTGTTGTTGTAGTTGTTGTAGTTGTTGTTATAGTTGTTGTTATAGTTGTTGTACCCTTGATGATGGTTGAATCTACCTCTTGACTGTGAGTATCCACCTCTTTGATATCCTCTTCCTCTCTGATTCTTGTAGTTTGTGAAACACTCATCTGTAGTATGATTTGATAAACCACAAATGTTGCATGGTGAGGAGCTATAGGATCTCCCCCTACCTTGCTTACCTCCTCTGCCCCTTCCTCTTGATGATCTACCTCTCCCTGCATAGTTGGCTTGGGAGGTAGTGCCTTCATCCTCTCCTTTCTTGTTCTTGCCTTTATCTTTAGACTTACTTTTATCAGTATATAGGGCAGAAGAGCTATTACCTTTGGATGTGTCTCCATTCTTGTTGAGCTTGGCTTCATGAGTGAACAGTTGTCCCATGAGAGTTGTAAGATTTGGAATTTGCATGTCCATGTATAGGTCCATGGCAGTGGTGAAGCTTTCCCATTTGTCATCAGCTTTAATCGCATTGATCACTTGCCTTACTATCTGCTCTTCTTCAATTTCTTCTCCTATACTTGCTAACTGATATGCTACATCTTTAATCTTAGTCACAAACTCTGAAATAGCCTGCTTAGGTTGCTTCCTTAGTGTGGTGAATTCAATCCACAATTGGTTTTTTCTGGCCCTTGTGTTGGAAGAGAAATAGGATGACAAAGTTTCCCAAGTTTCTTGGGATGTCTTACAGTTTCTAATATGTGGCAAAAGAAAATGAGAGATGGAGTTGAGTAAGTAAGACCTTTCTAATGCATCCTTGGCACACCACGTGTTGAGCTTCTCATGTTCTTCCTTTGTTGGTAGTCCTCTAGTTTTGAATGAGGGAAATTCCTCATCTCTTGAGATGTATCCATAAAGACTCCTTCCTTGTAGGTATATCTTCATCCTTAGAGACCATGCCTGATAGTTGTTCCTGTCCAATTTATCAATAAATGAAGGAAAACCATCTCCCATTTTACCTTAACTTTGCTCTGATACCACTGTTGGGAGTGATAGATGGACACTTCAAGATGATGAGTAGGTACTACCAAATCTTGCTTTGTACCAGCCCTTTGATGCTTTAGAGTTGATAAGTAGACCTTCTTAGCTTTAAAATGACACCATAAAATGGCCTATGTACTTTGGAAATGATGTATGAAAAGATTTGATAAAAAAAGATAACTTTGAACTTCAAGTCTCCAAGAAAACCTTCTATTTTTGACAATACACCTGCTGCATCTTTTGCTCAGTATGACCAGCACAGTAGGAATTGGAAAAATTCCTTTTAGGCGTATCTAATTAGCTTAGCAAGCTAACTATTCCAAGTAGAATAACTTAAAAAGATTCACTATGCTCAGAGAAATCAATTTAGCAAGTAGACCTTTACCCCCGATATTTTAGGACTATTGCAAACTTCGACTAGTGATTACTTCGACGACCTTTTCTCTGCAATGGCTGAATAGAAATCCTTCAAATTTTGATAGCATGTGAACTTTGACTTGATTCCAACAAGCTATAGAGTTTTGAATTTGATGAAGAAATGAGTGAGATATGATCTCCACAAGCTGATAGACTTTCAGACACTATGACAGAGAACTCAGAAATGAACAATGTAGATATATGTATTAATGAACAATGTTGTACAATGCCATAGGCATGAATATCATTGCCTAATGGTATAAAAAGGTGTGGGCTAGAGTGTAGGCATCACACACACTCAGAGATGAAGCTGAAGAAAGGTAATAGGTACTAAATGGATTTGGAAAGCTAAGTATAAAGTAGATGGAACATTAGAAAAGTATAAGGCAAGATTAGTTGCACAGGGGTTTTCATAGATCGAAGGATTTGATGTTCAAGAATCTTTTGCACCAACAACACACATGACAACTATTCAGATGGTACTTGCAGTAGCTGCACAAAAGGCTTGGCCTATTTTCCAGATGGATGTCAAATCTGCATTTTTGAATGGTCACCTCAAGGAGGAGGTATATGTATCTCAACCATCGAGTTTTGAGGTGCCCAATTCAGAAAATAAAGTTTGCAGGTTGAAGAAAGCTTTGTATGGATTATAAGCAAGCTCCACGGGCTTGGTACCAACTGATAGATAATTTTTTCAAAAATATGGGTTTTCAAAGAAGTACTTTTGATGCTAACTTGTATGTAACAAAAAGGGATAACAAGCTAGTTGTTGTCATTGTATATGTAGATGATTTGATCATTACAAGAGATCATCAGGAACTCATCAATCAAACTCGGATCAACTTGGGAACTGAGTTTGAAATGACAAACTTAGGTCTACTCCATGATTGTCTAGGAATTGAAGTATGGCAAAGGAGGAATGGCATTTTCATCTCACAACAAAAATATGCCAAAGAAATTCTCAAGGCATTTGGAATGATGGACTCCAAACCAACTAGCACACCTATGGAGGTAAAGCATAAGCTATCTAGGGATGATAACATGCTTGATGTAGATGCTATGAAGTATAGAAAGCTCGTTGAAAGTCTTATTTTTCTATGCAACACTAGACTAAAAATTTGCTATGCTATTGGAGTGTTAAGCAGGTTTTCCAACAAACCTAAGGAGAGTCACTAGAATGTTGGAATGCGAATTCTAAGGTACATTGTAGGAACCTTGGATTTTGGTATTTTTTATACCATAGGTGATACACTTCAAGGATATTGTGATTCAGATTGGGCTACAGATTGTGATTCTAGAAAATGAGTTTCTGAATATTGTTTCTCACTTGGTTCAGGAATATTTTCTTGGGTAAGTAGGAAGTAACCAACTCTCACACTCTTCTCCACTGAAGCAGAGTACAAAGCAGCTTGCTTCTTGTGAGGCAGTCTGGTTAAGGAGAATTCTTATAGATCTAGGCTTTCCATCAAATATGGCGACTCTACTCAAGTGTGATAATCAAAGTTGTATGGCTATTGCAAAGAACCCAGTATTTCACACTCGCACCAAGCACATAGAAGTACAATACCATTACATTCCTGAGCTAATTGAAGATAAAATTGTGGAGCTAGAATATTGCCCAACAAAGGCAAATTGTGCTAACATATTCACTAAAGCACTTGGAAGAGAGCAACTCAACAGGCATCTTCAATAGATGGGCATAGGATTGAGACCTACTTGATTTATCGTCGGTAAACATTGAGACGGGGTGTTAGTATATGATCAATGTCTACCCCTCATGATTGTATGCACATTTTGTAAGGCCCCCATTATGAGGAGAAGCCAAGCATGCATTAAATCAATTGATGGGAATCCCAACTTGCATGTTGGATGAAGGTCGTATTGGACCATGTAAGATATTGTAAGGAAAGGGATTTATTAAGGTCCCCAATTGTGGGGTCCGAGGCAACGGTGAGCAGCCTCGGGTGGGGGGTCCAAGGGGGTCCAAGGGGGCCAACGGGCCCCTTGGCTGGGGGGTTGTAGGGGGCCAGCGGGCTCGCTGGTGGGGGTCCAAGGGCAGTACCACAGGCACGATGATAAAGGGACTATTCCATGGAATATTCCCTATCGGAGTCAAAAATCATTTATATTTGTTAGGTCGGTTCAACCTGCCTAAGCCGTGTATGGGAATTATGTGGGCGGTGGCCGCCCATGCTCTACCGCCCATGTATAGCTGTCCACGGAAGGCCACCCATGATCCTATATATACATGACTTCTACACTACCTCAGACATCTAATTGAGCCAGCATACCTCTACCTTGTATCTCCCGATCTAGAGTTGTCTAGATCACCATTTAAGCTCCACCTTGAGAGTGCACGGGTGGACAATCGCATCATCTTTGTACTTGCTGCTAGTAGAAAATCATTGAGATTCTCCTATATCTATTATCTTCTCTTCTAGTGCTCCTGTGTTATATTGTGTAACTATTTTCTTACATAGTATGGCAACTATGAGCAAGTGATGGCACAAGTGCATGAGTGAGAAGCAAAAAAGCATGCACACACATACACACATGCGTGCACACAAGGCAAGAACAAAGAGAGGAACAATGGAGTTCTTTGTATTACTTAAAAAGTCTCTTACAATAGCTCAAAAATCTAACAAGCTAACCCCAAACAATGAACTCTCTAGCTCTTTTTATAGTTTTTGACTAGCTTTGGCCCTGTCTAGATCTAGTGTCTGGCCTATTTAAAAGTTAGGTTCCAAGGCTTATTTGAGGGCTCAAATGAAGTCTACAAATTATGAAAATTGGTACATAGCTACTTCTAACACTCCTCAAGCTCAGGGACTCCTTGGCTTGAACAAAGTGGAGTCTACGCATTAGGGAAAAAAATGAACCCTGCATGGGCCTTTTGGATTAAGGAGTGATTAGTGATGGACCAATGAGAGGAGGGTGGTGGACACAGTCTATAGCCTATAAATCACTAGGCTGAAGGGGGATGAGGGGACATGATTCCCCTATGTTCATGTTTTGCCTCTAGAGAGAGAAAGGAATCTCGTAACTTACCTGGGCCCAAAAATTCAAAATTTTCAAAAAGTTATAAAACTCATCATAACACCATTTAATGGTCTCCCAACCACTTTTTAGGATCAAAAGTGCTATTTTTGGGTTCTAAATCAAAATCCGTGCATGAACTGAAGTGAAAAAAGTGACTTTTTCAAAAATAACTCAAAATGCAACTTTCTCCCTCCAAAACCTCCCATTTTCATACCCAGGTCCCAAAAAGTCATCTCTTTCCACTACTTTTTCTCCCTAGCACACCATTGCAGCTCCTGCATCTCCATTTCTTTCTCTATGCATCATCTTCTTTGAATTCCTACTGTCATTTCCATAGCCTGATCTCCAATGGAGAAACCTAAATCTCATAGACGTCCAAAGATGAGGTTATCGCGATAAAATGTCACAATATCAAGGCTCCAGAAGGATTTTGGTTAGGACAGGAGTTCTGCAAAGGTGCATGGGTGTACATGCAACCCTCTGGTGTTGGTCCTCACCGTGTGAGAGATCGTGGAAACTTGGATCTTCATTGGAAAGGGAAGTTACTAGGCTTCAAAAAGCTCAAAAATGGTGAAACTATTGCCATTGTACAACATGTGTTCACAATGTCAACCATGAAATTGGAAAACTCAAACAAAATGAGATATCCTATCAACTGTAAGTATTACTCATTGACTTTTGTCCAAATTTCAGAATATACCTAGCTAAGTTGTGTATTTTTTTGTTGTAGACATATTTCCTTTTACCTTGGTGGAAGAACAACCACTTCATAGTCTTACAGGTACTTTCCAAGCATTGCATGCAGCTGTTGGGTCGATAGTCTTTCCACAAGCCCGTCCTGCTCAGCTATTATGTGAGAGAGTTTTCTTTTACACACATACATATGTTGTACCCTCTTCATCACATGATTTTGGCAAGTTAGAGATGATTAAGGTAGATTCTCTCTTAAAGCTTGAGTGGCCGCAACCTGATGTATGGACATTAACATCTTTGAAGCATAAGATGGTGATGGACATACACAACTCTTTGAAATTTACAAGAGTTTTAAGATCTATAGGATTACATTGGTGTGTTCCTGTTCATTGTTTTGTACATTTATTTCAGATATTCACAATTCTAGAGACGTCAACAATGTTCATGTTAAAAGATATCACGTATGAGCAGGTAGAGTGTTTGCTAGGTGAAAAATGGGGACTTGTAGAAGGATGCACCAAAGGGGATAGATACATTTGTAAAATTGGTGCAACAGGCATAGGATTTCGATACTTGAAACATCGTACTTCATTGTACATTAGATTCTATTATGATCGTTGGATGTGTAAACTTGGTTAATGGATACCATTACAAAGTTCTGAGGGTGTTTTAATTTCATTTGAAATTAAGATAAATCTACCCAACAATGAAATGGAAGTTATTTCAGTAAATCATCATTGGACTCTTGCCAACGTGAGAGAACATCTAGTAATCATGGGATTTGAGGATCTGGATCAATCAAAGTTCATAATACAAGGGCATAAGGTAAGTAGCATATGGTATTTCTTCTTTTGTTTATACAAATTCTTACACTCAAATATGTTCATTTAAAGTTTTCTATTTGTCTGCAGATTGGTAAGAGGTTGGAGGATAAAATTAAAGTCCTCCTTGAATGGAGTGTGGATGGAACTCAACTTTCATTGTCATAGCTCAAGGACTATTTGAGTGCTACAGTGTACACACACCTATGTTCCATTTATAATCCTACATCTACAACAATGTATTTAACATGCAAGACATGTAGCATGTAAAATTTTTTGATCTCAATATGATGTACAATTTGCCAAATCTTTGGTTTTTCCAATGGCAATTTATTATAATTTTAAAGTTCTGAGAATTTTTTTTTTCTATTGTGTTGTCGTGTATCTTATTCTGGTTAATGATTCTGTTCAATCTTTTTATGAGCAAAAGTTTTTTTTCTGAGAGTTCTGTGCATGATTGTTTTATTTGAAGGTATCAGTTTTAGTTTTAAAATGGGTCCCACTCACTTTAAAATTTTGAAACTACTATAAAAGCAACACTTATTCTCCCATTTCTCACTTTTGCAACCAAGAAGAGCTACAATCACTAGCAGAGTACGCACACAAGCTAGCATCACGCGCAATGGCTGCCGCATCCTCCAGTACCCTGCAACTCAAACGTCCACGTGAACTCTTCAATGAGTTCTTGGAATCAACTGAGTTCAAAGGTCAGAACCACTTGTATGACCTACTGTCTAGGGTCCCTGATCTAGAAAAAACAATTCAACTGAACTCTGATGTGCTCAAGGAAATCATAGAGTTCCTTGAGTACTACATCTTGCGTTTTTCTATAGAAATACCACCTTATGAGGGTAAATGGGTTCCATGTGACCTTCTACTCTACATACATAGAGGCGATGAAGCCTTCATGAAGCGCCTTAAGCGCTTCATGGTAATTGCGGAAACTGCTGGGCACTTACTAGATGACTCTGTGCCATTAGTAAAAAAACTTAACAAAAAGAAGAGGATGGGTACAAAGTACCTATCCTACACTGCAACAACATATTTTATTATTAATGAGGAGCCGGAACCTACACCTGTTGAGCTCCCCAACCTTGCCACTGGAGGTTTTGTTAAGGAGAAGAATGAGCCTCAACTAGAGGCCATAAATTTTTCCAAAGAAAGCATTACAATCCACCAAGAATTCCCTGGTGGTGTTGAGGATAAACTACATGTGCAATCAAGCATGGAGGAGGCCCCCCCTTCAAATCTCAACCCCTCTGAGCCCACATTACCAGAGGTGGAACTTGAATATCTCTCCTGCATCGTTGTGGATGGAGAGGAATTTATTTTACTCCATGACATTGAGAAGGCATTCGGTCTACGTCTAGATGAATGCTTGAGTATTTTCTCCACAATGTCACATGTTCCACTTGACAGCACATCTGACATACTTGAAAAGAAGTCCATCCCACTTGGGGATTCTGTGGCAGACACCATATCAATGGTGTGTGTTGATATTTTAAATGATGACAACAATTCTACTACAGAGGAGGAGTTCAGTGCAGCACAGGAGAGGATACTGAAGCAAAAAATTCCTACATCCCATGTAGCAGAGCAGAGTGGCATGGCCCACTCTAGCATTGATCTTGATGCCCCTGGAAGAGGGGAGGAAGAAGACAAGCTTCATGATGTAAGTGGTAATTGAATTAAATAAATCGATAATTTTAAGTTAACATTGTAAGAGCTTGAATTCTAATTTGTTCTTAACAGGAAGCAATTGAGCTCGACAAGTTCGCAGCAAGGTCTGGTGGGGATCGAGCTTCTCGTGGGAGTGGTGCATCCTTGGCAAACTACATCGGAAAGTTGCCAAAGGATGATTTTGTTACCATACACAAAGACTACAGTCCCGATGGGCACTTCATCACTTGGTGCTTGAAGGCCCTTAGCAAGATTTTGTGTTTATGTACAATTACCCAAGGCACTAATTGTGTCATTTTGGTTAGGAAATCCTTAGTTGTAACTACTTTAGGACTTAATTTTAGAGGAAAAGTATTAGGGCAAATAGGTATCGCCATGAGTCTTGGAATGCAAGACCCCCATGTAATATCAAGATCTGTATTGACTTACCAGCTGCCTCAATCTCTCCAAAGGAGAAAGAAAGTTGTGGAGAAATTGAAGGCAGCTGAGAAATGATGTAATGTCTTGATAATACAAACTTTTTTTTTCATCATTTGTCTAGTTCTGTATATGAATGTGCTAAAAAATTGAACTTATCTTCTCTCCACAAATTGTATCTAATTGGGGGTCTTTGTATTGTGCTTTGGTCCTCTGTATGATTATATGCTTAAAAAAGGCCAAAAAAGCCCTGTGTTGACCTAAGCTTCAACTTAGGGACTTGCGGAGAAAGAGACTATACCTCAATCCCCTCACAAGTGCATATAGTGGGGATACACGCTTTTAATTTATCAATCCGAAGAGTATACTAACCTAGCCGAGTGTATGGAGACATGCAAACACGTAATGGTCAATGCAAATGCATTACTCAAGAGTGAAAATGAGGAAAACACTTATCCTAACAAGCTTCAACTGTAGGTCAAGACGAAACGATACTTGGTGCAGCAGCCGTCAGTATTTTGGACTTTTCTCTTAGCTCCGAGCTCCAAACATAGCGAATAGTATATGCGTTTCGAAGCTCTCGAGAAGACGCATCCAATGGCAGTGGTTTCACTCAATTCCGACGCTCCTACTTCAAGTTATGACAGAAATACTGAGTCGCGGGAAAACTTTCCTACACTTCAGCACTTCCAACACCTCGCACACACCTCTCCTACAGCAAAGAAACACTCTCAAGGATAGATCACACTCACAAGCACTCTTTCCAAGCACTACACATGCATACAAGCTCGCGAAGAAGAAGATGAAGAGGGAAGCAGACACAAATTCGAATTTCTGTGCTCTCTATTCTCACAATGGCAAAAAGTCTTTTACAAAGAGTCACATTTGACTTATATACTAGTGCCCTAAAAATGGTCCTTTCACACAAGTGACCGGCACTTTATTCACTAAGAGCTAATTTCCTACTATTTTACATGGGTAAGCTTCGATTCTTCTGTGGGAATGCATCTAGAGGACTCCTCTAGTGCCTTTACAAGGGGAAATATATTACAAAAATGAATATGTTACAAAAATATGTGGTCCAAATCGGAAAAATTTTGGGGCCCGTCTTTTTTCTCTGCTTTGTGCGCTCTTTGGCTCTGCAACACTCTCCCCCTCTTCGCCTCTGTCGTCCCTTGACAGACTTTGCTTCCTTTGACAGACTTTGCTTCGCGCACGCGCCCTGTGGTCAGTATTGTCTGCAGTTAAACAGACATGCAGATTCGATGGCCTTCTTGATTCAAGCTCTACTACTCGAGAGCCTGATGTAATTGTCTTGCATGTTGACTTGGGTTGCCACGCACGCCACCAGTGACTAGGAATGTGCTATTCTTAGTCACCCTCTTCAACTTTTCAGCCTCTACCCCTTTCTAACTTTTGGTCCTACTCTGATGTTTGAAAAATCCACTCCTCTGGACCCCGGGGTTTAGCTTTGTAGCCTGGTGCATGCCCCTGCGGGGCTCTGTGCAGAGATGTATCTTTACCTTTGTCTATCTTCAAATTTGCCTTTTAGTGAAGCTGTTTCTTTCGTTGCTTTCTTTTTTTCCTCTTCTTACTCGTCTCGCCCTCAACACTGCCCCCCTCCTGAACTCTGTCGTCCCCGACAGGCTTGGATAAGCGCCGGGCATATGTTCTGTATACTTGTTGCTCTGTGTCATTTAGCAGATTGGCTTCACGTATCATGATCTGTTTCCATTGCTCAGCTTTGACTCCATCGTTGGGTGGTTGTCTGTGATCTGCGAAGAAGCTTAATTCGTATGCCACGAGTCTGGCATTCAGATTGGATGACATCTTCAAAAATATCTCTGAATCGATTTCAAAAAATCCTGTAATAAATAAGGTGCGGCCTCCCAGTGCACCCGTAGTGTGGGATGTTTCTCCAAAAATTTTCTCCTCCACACCGGCTGAGCATCTTCGAACTCTGCTTGAGTGTACATGAATGTGTCATTCTTGAAATTGAGCTGCTCATCTGGACTTTTGTGCGTAACCTTCTTTATATATTGCCTTGTTTTCTCTTTCAGCAGTCCATATGGAATGTTGAAAGGCTTTATGATCTTTTCCAAGTCTTTACCTTTGATTTTTGCTTCCTTCATGACCTTGATGACTTCATTCTCAAAATTTTCCGTCAATCGGGACACCACTAGTGCCCGTTCCTTCTGACTTATTTCTGCAGTGTATGGCATTGGATGATCATCATGCATATCCGCCATCTGCTCATGTATTGGAGAATGATAGATCGGTTGAGATAGAGGGCTTACCTCTACCTCGTCAGTAGGATGTTCTGTTTCTGGCACTACTGATGTCCCGATCGGTTCTTTGCCTTTCTGCTGATTTTTTAGCTCTTCAATGCAGTCATCTTTTTCCTTTATCTGTTGTATGGCTTCTCCGAGTTTTTCTTTGGTGGCTAGGAGCTCTTTACCTATGTCAGCTATGTGATCCATATTTTCACTGTAGCTCTGTACCAGTTTTGCCTGTGCTGAATTCAGCTGCCTTTTGAGCTCACTTATTTCCTGATTGTGCTTAAGTTCTGCTTGTTCTCTTACTATGCGCTCCTGTTTTAGCAAAGCTTCATATTGTGCGAGTTGATCTCTTAATTCATCTTCTTTACTTTCAGTTGATTCCTGTTGCTTTATTGGTTGGTCATATAACAATGATTTCATCAACTCTTTATTTCTGTTCCGTAAAGTATCATTTTCGTCCAGATATAACTTCAGCTGTGTTTCTAGTAGAGTACTTCTGGTCTTCATTCTTTCTTGTTCTGCTGCAGTAGCATTATATAATTTCTGTATGTCTTCGAGCTGTTTTTGCAGTTGATGATGCTGAGTGCTTAATGATTCATATTGCGTTTGTATTTCTAACAACTCAGTGCTTTTGGTGGCTATCTCTTTTTGTACCTGAATTAGTTGTGCAGACAACTGTTCACTCATAACTTGAAACTGATTCTTTTCTTTCATGGCTTTGTCATAGTCTGCATCTATATCCATCATTTGCTGTTGCGTATCCATGGCTGTCTGGATCACTTGCTTTACCACCGGCTTCAGTTGAGTTACATCCACATTGAGCCATGTTTTCGATATTGAGGGTTCTGCTCCGGTAGTCACGTCTTTGCCTTGAGCAATGTGTAATGTGGTATCATGGGGCTGCCTGATTTGAAGTTGAATCCTTGCATCGGCCCTCATGTTTTCATCCTGTCCTTGAGGTGTGTCATCAGGCACCTCGATTATTGTTCGTTCTTTCTGTTGGGGCTCTTCCACTTCCGTATTCACTGGGGTTTGTTCTTCCTCTTTAATAGGTGCTTTGACATGTGTAACCCCAGTAGTTGTGTCTTCCTTGATGCTTATTTTTGTATTGTCATTCAATTGAATGACGTGCTCCTGTTCCTTAGCATCATCCACCTTCTTTCCTTTTTCCTTTTGGTTGTCCGGTGTCACGTCCACTTGATCTATTTCTTGTCCTTCTTCTTCATATGTTTCTGTCCTGATATCAGTATCTAGCGTGTCTTTCTCAGGACTGGATTCCGTATTCGTACTCGAGTCATCAATGCCCAATTCTTGGTATCTTCCAGGTTGTTTTGGAGTCTTTTCGGTACTCTCTTTTTGCTGAACTTGACTTGCTTGTCTATATTGATGTCCTTGGACATTTAGATTCACCTGCCCTTGCATGTACTGGTGTGTTTGCTCGAGGGCAGCAGACAAATCTCTTTTTGAAATCGGCATTTGAGCCGTCGTGACCTTAGGCAAGAGGTGCGTTCTCTTAGACTGAGGTGTTGCTTGGGCTTCCTCTTCTCGCAAGCGTTTCGTGCCCCTCATGGGCTTCTGTGTGCTGGTTCCAGCTTCTTCCACCACAACCACTGCTTTCTTCTTCTTAGGGACCGAAGCGGATTTTGCATACCTTGCTAGCCCTTCTGCTGTTGGCATCTCTCGTAAGCAGTGTTTCATATCCAGAGCTTCATATATCAATAAAGTCAAAGCTGAGCCGCCGTTCAGGAACTTCTTTTGCCCCCATTTCTTCTGAGCTTCAAACAATCTCTCTTGTACGTAACCTGTGAGATTCACTTTGTTTCCTATCTGTCTCATGGCATGGGAGAGTAACTGGACTACTATCTTCTGAGGTGCAGTGTATCTGTTCATGCCAGGAAAACAAAAGTGTTGATGTACCAAACGTACCGCATCTTCAATATCTACTCTGTTAATCTCCAGGAATGATCTTTTCTTGGGGTCATGGCATTCCTCTTTGACATTGGTAATGCCTTCTTGATTCCAACCAAAGGCTCTATTGATCAATTCATGAGTGAATTGAATTGTCTTCCATGTGCCTACTTTGTCCAAAACCTTTGCTTCTGGAACTGAAATCTTTGTAGTAGCCGGTTGCATAGTATTCATTACCTGCGTACATCTTTGGAAGTCGGGTACACATATGGGTATCTTCAAAAATGCTTCAATGCCCGCTTGAGTCCATACTTCTTCGATATGTGGTAACCCTTGTATTATGGTCTTGAAATCCTGTGACATGATGGGGAAATAGTGGTCCCTGTCCATAATCTTGATGGTTGCCATAAAGAGAAGTTCCGAGATAGGTTGGTCATCTCGAAACCAATGTCCTCTGACCTTGGTTATTGACCCCAATGGAAGGAGTAGTTCCTCTTCCTGCTGTGTAGCTTCTGAGTCAGAAGATGTCATCTGCACTCAATATAGAGGATGTATTAGTTTCCATATGTTTTTTTTTTTTCAGAAATCCTCCTCCATAAGTTGATTAATAATTTGATGAAGCTCCGAGTGCATGGTGTCGTCCCTTTCCCGTGGGTGTGAGAAAGGTAATACCTGAAATTTTTCATGTATTTTTATATTTTTTTGCTGAAAAGAAAACATAAAAAGTTAGTACATAGCCGAAGCGGTTAGTAAAATTTTTTTAGAGTAATATCTTAAGTATGTACAAGTGCTCTCCTATTTCCAACGGGAAAATGTGCATGACTATCCGAAAATAGAAGAAAGATGTGCCGAATGCTTGGCCTTGTAATGTGGCCCTATCATGCATACTCTGGATCTTGGCAACTCCTCATGTGTGCAATTGGAAGTAGTTGCTTGATGTATGCAGCTTGTCTTGTTTTTCGGCATCCAAACTTGCTTCACTTGGGAGGAATGTACTGTATTTTCCACCTTTTTGATGAATGTGGTTCGTCTTCTATGGTATGTCTGCTGATTCTGTTTTGGGAATCTCAGGTTGGTTTGCATTGCATCTGTAGATTCCTTCTTCCTCCAATATGTCCTTTTTCTCGTCTGATGTGTCTGTTGACCATGTTGAGTATGATAGCTCTTCTGAGGGTGTTCCTTGTTTGGGATAGTCGTCCTTTGGGTGCCTGACTTTGGGATCCAAATTATTGTTCGATCAGGTTGTGCAGTTATCAGCTTTTTTGGGATCCATATGCTCTTGAGTCTTGGTTGCTGAAAGTGTTCGAAATTCTTTGTCTTCTTATATAAGTGCTCATGCTGCTGTCGATGACGTTTCTGTTGCTGGAGATATGCCTTCTTTTGATCCTTTCTTATCCAAGCTAGTGTAGAATGTGGAATGGGGTACACTTTCACAGGTGTAGACTTCAATTCTTGCAGAGGAATATTCTCTCTTGTGCCTTGTGGTTCAGTGGGCTTGATCTCATGTTCTTGCGTACTCTCGTGACTCTCTATACTCAAGGATGGAGTGCACACAGGACTCACGGTGTTTTCACAGGAAGTACTTGATGATGAGGTTTCCATAGTACTAGTTAACATACAATCCGGACTTTGTTCCTTGGGAAGAACTTCTGGCTCTATAATCGTAGCTTTGGGTGGTCGTTCGCCTAGCAAACTAAATACTTCACGAGGTCCTATTCTGGCCGAGATGTATCCTAAAGCCAATTGAATGGTTACCTCATATTCGTAGATCCAATCTTGACCTAACACCACATCTTCAAGCAGGTCTTGGTCCTGACACACTAAGAGTTTCTGCTCCATAGTGTTATTGCCCATATGTAAAGGTAAGGTTATCTCACCTATGCATTGAGTAACTTTTCCTCCTATTCCAATTAGCTGTGCTTTCGATGGCCGTAATTCCTCTTTAAGTCTCTGAGACAAAGAAAATCTAATGCAGCTTATTGCTGCTCCTGTGTCTATGAGAGCATCCACTAAGTGGTACTCCTTTCGTCCTGCTCCCAGATTCAAATAAGGCTGTCTTCTTTGTTGTCCTGAGTTCTCCGTGGCTCTAAAATTAGCCATAGGGATGAGTTCTTCTCCTACTCGATATCTCTCGTCTCTTTCTCTCATCCACTCCTTCCGTTTTCTGATACGTTCTAGGGCTTCCTGTCTAGCTTCTTCTCGTATGCGTTCTTCTTCCTTTTTCCTACTTTGAGCTCCTAAGAGTCGTGCTAGCATTTGATCAGTCAATGGCTTCATGAATCTTTTCACTCGGCATCCACTGATGTAGTTGGGAAGAATATCTCCGTCTAGTGTGGCGAGATTGACTGCACCACTAGTCGAGATTCGATTTATGATCATAGGTCCATATCCGCGTTTTTGTAGTTTCTTTGCATGCTATTTGAGGGTGTATACTAAGACTAAATCGCCTTCTTTCAGTCCCTTGTCTTTTATATGTGCATCATAATAAGCCTTTTGTCTCCGTTTGGCTGCATAAATGCCCGCTACCGCTTGCAATCTTGTCTCGTGCAACTTTTCAATCTGATCCAATTGCTGAGATAATTCATGACCATTCCACTCATATTGCTGAGCCACTTTCAAGGTAGGTACTAAGAAGTCAATTGGCAAAATTGCATTCTGCCCATACACTAGGTTGAAAGGTGTAGTTCTAATGGCCGTTTTATATGCCACTCGGAAGGCCCAAATTGCGTGATGCAATTGTTTGTCCCAATCTGACCTTCCATTATTGACAATCTTTGTCAATACGGTACATAGTACCTTGTTGGAACTTTCAGCTTGCCCATTAGCTTGAGGGTGGTATGGGGCTGACTTTTTATGAATCACTAAGAATTCATTCATTAGCGATTCAATGACTTCGTTTAAGAAATGAGTTCCTCGATCACTCACTATCTCGATCGGTAGTCCAAAGCGTGTGAATATGTGCTCAAAGAGAAATTTTGCTGTAGTTTGAGCATCATTCTTTCTAGTGGCTTTTGCTTCTACCCACTTAGTTAAGTAGTCGGTGGCTACTATGATGTACTCCGCATGTGACCCTTTCGCAGGTGGATTGATAGGTCCTATGAAATCAATGCCCCACTTGGTAAATGCTCTCGCACAAACCATGGGTCTTAAAGGCATGTCATCTCTTCTAATGGGATATTTTGCTCTCTGGCATGTTTCACAGCTTCTCACATATGTCTCTGCGTCCATATGTAGAGTTGGCCACCACAGGCCTGCAAAGAGAATCATCTTGACTGTTCTATCTGCTGAGAAATGTCCTCCCGCAGCTCCTGCATGTGCCATTTCTAAGACAGAGAGATATTCATTTTCATGAATGCACAATCTTAGCTGGTTATCTCTTCCGCGTTTAAAGAGTTGTTTTCCTAGGATGACGTAATCTTTGCTCTGTTCTTCAAGAGCACGTTTCCTTGCTAAGGTAGCTCCCTCCGGGTACTCTCGAGTTTTCAAGAACTTTACTAAAGGCATGCTCCAGCTTGGTGCTATTGTAGAATAGCATAATGTAGAGTTCTCATCTGGGATTCGTTCTTGACAGATTTGACAGGTTGACACATAATGATGTGCATCTCGTTGCATGGTTGGCCAATATATGCCAAATCTCTTGAGTGTTTGCCATGTTCCATTTGCGTTCAAGTGAGTGTTCCATTGATTTATGTGTGCTTTCTGAAGCCACATGTTTTGTTCATCTTCTTCCACGCATCTCATCAGTAGTCCGCTTGAATCCTGGTGGTATAAACTTCCAGCAATAATGTGAAGGTTTTTAGTCTTCCAAAGATCTTGCTTTCGGTTTGACGTGATCCCATCTTTAGGTCCATGTGTAAGTATAGGGATCAACTTCACGGCCCATTGAGGACATACTTCCAGGTTAAAAAGATAGGTGTCTGGCAAATCATCCGGAACTCCGCTGGGTGGCTCTCCGTGTTTTAACCTAGAAAGGTGGTCTACTCTCACATGCGTGTTTCCTTTTTTGACTATTACTTCAAAGTCAAACTCCATTAGTAACAAGAACCATCGCACCAACCTTCCCGTGCTACAAGGTTTATTGACTAAATACAACAAAGCTTGATGGTCTATGAAGAATTTGAATTTGTTGGCTAAGAGGTAATGTCTAAACTTCTTGACTGCATAAACCATTCCTAAGCCCTCTCTTTCTGTAGTCGTGTAGTTTCTTTCGGCTTGGTTTAATTGTCTACTCGCATAAGCGATTGGATGGTCAAGCTTTCCTTCATCAGCCGGTTGAGCCAGGATACATCCAATTGCATAATTCGAAGCGTCAACATGAATATGAAAAGGCTTATTCCAGTTGGGTGATTTTAGAATTGGGGCTGTACTCAGCCTCTTTTTAAGCTCGTTGAAGGCCTTCTCACACTCGTCTGTCCAAGAGAACTGAGTCAATAGACCGTATAAGGGCTTAGCTATTATGGCATACATGTGAATAAACCTACGGTAATATCCACAATGTCCCATAAAGGCTTGTACTTCTTTTACATTTTTGGGTCTTGGTAAGTCCAATATGACTTTAATCTTGTCCTCATCCGTTGATATCCCATTTCTTGAGACTATGTGTCCTAGTATTTTTCCTTGTCTTACCATGAAGACACATTTTTCTGGGTTTAAGCAGACTCTATACTGTCTACATTTGTTGAATATCTTCCTTAATTCCGGTATGTGGTCGGGTCTTTGATTGGAATAAGTGCAAAGATCATCTACATACACTTCCATGCTTTTTTTCAGAAATTCCTTGAAAACGTGACACATTAATCGTTGGAAGGTGGCCGGTGCATTAGTGAGTCCAAAGGGCATCACTCGGAATGCATACACACCCCATTCAGTGGCAAATGCTGTCTTGTGCTGATCCTCAGTCGCAATAGCCACCTGATTGTATCCAGAGAAACCATCAAGGAAGCTATAGACCTCTTTACCTGCTACCCTCTCCAATAGATGATCCGTAATCGGTAATGGGTAGCTATCACGTATAGTGGCTGCATTCACCTTCTTCAGATTTATGCACACTCTCAATTTTCCATTTTTCTTGGGCACTACCACTAAAGGCGATACCCATTCTGTGTGTTCTATCTCGTATATGAATCCAGCATCCAACAACTTATCTATTTCTTCTTTTATCTTAGCTGAATACACCTCATTATAAGTATAAGGTCTCTGTTTGGAAGGTTTGGCTTCGAATGTCATGGGGATTCTATGCGCACATATAGATGGATCTACTCCTTTTAAATCCTTATAAGTCCAAGCAAAGACATCCCGATATTCTCTTATGAGTCGAATTAGCTCTTGCTCCTCTTCCTCTGAGACATCCTGTCCTATGAAAGTACATCGTTCCTCTCCTCCTTCCATGGTCACAACTATTTTCTTGGTTTGCTCTTTATTATCATATGCTATTCCCGGTTGTGCCTCTCTTTTAGGCATTTGAATAGCAATCTTCCTCTCTTCTATTTCATATTTTTTGAAATGAGCTGGTACCTCAAATTGGTCTTGAAGCTTATTATCTTCATCTTCTAACTCCCTTTCAACTTCTAATTTTTCCTTTTGTGTGAGATCCTCATGTTGTTCATTGGCAGTGATGTCCATATTGGTGGTACTAATTCCTCGATCCAGGGGTTCTGGTTCCATTTCAATGCTTTCGTAGTCCTCCTTCCAGTCTTTCTCAATTACTTCTCCTTCTCCTGCCTCCTGAAGGACTACCATATACAAACTAATGTCATAACCCTCCTCGTCAATACATTCGTTCATAGTTACCACTTCTTCGTTTACACAAACATCGAGGGTGGCTAAGATTTCCATCCAACCATGAGGTTCGAATTCTTCGTCTGGAAATACTTGTGGCATATAAGCTGGATCTTGTACCGATCTCACTACACCTTGTTTCTGTTGCCAACTTTTTCTTCTCTCTTCTTCCTTTTTAGCAGCTTGGCATATCCATAGATGAGTGTCCTCGTTCATCCAGGATTGGTCACTAGAACCTGCACTATGAATCGATTGATCATCTTCCTCTTTGTGGATTTGATTCCATTGCAGAGGTGGTACATCTTGATATGCGTACGTATGTAGGTTGATCCTAGTGGTGACTCCTGCGTGTTGTAGGTACACTGCATCCTTTCCCCAGTCTTGTACGACCTTTAGCTGTCTCATGAATGGCCTTCCCAAGATCATCTCATAGTTGCTTGGCCTTTCAAAGTGACATATTGCTAAAGTATGTTCGAATTCCACTCCGCACGTAGTGAAAACTACTCGTTCCAACAATCCTAAGGGTCTTTCCGTATGTCCATCTGCCATTTGAATTTTCATGCGTGTTGGTCTCAATGCTGGTTTTCCCCATTTCTCCCAAATTTCTTTGGTAGCAATGCCAACACCAGCTCCTGAATCTAATATGGCTTTGGTTGTGTAACCCCTATAGGTGATTGGAAGACAGGTATTTCCTTCATCTCCTTCACTAAAGTCTCCTACTTTATCCACTGGAATTCTCACCGTTTTCACTTCGTCATCTACCTCCTTCTTTTCTTCCTTGACTTCCCACTGATTGATCAATTTTTCTTTTAGATGTGGTTTTACCTTTAACAATTCTTCGAATGTTAAGGTACATGGGATTTTCACCTCCCTAAGGCGTTGTATGATTTCTGATGTTTGAACTGATGGATTCGTTTCTCGTCTCTGTATTGATGGAATGCGATACAATTCTGAGTTGTGCTCGTATTCCCCGGTGTAATTAGGTAGTTCCTTTACATCGTCTTTGGCTTCTTTGTCGCTTGCATCCGTTGGAAAAATTTCTTCTGAATTAAGTTCAGGTATTGAATCCTCTATTTCGTTTTCTGCTTTCAACTCTTCAAAGGGCGGTTCCATTCCCTCTACCTTTTTCCACTTGTCCTCTTGAACTCGCGCCCATAAATCCTTAGTCCAATCTCCTTCTGTTTCAGGGACTATGGATCCTTCCTTTCTCTCAATACCATTTTCATCATCCAGAGGTCTATTTACATTAGGCTTTTCCTGATTGTTTAGACACTCTTGGAATTTTTCTTCGCAAATTCGGTTTTTTGGTAAAGGTGATGCGGGTTTTTCTAGTGTTTGTTGGGCAACTTCTATCAATTTTTTGCATATTTCCAATCTTTCTTTCTCTAGGTCACCTCTCGGGTATTCTCTCTCATGTTGTTCTATGGTAGGTCCTGCTTTTATTCTCGCTTTGTATGCCTGAATCCACATAGCTAAATCTTCAGGCATTGGGTCTGCTAATATCGATCCTACCTCCTCCCTTTTATCCTCCTTTTTATTTTCGTCTTCCCCTTGTGCTTCTTCTGTTGATTTTGGTTTTCTCTTTTCATTTTCCTTCTTTTGCAATAACTTTTTTTCTTTTATCCTGTCTCTCCTTTGCTTCCATCTTTGGGATTGTTTACTGATGATACTTTTTTCTGGTTCTTCGGAGTCTTCTACTCTGTGAGGGATGGGTGTATTTCCCTCTTTGTCACTTTGATTATTTTCTTCGGTTTTCTCAGGGTTTTCTCTAGCCTTAGCTCTTGTTATGGCTTTTAAAGGTATAGTGTACTCTTTGTCACTCCCTGATGATTCAATTACTTCGATCACGTTAATCTGTACATTAGATATGACTTTGTTTGGGTTCTTAGGACAATCTCTAAAAAGATGTTCCTTTCCACAATCGCTACAGTATCCTTCCCAAACTCGTTGTGGTGGTGGTGGACTTGGCAACGTACATTCTCTAATATAGTGGTCACCTCCACACCTGTAGCATGGTCCTCTAGGTACAGGCGGTCTATTCATTGGTCGAGGTGGCATGGTTGCTCTAGGAGCTGTGTACATTAATGGTACATAATCTTGCTCGTAGTTATATGAACTCTCCGACGTCTCCATGCCATAAGCATATGGGTCGTATTGTTGCCCATATTCCATTGTTGAGCTCTCATATCCTGGGTATGTTCCTTGACTAGGTTCGTAAAATGAGTCATATGGTTCACTGCTAGTCAGAGGTGTGGCTGGCACTATAGCCCTTTCTAGGTTTTCCTCTGGTTGCGCTATCTTAACTGGGACAACGTTCTGAGGGTGGGGCGGTTGTTGTCCTAGCACTGGTTGAGGCTGTGTAAATCCCTGGTATACGTATGGTCGTGGCATTGGTGCCTGTGGCTGATATGAGGGATATCTAAAGGCTTCTCCTCCTTGCTGGTTCTGAGGATATCCATATGGTCTCACATAAGGCTGTGTGGGTCTGGCTTGCCTATTGTAGGGGCAATTCTCGGTGCCATGATTCGTGTATCTCTGCTCTATGCTGCAATACTGTAGTGGTCCGGGGACAGAGGGTCTATGAGGAGCATAGGCAGGTGGTGGGACTACTCCCCTGGTACACAAGTGAGAAGGATGATCTCCTCCGCACTGCATACATCTTCTAAGCATAGGCATTCTCATAGGATTGGTGGGATAATTCCTCTGTCCTTGCATATTCAGTTTTTTTGCTAGCAAGTCGGCAATTTCCTCTATGTTGCTTTTAGGGTTTGATGTGCTATTTGATGACTCTTCACTTTTCACACTTCCTTGGGGTATTTTCAAGTCTCCTGCAAGGTTATCCTCTAGGTCTATACATTCCTTCATACACTCTTGCAGAGTTTGAACTCTCTTCACGTACACTAACGACCTCAAGGTTCCGTTCAATAGTCCTTCTAAGAACAACGATACCATCTTGTTTTGAGTGGGTCTCTCCTCAACGGGGCATCTATCCACCTACTGCTTGAATCTCCTGGCTGCCAATCTGACTGACTCAGTTGGAGCTTGTTTGAAGCTGTGGATTAATGACGAAGAATTGTTCTTGATTCCAGACTTGGTAAATTCTTCAATCATTTCTTGATACACTTGATCCATGTTCTGAAAGGTATTTGGATCCAATGGCTAAAACCAGGCCAGAGCTGTGTCTGACAAGGTAAGGCCAAAGGACTCATATTGAATCATGAAGTCATCTACCTGCTCGGCTCGGACTACTTGTTTAAATTCTGCTATGTGATTATAGGGTTCACTCGAGCCATCATAATGATTTCTCATGCACTTGGCCACTTGAATCGGCCTTAGTCTTCTTCCTGTTTCAGGTTGTCTCGGCATTACAGGGTAATTTGGTCTTCCTATTGGTATGCCTGGTCCTCGTACCACCTGTGGTCTGACTGGAGCATGAACTCCTTGTCTTGGGTCAATAGCAGGCTGTGGCCGGTAATTAGGATTAGTGGCAGGCATTGCGAATTGTACATGTGGTCTGACAGGGATCTGGGTTCGTTGAGTTTGTTGTGTTTGTCCCGAATGTTGACTTGAATCATTTTGAGAAGTTCCATGTGGGTTCCGTGAAGTGGTTGCTTGGTCCCTTGGGGGGAACACTGGGATGTTCTGATATTTCAGCTCAGCTCTCTCTAATTCAGTGACTGGCCAATACCGTCTGTGGTTTTTGTCCAAATATGTGATGATGGTGGGGAATTCAGGATCTTGTAACTCATAGATGGTAACTGGATTAAAAGCAGCGTCCCAAATAGAGGAATGGGTTCTGAGCAGGTGCTCCATCCCATTGATCAAATACACATCTATTAGAGTGTCATCCTGGGGAACTAAGTCTCCTCTCCAAAGTTTAGTAATTGTCGATCTACCTCTAGGAGTTGTTACTTGTTCCTCAGTTCCATGTCCATTTAAACTTGAAGTGTTATTTTCCTCACCACGCTCATTAATGATTTCCGGGTGTTCGGTGACCATGTATTGAATGTCTTGTTTATCCATGTACAGTCCTCCTATGTACTTAACTGCTGGTCTTGGCACTATGTAGGCCTCTGAAGCCTTCCTCAATCTGGCCACTGATTTGTTTAGACCATCCAAATAGATAGGGATCTCATTGAGGTTAGTGCTCACATATTCCAAGGAAGTTCTGTATTCGCCCTCAATGATGGACATCTGGCCAATCATGGGCACAGTGCCTTGCATATCCTCGGAAGCCATGGGGATTTCTCCTTCTGACTCACTAGAGGTCTCAGAATAGTGTGAACGGTTACTTGGTTCGGCAACACTCCCTACGGAAGAAATTACACTTCTTCGGCTTCCTAGGGTTCTTCCTGATCTCAAGTTCATTCACTTAAGAGCTCTGATCAGCTCTTGTCCACCTTTAGTCTCTAGAGTTCTAAGTTATGGTTCAGAAGTCTAGGGAAAGCTTAGGCTGGAATGTGACTGAAAGAAAATTTCAAGTCACGATACTTGACTCTCACGATCTCTGAGAAAACGATCGCTGACAAACGATACTTGGATGAATCGATCGCTGACAAACGATACTTGGGAGAAACGATCGCTGGAAAACGACCTTTCCCCAAACGATCTCTAACTGGGAACGATACACGACCTTTCGGTGAAACGATCTACGACCTCTGCCCAAAACGACCGCTGACAAACGATACTTGATCAAAACGATCACTGGAAATCGACACTTGGGCCTAAACGATACTTGATCAAAATGATCGCTCGAAAACGATCTTTGACCAAACGATCTCTAGCAAAACGATCTCTGGCAGAAAGCGACACACGACTGACGATCTCTGGTAGAAACGATCGGCGATACTTGGGCTGAAACGACACACGATCTCTCACTAGACGATACACGATACTCGTATATAAACGATCTACGACCTTCACTAGAAACGATCGACGACACCCGTGACAAACGATACACGACCTTTGACAAGTGTCGCGATCTCTGGATCACGATACTTGGCAAACGATACACGACCGACGACCTCTGATCAAAACGATCTCTAGCGAAACGATCTACGACCGCTGTCTGAAACGATCTCTAGCGAAACAATCTACGACCGCTATCTTGAAACGATCTCTAGCGAAACGATCTACGACCGCTGTCTGAAACGATCTCTAACGAAACGATCTACGACCGCTGTCTGAAACGATCTCTAACGAAACGATCTACGACCGCTGTCTGAAACGATCTCTAACAAAACGATCTACGACCGCTGGGAAATATCGCGATACTCAACCGCAGGAGTAAAACGATACTCGACCGCAAGAGCAAAGCGATACTTGACCCTTTTTCAAATTTTTTGTGATGTTTTTAGAGATTTGATGTTTCCCCCTTTCTCTCCTAGGTCTTCTCTCTTACCCTCACCCACTGTAGCAATCAACAAATGACCTTTAACCCCCTGAAGGCCCAAACGACACTCAGCGCAGGTCGTTTTTTCCCTTTTCTAGGTTGAAGTACTGAAAATCTTGGAGCAAACAGGTAGTTTAGTTTACCTTGGAAGCACCCATGATCTCTTGATCCAACTCCTCTGCACTGAAATCTTCCCTATTGCTTGCTTTCCTCGAAACGATCGCTGCAACTCTCACGATACTCGACACAGCTCTCCACGATACTTGTTCAACAAGTAACTTGAAAAATGAAAAATTTTTGGCTTTTATACTTGAGAATTCCTAGCTTACAGAAAAGGAAAAATCTTGAACAAACCTAAAGCCTACTCTTCTCTCCACTCACTCCTATTCTACTTCTTCTACTTACTTCCCTAATCTAACAACTCACTACACACACTTCAAGAATGAGAAGTAGCAAGTGCGGCTGAAATTGACTTACCAAAGAAGAGAAGATTTCCGCTCCTCCAAGCTCTTCAAAGAAAAAAGCTACTTACCATCACGCGAATGCCTCGGTTTGATTCGTCACTCCCCGGCAACGGCGCCAAAAAGTGTGTTGACCTAAGCTTCAACTTAGGGACTTGCGGAGAAAGAGACTATACCTCAATCCCCTCACAAGTGCATATAGTGGGGATACACGCTTTTAATTTATCAATCCGAAGAGTATACTAACCTAGCCGAGTGTATGGAGACATGCAAACACGTAATGGTCAATGCAAATGCATTACTCAAGAGTGAAAATGAGGAAAACACTTATCCTAACAAGCTTCAACTGTAGGTCAAGACGAAACGATACTTGGTGCAGCAGCCGTCAGTATTTTGGACTTTTCTCTTAGCTCCGAGCTCCAAACATAGCGAATAGTATATGCGTTTCGAAGCTCTCGAGAAGACGCATCCAATGGCAGTGGTTTCACTCAATTTCGACGCTCCTACTTCAAGTTATGACAGAAATACTGAGTCGCGGGAAAACTTTCCTACACTTCAGCACTTCCAACACCTCGCACACACCTCTCCTACAGCAAAGAAACACTCTCAAGGATAGATCACACTCACAAGCACTCTTTCCAAGCACTACACATGCATACAAGCTCGCGAAGAAGAAGATGAAGAGGGAAGCAGACACAAATTCGAATTTCTGTGCTCTCTATTCTCACAATGGCAAAAAGTCTTTTACAAAGAGTCACATTTGACTTATATACTAGTGCCCTAAAAATGGTCCTTTCACACAAGTGACCGGCACTTTATTCACTAAGAGCTAATTTCCTACTATTTTACATGGGTAAGCTTCGATTCTTCTGTGGGAATGCATCTAGAGGACTCCTCTAGTGCCTTTACAAGGGGAAATATATTACAAAAATGAATATGTTACAAAAATATGTGGTCCAAATCGGAAAAATTTTGGGGCCCGTCTTTTTTCTCTGCTTTGTGCGCTCTTTGGCTCTGCAACAAGCCCCAGCCACAGAAACGCGGGAAACAACCCTGCAAAATTTTTGCAGGGTTGTTTCCCGCGTTTCTGTGGCTGGGGCTTTTTTGGCCTTATCTAGTGTTTTTAGGTGCTACAATACATAGGAAACTATGTAGTTTCAGATTTTCAATTGGTTTTGGTATTATCAGGACCAGAAGTTTTCAGTAGGGTATAAACTCAGCCTTTAGTAGCTAAAGATCTCAATTCCTATAGGGTATAACCTCTTAATACCTAGACCATTGCATCTCTACCATATGTCTTATGCTTACCAAAGACCAAATATTGCAAAAAAAACCCCAGCCACAGAAATGCAGGATTCAGCCCTGCAAAAATTTTGCAGGGCTGAATCCCGCGTTTCTGTGGCTGGGGGTTTTTTGGTATGAAAAGGACATGTTGCACACCAGTATGTAGAAAAGGAACATATCTAGTCATAAAAAAATAGGCAAGTGCATGCATATTTAACTGAATCCATATATAACTGACTGAAAGAGAGAGAGAGAGAGAGAGAGAGTGAGAGAGAAAAAAGAGACAAAGAATATAAGTCAAAACAAAATTTTCTATTATCCATTGTATTACATCGCAAAGTAGCCTATCATAGGGTATAATATACACATCATGGGTTATTTCCTCTAATTCTTCTTGCTAGCTGAATGTCCTTCGGTTGTATGGTTACTCTCTTGGCATGGATAGCACAGAGGTTAGAGTCCTCAAGCATGGAGATGAGGTAGGCCTCAGCTGCCTCTTGAAGTGCTTCAAGTGCTATCCCTTGTATTCTTAGACCTGCTTGGTAGCTTTGTAGTTCCTCTTTCACTACCCTTGCAAAAGCTCTTCGTGGTATGAGTAGTTCAATGGACTTTTGGTAGTGTCGTATCTCTGCAAAAGCCCTGTAGTGCTTCCTTCGTCTTTGTGGAGCTCTTGGGTTGGGAGGTATGTTTGGCTGGCGTTGAGGTCGACGTCGAGGTTGATAGTTTTTTTTTCTCCGATGTACACGATGTGAGGGCCCAGCTTCATCTTGCACATTTTGTTGTTGATGTGGTTGTTGACTTTGCTCTCTTTCCTCCTCTGTTGGTATTTGCCCTTGTCCTTGTGGAAGTGTCTTACCTCCATGTGTCACCCTATGGCTCGTTGGTATTTGCATATCATTCCATGGTGGTTGATTGTTGCTTTCCTCATTTGGGGATGACTCTTCGTCGCTCTCTGGTACACTCCTTCTGATCAACTTCTGTTTGGGTCTTGATTTGATGGGTGTCCTTGTTGGTGGCTCATCATCTGAAATGGCCTCTGATCGTCCTGGAGTGTAATAATCTTGTCTATTGGAAACTTCATTTTCTCACACTGAATTGCTCCCAGGTGGTGTGCCATCGTGTGACACAGGCACAGATGTGCTCTGGGAACCACTTCGAGGCCTTTGGGGGGGTTGCAACCATGGTGGGCATTGTGTCCCTAGATGAGGGCTAGGAAAGAAGACGCGATCTTTCCTTGCAGTTTGCTTGGTGCGTGCCATTCTCTTGAGTTGCAAAAAGTGTGAAATGAAGTGAGTTCTCTCTATTTATAGAGTTTTTTAAAAAACTGTTTGTTCACACTAGAACGGACAAAACCTGTTTAAAACCATACAGAATATTATATATTAAATAATAACACATTGAAATCAAGATTACAATAATCATATGTATTACCACATAATGGGAAATAGCGAATTCACTTTACTTCCAAGCTGAGCCTTCTCGTTGTCTCCTTGCACGCCACTGAGCATGATGAAGAGGACCTAACGATGACTTCCATTTCTCACTGGCAATGTTGTGTTGCATCTTTCTTGCAAGTTTTGCCAATTTTGAATCCCTAAGTCGTTCCACAAAAAACTTTCTCGAGAATGTAGTGCGGTAAAACCAATTAAACATCTCCTCCATGTAGTTTGATTGCATTGGGCCACCACCATGTCGGGTGTTTTTGAAGTAGACACCCCTCGCTTTGTAGTGTGACTTTTCCATTCCTTGGGTACTGAAAATCTCTAATGACCCATATCAATGCATGAAAAAAGCTCCATGTGCAAACAAAATATGCTAAAAATTGTTAAGTACATTGGAAAAAGGTAAGTGCAATGAACACTTGTAGAAGAAGATTACACTTACAATGTAGTGTGTTATATTGCTCTCTCCCCAACATTGAATGAAACACTTGGTGAACTCCACTAATGTTTCTTGAAACATTTGACGTTGAATAGCACTAGACCTAGTCAGACCCATTAAGCCTACAACCTTATCAAAGCTCGACCAAACTTTCTTTCTCTTATTACAAAGATCAACTTGAGAGTCATTGTCTGTTGTGATCATGCATAGGTCTTTCCACAGCTCATAACGTTCATTATTTTGAGTGCTAGTACCTCTTCTAAAAAAATGTCTTGCTTTATTCCCTGTCATTGACACTTGTTGCAAGCTATCTTGAGATTCTCCAACTTTCTTAACAACTAGGGTTACATTTCCACCATGACAACCAATTGAATTAAGAAGTTCCTCCAATCTCTTTATAGCTTGAATAGATTTATCAACTGGCTTCATGGCAAATGCGTATTCTATATGGAGCTTCAATAGTCTATCAAAAATTCTCATGAAGGCATGCAAGGTGCAAAAGTGGACATTGACTAAAGGGAATGGAATAATGGGATTCCAATCCTTATCTGACATGTCACGATTAGGTGTACCTAACATGGGACACCTCATTAAAGGTGTATCCCATTCAGCAGATGGAGTTGCATCTATGTCATCAACTAAATCATCTATGTTGTTTTGTTTTCTCTTTGTTCGTTTATAACCTCGTGTACAATATGGACAAGGATAGAGAGTAGATGCACCTTGTTTGCACCCTAACATGCATTTGATAGTCTTTAAGTCTCCACCTAAGTGCCACTCTACTTCAAAATCACCAAGGCTTTCTACATTGATTTTGGCACCATGAATTTGAGAAGTTATCACCTCTGTGATCCATGGGATCCTATTGAAAATCCATGTAAGAACATCATTGGATTCTTTAGGTACTTCAATAGCACCTAACCACCTTATATCTTTCTCTTATTGGACACTATATGTAAAGTGATGGGTAGATTCTTCACTATCATCAATAATAGCATGGGCCATAGCTTCGTTCATGAGTGTCACACTAAGTCTCTCCATACGGCGTCCCTTTATGATGTGACATTCGTCTAGCTTCAATACAAACTTGAGTTTGGAACCACAATCTACATCAAATAACAAACATTATATTATTAAAAATACTATGAATGTCATTATCAAAACAATGGATATACCTTGAAGTGTGGATTTGTAAAATTTAACCATTTCCTTTTGGAGCCTCTCCAAATTGACAAATATGTTGTTGTACTTTGTGTAGATGAATCCCTGTCTAGATGTGTTTTTCAACTCTTTCTTTGATGTAGATGAATGATAAATGGATGCAGGCATAACATCTTCTATATGCAGGTAATTGCCAAGAGTATTGGCTACATCCTCATTGGTTATCTTCTTCCTCACAGATACCTTGTAAGGGCATGGAAAAATGCTCTGGAAAATACCTTTGTTTTGTAGAGCCTGCTTCAAAAGATTGTACAATGCAGTGTACGCTCTAGTACTAACACCTGCTTCATCACATACCATCTGTACCTCACTAGGACTAATAATATCTTCTAAGTTGCCTGCAAAATCTTTAATCACTTGGGTTTTGATGTGATTTCCTATTGGTGACTCCAAGATCATAAGCACATGTTTGTTGCTAAGACAAGAATTTAGAAACTTCAATTGATCCTCCATTGTTGAGGAAGCACTCGCATCTTCAACAAATGACCTGCACAATAAGAATCTCAATCTAAAAGTCTTTTAACATAACTAAACAAAGGAAATACATACCTAAGTGTGTAAACACGTCGCTTCCGTGCTCCACCACCAGTTGAAAGAGCTTGAAAGGATGATAATGGTCGTTTCCTAAATCTCATCCCAAGTGGAGTCTCTTTTAGTTGTGTAAGATTGGCTTTCAACTTTGTAATTGTGCTCTCCTTTTCTTCCACATCTTGTTTGAGTCTATTATTGTGCTCATCCAAAGATTTGATAGCACTTTCTAAAGTGTGTATAGCACTCTCTAAACTGTGTATCTTGAAATGGTTGTGATGACATTGTTGCATCCAATAATTTGCTATAGATGTAGAATGGTTAGACAATCGCTTGCAATAGCCTAGGAGTCCATCTTCACCGGAACCAAGGAATTGTAGAAATGTGGAGATAGTATGGAATCTAGGATGAACATTAGCCATTGGATCCAAGGGATACAAAGCACCATGGACCCAAAGATCAATATTCTTCTCTCCAGCTGCACGTCGTGCATTTTGAGAATCTATGTCATTGCTACCTCTAGTTGTTGGTGCAAATTCTGTAGGAACACGAACATGTACACTCTTTGAGTGAGGAGCACGCGTTGGTGCTGGTGTCATGTTCATAATACATGTGAGCACCATGATGTTCCAAAACTCCAGCACCGTATGTGGATAGGTCAAAATGACTTTTTTCAGTATGTTAGAGGGAAAATGAGTTTTTTTTCAAAAATTCATGTTTTGGGGCAACCAAAGTTACGAGTTTGATGATGTGGCACTTAACTTTTGGAGGGATTTTGAAAAGTATGTTTTTTAAGTATTTTTTATAAAAATAAGTCTAAAAAAATTAAGTTCTGACATATACATAAAAGTATGGGCCATTTTGAATAAAGAATAGCTGAAAAAGAGACTTTTTCAGAAAACTCATTTTTTTATTCATAAAGATGGACGGATTTGATGAGGTGGAAAGTGGTTTTTCTCTCTCTCTATGTGCAGAAGAGAGAGAAGGTCCTAGCTCAGCCTAAAAAAAAGCCTACTTCAGCCTACCAAAAAGTGCTCTATCAAATGCACTTTGTCCCCTTAACAAAGAACAAGATTAAGCTTAATCCCTAAAAATTAGGAATCCTTACAAGGCCCATGCAGGGTTCACTTTTTTTCCTAATGGCTACCAAAAATAATATTTACAATGTTCATGTAGTGATGAAAATCACTATTAAAAAGGATTTTCCTTGGAGAAATTGTATGGCCTAATTGTTGGATCTTATTTGAGTACTTTGCCTACTTGGTCCTTCTCTCTGCTTTGACTCTTTACATCCACTCCCCTATCTTGAAATGCCTTGACTGTCTTGACTGCTACCAACACCCCCCCCTCTCGCATTTATTGTCCCTAATAGAACCTGTTGGTGAGAGTGCTTGATGTAATATTTGATGACGTTTATGGCTAGGTGATATTCTTAAATGAGCAATCCTTGAGTCAAGTCTGTTTGAGCTTATCCCAATCTATTGGACCTGGAATGTCTGGATGTGGCAATTGTAACTAATCTGCATGGATTCCCTATTCTACCGCAGAGAGATGTAACAAATGTGTTGGTCTGGAAATGAAAATTTTAGAACGATATTCCCAGAACTCGATAGAGAACATTTATTCAAAGGTCTGCTTGTAGCAAGCAGATAAACACTTTATGCACGCATGCCAGACATAGATTATGTTGATGAAGGGGTCTCACTGATGTCATAGATGAAATCTCTGTTACCTTTAGAAAAGCGGGGTGCCAAAATATATGGTGCATGTACCTTGTGAAAGGTCTTGAATATGAATTTATCAACTCGAAGATTTTCAAACACATCATGGCGGTGATGTCTGGTACGTTCTTTAAGCATGTAGGCCAATGATGTATTCTAGAGATCATGTATGCTACGGTGGGTGGTGCTCTAAGTGGAGCAAAATATGCATAATTAACCCAATCCTAGCATCCTTTGTTCTTGCAGACTTTGATGGAAAAAGCTTTCCATGATCTGCGATGGACTACTCGACAATAACATAGGTTATATTTAGTATATCATGGCATTGTGGCCCATGTGCGCATCATTTTTGGTTAGTTTGTGAGTAATCGCTCACACCAATTAGGTTGAAAAATTGAGCCTACAAGTGCATCTGCTGGTAGATCATCAGGCTCAAACAGGGTGGCAAAGGTAGGTTCTTTTCGTGTATGCCTTTTAACCTCCATGTTATAGTCAGCTAATAATACAAAGTAGGGTTTATACTGCATTTTTGATTTGGTAATCAGGCCTTGATGGGAGAGGTTCTGAAAGTAAGTGGACCTGAGAACTATTTTTTCTAAATTGGAAAGGGACCTCATCTGCACGGCCACTCTATCATCATGTGTTTGTTTGATTTGTTCGACTCTCTTGAGCTAGCTCGAGACTTCGATCTCAAACGTGTCTCATCCCTTTGGCATGATTGCTGCGTTTGTGCTCCTTGTGTGTGCTTCTCGTGTGTCTCTCGCACTTCTACACACACCCAATAGTGGTATCAGAGCAGGTTCAACTCCTTCTCAAGTTTCGGTTTTTTGCCTCGTGGTACGCGTGCACTTTTAACAGTGCAAATCAACTTCGCAGCATAGAAGAGTGAATTTCTGCAGATAAGAAACATTTCCAGCAGGTGCGCTGGGTTTTTACCCCCATTTCGAAGCCATTCGTGCAGTCAAAATCGCCATCAGAGTGACGGTTTGTGAGCTGAAATTTCAGCATTCATTTCAGCTTTCGTCGAAGTGAAGAATTTATCACATTCTTGTTCTTTGGTGAAATGGTAGGTAGCAATGACTTGTTTGGCATGCTTCAAGCTGAAGATAAGCTTGATGGGACCAACTATCCTATGTGGTCTTACATGATGAAGCATGTTCTTGTTGCTAAACAACTTTGGAACATAGTGGTAGATGTAGGTTGAAGACCCGCAGGTTCTTCTACTCATAGTCTACTGTCACAGATGGAGCTTCTTCTTCGAGTATAGTGGTTTCTCCTTCTCCACCTACACAGGAGCAGCTTACATGGGATGGAAAAGATGCTCAAGCTCATGCTTTGATTGCGCTTTCAGTGAAGTGTCATATAGTTCAACACATTGGGTCATGTTCTACATTGAGACAGACATGGGACACTTTTGCTTCTTTGTATGCCGTGCATAATGAAGCACGTGTTGCATACTTGAGGAAGCAACTTGAGGATGTATGTATGGCTGAAAATGAGTCGATGGATGTGTATGTGACATGCATCAAGGACTTGCAAGAGCAATTGGCAAACATAGATGAGAT
The DNA here is from genome assembly GCA_020310875.1 of Ceratopteris richardii. Lineage (NCBI taxonomy): Eukaryota > Viridiplantae > Streptophyta > Polypodiopsida > Polypodiales > Pteridaceae > Ceratopteris > Ceratopteris richardii. The sequence continues at coordinate 41,541,384 of CM035433.1, read as the reverse complement.
CATTCCGGATGCATCACTCATTTCTACATTGTTGAAAGGATTACCCGAATCTTTTCAAAGCTTTGCTACTACACTCCATTTGGTTGCAAAAGGAAATCCTAATATGTATGCATTTGATGAGGTTGTGTCTCTTCTTTTGCAAGAAGAGCAATCTAGAGTTAATAGGAGTGGTTTGATTGAGGGAACGCAAGCACTTGCTATCTCACAAAAGGGGAAAAGCAAGTATGGTTTAGCTTTGGGTTCATCAAAACCAAAGCCTCAAGCTTCCTCTTCCACTCATTCCTCTAATGATAGTGATTTTCAAAAGAAGAAGAGATGCAAATATTGCCGGAAGGCTGGTCATGCTATTGATGAGTGTAGAAAGCTGGCTAAACGCAATGAAAAGAAGAAGGAATCCGGCATGTCTATTGCTGAAAATTCAGCAAATGTAAAGAATGATGAAGCTAACATGGGTCAAGATTTTTGGGCATGTACTGTTACATGTCATTATGATGCTTCTTTGGATTCTAAATGTATGGTTATGAGTGAGGCTGATTCGGATTGGTTCTTTGATAGTGATGCTTCAAAGCATATAACATCATGCAAAATATTTTTTGCCTTTTTGAAATGTGCACCCAAAGGAGGACATGTGGTGTGTGCAAACAATGCCTCTTATCCTATCATTGGAGTAGGAGAAATTGAGCTTACGGCTGTAAATGGAGGTGTGATTCTCTTGAAAAATGCATTGTATGTGCCCGGTATCAAGAAGAACTTAATTGCAGTTCCGTTGATTGCCAAAGCTGGACTTCATGTACACTTTGTTGATGATAAGTGTATGGTTCATGATTTCAGCAATGGCGATGTTATCGTGATGTCCAGTACATTATGTAATGGCTTGTATCGCATGGATACATAGAAGAGGGCTGCCTTGAATGCCTTAGTTGCTCATACTTCTTCCATGGCTGAAACGGAGCTTTGGCATGCTCGTTTTGGTCACTTAAACTTCAATAGTTTGCTTTACTTGCAAAAGAAGGACATGGTTATTGGCTTGCCTACACTTGAGTCCATTGAAAAGCATGCATGTGAAGGTTGCATTCTTGGAAAAATGCATCGTGCTTCTTTTCCAAAAGGTAGTCACACACACACAACAAGAAAATTACAGCTTGTTCATAGTTATGTATGTGGTCCCGTCAAGACTCCATCTTTTGGGAAGCATGCATATTTTGTTACCTTCATTGATGATGCTACTCTCCATACCATTAGGGCAAAAAACGACCAAAAAGGGGCTGTTTGCTAATGAGAGATTAAGGAAATTTACAAATAGCGTCTTTCCACGTGTACAAGAATATAACATTGGTGTCTATTTTAACTGTATGAAGAATTTCTTTTTTTAATACAATTTTCTCTAAAAGCGCCGCTAAAGTGATGAAGAGTCTTGTATTCAGTGTACAATTTTTCGGTTTGATGCAAAAAAAGATACTTTTGCACACTACACAAAGCATATTCTCGAATTTCCAAGAAGGAATTGATTTTTGAAGATACGAAATATTTTTGGGTTCACAAAATTTCATGATCATTTAGCAATAGGGTTTACATCAAATCAAAAGTTTCCACGTGTACAAAGCCTTTTTCTCTATAAATACTACCAAAATTTGTGAACGTCGGTTTCTCACTTTGAACATTCTTCTTCTCCTAGTTCAAATGGCTTCTTCTTCTCGTCGTCCTTCCAATCGCGTAACTTCATGTGAGGTTTACAATAGAAGAGAGGATTCTTTGTGGAAACCTCTTTCTGTGAAAGTAAATGAATGGGTAACTATGATTCCTAGCTGCAGAGGTGCCCATAAATTCAAGCGTGCCAAAATAGACAACACAAGAAACGACTAGAAGGGACGTATTCTCAGTTTCAAATTGAAGAGATGCGGTTGGTTTGCACGAGTACAACATGTGTACACCGCTAAGGATCTTGTTCTAGAAAATCATCTGCAATTCTCTTTGTACTCTAAGTGAAGTTTGACAATGCTCTTCTATCATTCCAGTTATTTTTGTATAATAAAACATATGTTTTTGTACTACAGATATCTTTCCTTCCAATATTGTGGAATGGCAACCTGTTGAATGTTTAACAGGAACATTAAGAGTTCTTCATAAGGAATATGCAGAACTCATGTATGCAAACAAATATGTTCAATTTTTCAATAGCATAGAGTTATTTGTCCATTATGCAGATTATCAAGTGCCATCAGGGAGGAGTTCTTATGGAAATCTTGTACATGTACCTGGTCCTTGCATCTCTTCATTAGATTGGGATGCTCCTGATCACTCAACAGTTTCAAGTTTTCTATGCAAAATTAAATTTGACATCCAAAAGGCAATGTCAGCAGGCCGAATTTTGGGAAGGATAAAGATTCAATGGTTTTTACTTATTCATGTCTCTGTAGCATGCTTTAAAAACATGTTATTACAGAAGACAAAAACAATGTGGTTGAATAGGAGAGTCTCTATTTCAGAGATTGATGATGCTTTAGGTAGGGAATGGGATAGCAAAGAAGTTCAAAAGCTAGGTGACATTATTTTATGTAAAGTTAGTCCCAATTCTCTTTCAATCTCATATAAGATATGTTGACAATCTTTGGTTCTAGGATATGACAATAGAAGGTGGAAAAAAAAGCTTGGACTTTGGATAGCCTTGGACTCAGAGGAGAGCTGTCCAGAATTTGAGTTTGAAGTATTGATTCATCCAGATTTTCAATCAAGGAAAATAATTATCACTGCAAATTGGAATCTCAGAAATGTAAGGGAGCTCCTAGAATACTTTGATGAGGTATCATCTCAGTGTAGATTCTCAATTGATGATGGAATAGTTAACATTAGATCAGAGAAATCATTATCTTGCATAAGTTGCCTACCACCAAGGGTGATTAAGTTCCAAACTTTAATGTATCTTCCTCTAATAGAAGCTTCTATTGATACTTCCATTGAATTTTCTTTGCAGGATGGTTACAAAGAATGTGTGTCAAATTATTAATTTTAAATGTCTATATTCATATTTGCATTTTTTAATTTACTTTCAAGATTTTGATGAGGTTCTTATTGTACAATGATAAGAATATAAACCAAGACATTCTTAGATATTTTTTAGGTCCTTAATTTCATATTTCCATTGATTTTTATTTGCAGGAGTGAATTGATGACTTCAATCCCCCTTCATCTAAACTCATATTGGCATTTTTTTTGTTTAGTCTTAACATTCTGATGAGGTTCCAACTAAGAAATAATTATATAGGAAATTGCATAAGTTAATTCTAGATGAACAAGAGATCTAGAATTCAATATCTAATTTCAATTTAATTATTATAGTCTATCAAAGGTGCACATTAGTCTCAATTAAATAATTTGATTCTATCCAACTTTTCTGTCCTCAAGTAATGCAAGAGAAATTATCATGGTACACATAACAAGTAATATAAGAGAGGGTGGAGAACCTGGTGCAAATTCCAATCCAAGGTTTGGTATTTCAAAATTAGAAGAGCATGACTTAAGGCATAAAAGAGAGGAGAGGAGATAAGTGAAGAAGACTGATGCAAGCGAGTAGTGCAATCTCAACTTGTCGGATGGCCCTTATCGCTTAGACCGCTCGTGTTAGCAAACTACCGCGAGCGACTTCAACAAGTGACCTTGCGTAAAGATTTGACTCATGAGTATAAAAACAACTAGCAACAGCGATGAAATGGATAATACGACTGATGCAAGCGATAGGGGCAATCCAAAATTCTCCGATTCCCCGTATTGCTTGTATCGGTCGTGTCCTCTTAATTCTTTATATCCTTCTGTATCTTCTCCAATTTAAACTTTCCAATAGGAATGAAGTAAGAAACCCAGAATGCATTCATATTTGTGACACGAACAAATTTAATTGGACCATGCAATGAACTTTTGTTTAACTCTCAAGAGGTTCAATACAACTGTATATTTCTCAAGCATATAAATATTGTAAAGGCAAATAAATACGGTTACAATGACCATCTTCCAGATGAAGATTGGCATAAGTACATACAATTTGTACATAAATAAATCTTCCAACCTATGTTGGTTTTACAATAGATTTCAATCTAAGACTCAAAAATGATTTAACCCTTTCTATCCTTTTTGGAGCCCTGTTTTCTCTGTTGCTTCTGTCCCTTTTTGGAGCTCTCAGCTTGACTCTTTTTGTTGTTCCCATGCTTTAATGGTGAGTGAAGAGGAAGCCCTTTCTTTTTATCTTCAGACTGTTTTTTATCAGGTGGAGGGGGTGGAGGTGAGTTTGGATCATATGGGCAGATTGCATGTTTCATGATGCCATTTATTGCTCTCTCTCTAATCAAGATGATCCATGCATCTGGGTAGTCTGATAAATTCAATTCAGGACTGTAAAACCTTCTTTCCAAGAATCTTACAGCATTTGCAATCACTCTCCAGCCACATGATGTTGAGTCTCTCTGCAATGGCACATGAATTTGTATGTATCCAAATTGCTTTTGTTCATTCATTTTAGCAATTCCATGAAAATTCTGATCAATATGCATCTTGAGAAGCTTTGCAGCACTGCATTGTAAAGTGAAAATCACAATGGATGGCATGGCTTTAAAATAGAGAACAACAAAATGTATAGTAACTTACACTTTGCAATTCCCATGTTGTGATTGAAGAGAATTGAGGAAAAGAGCTTGATATGCATTGAAGTCCCCAATAATCAAACTCCAATGGCCCCTGTCAATGAGTTGCATGTAAATATACTTTCTTAAATGAAACAAATATCTTTCCAAAATGAAGATGAATACTTACTTTTCAATATATGGGTAGATAACACATTCTACCTCTTCTGTAAGATCCTGTAGAAAGGACTTGGCATCTCCATGTTTATGCAAAAAACACTGTGTCACCAGAGGATCTAAAATAAATACTTTTCTTTGAACCGCTTCCTCACATTGTTGAAGAAGAACCCTACAAATCAAGAAATAAAAATGGAGTTAAGGAACTAGAAAATTAAGCAAAACAAAAGCATTTTAAGGCCTTTAGATATACGTGAGTGAAATGTTGACCACACTATCTAATATTTCAACATGAAGCTCCCTCAACATTTTGTTGTCTTCAGGTCTAATGTCAAGAAACCAATCTTTTTGCCATGGCATTGCAACATTAACTATTATCTACCCATCTCCTTTCTTGAGAAGCTCTTTATTTGCTTTCTGTAACTTTTGAATCTGCGTTGAGATGACACTTTCCTCTGTAAATAATCCCTGCTTTTTCCTCTCCTCCTCACCATTTGCTGCAGTTCTAGTTTCATGATCATGAGTGACCTGAGGGTTGATCTCTTCAATGACAATTGTTGTTTTGGGTGCTCCAGCTGGAGGTATATTTAAAATATCGAAGAATTTTTTATCATGGTGATCAATAGGAACCAGAGCTTTATCAAATTTATATCTTATTCTTGAGACAATAACATAATCCTTCGCCATTAGTGTTACCCTATGAGAATGAGCAGCACATAAATAGGCATCATTCATAAAATCAATAGCAAAGTCCTCTGCAGCTTCTTGTAGGCATAGCAGTGCTTGAGTTTGCCACCTCACATTGACAAAGGATGAGGTCTTCATCAAAGAACAGAGGTTGGCTGAGATCTGCTTGACAACTCTCATAAATGGAAGTCTAGGGATCAACAATCCCACAGACTTTTGAGCTCTTCTAATTTCCCTCAAGGACTTTACATGGTACTTGACCCTTTTTTTGGAAGGCTTGTCTAGCACATTGGCTATAACCTTCTGGGGATTTTGCTCCTGGACATTTCCCCCGTGGGCATTTTGTTCCTGGGCATTTTGGTCCTGACCCTCATGGTACAACTTCCTTGCTGTCCTTTTGGTCCTAGCCATACTCTACACAAAATCAGAGTCTTTAGGCAAGGAATTAGGAAAAGTGGAAACTTATTGTCAAAAAGCTATGATCAATGACTCTTTCCATTGTCAAAACTTACTCTCAAAAAGCTATGATCAATGACTCTTTCCACTATCAGAGACATGACCGATGCAAGCGATAGGAGTCATCTGGAAATGCCCGGATGTCCCTGATCACTTGCATTGGTCGTCCTTGAATTCATCATCAAATATCAATCAAATATATCTTACAATGCAAAATACTCAATTATCACTAAGAAAAACATAATTTTAAAGCTATGATCAATGACTCTTTCCACTGTAAGAGACACGATCGATCCAAGCGATTAGAGGCATCCATAAATGCCCGAATGTCCCTAATCGCTTGCATCGGTCGTCCCTGAATTCATCATCATATTTCAATAAATACAAGTTAAAATAAAGGTAACAATGCGTAATACTCAAGCATCACTAAGGAAACCAAAATTTGCAAGCTATGATCAAGGACTCGATGCCATTTAAGAAACATGACCGATCCAAGCGATTAGGGTTATCCAAAAATCTCGGATATACCGTGATCGCTTGGATCGGTCGTGTCCATATTACCTAACACAGAGAGCGCTCTCTATAGAAATTGTGAAGAAGCAGCTTAAAAACTTGGTGGCGATGGAACCTCGACGCTTGGCAACTGTTGACAAAAAAAAAATGAAGGAAATGAATAGGGAAGCTTAAATAGGTCCCATAACTGAGTTGACCGTTGGTGCCACATGGCATGTCGTGATTGGTCCACATCATATAGCCGTTGTGAATTTGCAACATCTTTTGCCACATGGCATGATTTGATTGGTCCATGTCATCTATCCGTTGCATCGCCAACGTACGCTTTGCCACATGGCACTCTGTGATTGGTCCACGTCATTCGACTGTTACTTCTTCCCTCCTTGCCTATAAATAGCTACTTCCTTCACAAACTCAAATTTTGAACCTTAAGAGAATTTGTCTCATTTACATGTGTATTTTTCTTTTGTCCCCGACACGACCAATACAAGCGATTTTCCCCGTTTGACCTACGTTGACTCGCTCCAGTCGCTTGCATCGATTGTGTTCTCCTAATAGACATACAGGAGAAGCTACAAATAAGATGGAGGGAATGAATGAGATCCGTAGTGTCTCTCCATCAGAGAAACTTCTTGATTTCATGGTTCAAGAGGGTTTAATTGTAGATTATTTTCTTGATGCAATGACGATATTCAACCCCAAAATTGATTTTGAAAAACTCCTAGAGAAATCCAAAAGTTTTCTTAAGGCTAAATGGGAGATTTTCTTGGGGTTGATCAATGGAAGGATCCTTTCTATTTCTCAGAAAACCTATGTCCATCCTCACATCTTTGGGAAGGATCCAATAGATAGGGCTAAAATCACAAGAAAATGCAAAAGGATATCCCCTTTTCCAGGGAAGCTTGATCTATGCCCAGAGCATGAAAAGGACTGCAGCTTGCTCCCTTTAAACATTTCCTTCTTGATATGGCTTGATCATATCTCAGTTGAAAAGGAGGAAAATGTTCACGTTGAAGACGAGCCTTTCTTAGAGCTGACACTTGAGGGAAGCTCAAAAACTATGAAAGGTGTCATGGAGATTGTTGAGGAGATCAATCTCCAAGCAGAAGAAGAGCATGTCAAAGATTTTGATGTGGCCACTTTTAAAGCAGAAACTACAATAAGGGAAGTTCAAGTTTCTAAGAAGTCCCTACTTCTCCCAAATCTACCTTTTTTACTTTATCTCTGAAAAAGAGTTCATACCTCTATTTTACATTCAGGAACTTTTCAATCTAAGGGAGGACTACTGCCTTGCAGCTATAGCTAAGTCAGAAAAGTCAGAAGCAACTTGGAATATACTCGTTTGGGCGCGACTATTCATTCTTGGATGTTGCTGAGGACAAAGGAACAATTTGTATTGACTCAAAAGAGCTCATTGAGGAGGAAGATGAGGTCAAGGTATGTTGTTTAATATATTCTTATGAATTAAAGGTTTTGTCCGATATCTCCATTTTTAGTGAGAAATTGACCACGACCAATGCAAGCGATAAAGCCCATTGGATAATTTCCGTTGGGCCTTATCACTTGCATCCATTGTGTTCGGACTTGAAGAGGAAGATGAGATCAAGGTATGTAGTAAAATATATTCTCATAATTTTAAGGCAAAGGAGATGAGATGCCACAAGCGGTTTTCTCCAAGGTCTCCATTTACACTGAGAAGTCGAAGCGATAAGGCCCATCGGATATTTTCCGTTGGGCCTTATCGCTTGCATTGGTCGTGTTTGGACTTGAGGAAGATGACGTCAAGGTATACAGTTAACTATATTCTCAAGAATTTAAGGTTAAGGATATGAGATGGGACCGATGCAAAATCTCTATCTTGTGTTAGATTTGTCCAAGTTCTCCATTAGAAGTGTCAGAAGTCGATCACGACCGATGCAAGTGATAAGGCCCATCGGATATTTTTCGTTGGGCCTTATCACTTGCATCGGTCATGTTTGGACTTGAGGAAGATGACGTCAAGGTATATAGTTAACTATATTGTCAAGAATTTTAGGTTAAGGATATGAGATGGGACCAATGCAAAATCTCTATCTTGTGTCAGATTTGTCCAAGTTCTCCATTAGAAGTGTCAGAAATTGATCACGACCGATGCAAGCGATAAGGCCCATTGGATATTTTCCGTTGGGCCTTATCGCTTGTATCGGTCGTGTCTAGGAGTTGCATGCAGCATTGATAATAGATATCTGGCTTGTAAGAATTCCCCTCATTCATCAAATATTACATGTTTCTAGGTAGTTTGCAAAGAGATATTGATGACGACCAATGCAAGCGATAACGACTGTCTGAATTTCTCTAAAGACCCTAATCGCTTGCATCAGTCATGTCTCTTGCTTTTTTTCTAATTGTTTCAAGTTACTTCTTATGACTCCTAAAGTGTGCTTTCACTTCAACTAACCTTGTTTTTCATTTTTACCACAGTTAACTTTATTGGATGACGACAATTACCTTCGCAGGGGCAAGGGAACAAGAAAAGCCATAGAAGAGAAAGGAAAAGCAAAGGTGGATATTCATTCTATTATCCACTATCTTCCAAACTTGAACCCAGACACTTTTTGTGTTATTCACAAGCACTATAGTGAGGAGCCAGACTTTGCATTGTTTTGCTTGAGGACTCTATCAAAATAGATGGGTTTTACTCCAATACCCTTTAATGCTTTTAGAGTTTTGCTGCTTAAAAGAGCAACTGCATTCAGAATTTTTTGATATGCCCCAGGACTCAATGCTTCAAGGGCAGGGTACCTTCTTTGTTATTCAAGCTATGCAATGGCTGCAGGGGTATCAGATTTAAAAAGCATTGCTGGATACAGGAGAAAAGAGTTCCTCAGATATAGAGGTGATTTGCCAGAGCCAAGCTCTTCAAAGAGGCTCAAGGAATGACTTGATTTTTTTAAATTCTATATCTCAATAAATGTACATATACAGAAATTGTCCAATGTGATATAAGACGTTGCAATTTTTTTTGGTGTAATTGATCCATGGCCTAATATTAATTGTTATTGATTCTGTGGTCAAAGTCATCTGATGGTAATAGACATATTTCTTTTCAAAGCTTAATACATCATGAAATGTACATACATGACATCTTTATTTCTCAAAGAAATAAAAGACATTGCAAATATTAAAGCTCTATTTGAAATGTAGTCTTTTTCATTTTGTGATATTGATACATGATGATTTTGTCTGGTGATAGCCATATCCTTCTGATTAAATTTGGCATGAGGTCCTTTGTAATTGTCTTCTAAAGAACCAATCAAAAAGCTCTCTGAAGGCATTGCTCTTTGTTACTCCTCCTCCTTTCCTTGTACACCTAAAGAAGCTTGTCCTTGCTTGATAATGAGATTTTTCCATGCCTTGAGTGTTCCACATGGCAAGTGGTTCTTTTTCTGCAAAGAATGCACCATGCACAAGAAGAATATGCTAGAAGAGCAGAAGAATCTCATTAGATCTTTATTTTAATTAAAAATAAATAAACTGAATAAAATATCTTTGGAGCTCACCAAGTAGTACGTTATGTCTTTGGCACCCCATGCCTCTATGATGGTTTCTATAAGCTCTGTGGTCGCCTTTCTGAAATCTATCACATAACTTTTTGATGTTACCTACTGCCTCATGATCTTAAAAAGATTATCTAGTTTGACCCACACCTCCATTCTCTTTTTTGCTATTTCTGGTTTGCGTTTTACATTAGTCGTGACCTCACAAAATTTTTTTAAAGAATTCCAATTGGCATTTAGTTGTTTGTCATCATGGTTGCTGAAGAATCTCCTTGCTTTTGCACCTCCCATTGAGACATCGTGTAGTACATCACCTGTATTTTGTGAAAGCTTTGGATCTTTTCTTAGATGAACATCACCACCATGAAATCCCATTTCTGAAAGAAGACATTCACATTTTTTTATGCATTCATCTACAAGAGTTGTAGGCTTGATAGAATATGCATAATCCAAGTGAAGATGGACCAACTTGTCAATGATTCTTAACTCTGCATGTAGTGTACATATGTGTACATTTGTCAATGCTATTGGAAGTATGGGATCCCAAATCATTGAAGAAGATGAGTAGTTATGAAGAATAACATTTTATCTAGAAGGAGCCTCTTCAGCCTCAGCTCTAGCAATCCATCCATTTCTGCCTGGGCTTTGCATGCAGTACAAGCAAGGGTACTTAGAATTTGCTCCCCCACTTATACCAAACATGCATTTGAGTGTCTTTAGGTCTCCACTCAAATGCCACTCAACTTGAAAGTTCCCGTAGTCTTTGACATTCAACAATTCTCCTGCATGATGCCTTTGGATAACATTTGGAATGTTTGTCTGTGAGAATAACCATTTAAGTGTTTTATGGCTCTCAACTAGAACTTGAGCACAACCAACCCACCATAACTCCATTTCTGATTGTACTTTGAGAGACGGAGTATCCAATTTCCCAAGGCTATAGTCCAAAGCTTTGTTCATCAGTGCAATACTTATTCTCTCCATCTTTTGATGTTTTTTAAGCTCAGCTTCATCAAGTTTGATTACAAATTTCAATAGACCAGAACATTCATGTTCTTTTATATTATAGAACTGAACCATGTATGTTTGAAGTTTTATAACATCTTTGTATGTTTGAAGTTTTATATTATAGAACTGAACCATGTATGTTTGAAGTTCTTTTATATTATAGAATTGAACCATGTATGTTTATATTCACCAAATACTGATTTGATCTTCTTATTTAAGCAGAGTCGAAACTTTCCTACATGATGGGGTCTAGGCAATCCAAAACTTCTAACTTTGTTAAATTTTAAAAATTCACACCAAACTTTTGAAATTGCTCTATAACCTTTCCTACTCACTCCGACACTATCACAAATTTTCTGAATTTAAGATGGTTCTAGTAACAGATTCATTTCTGTCATCAGTTTTTGAAAAACAAAGCGTTTCAAGCATGTATTTTCATTCAGTTTCAATAGTCTTAAAACATCATTTTGACTCAAAATTTCATTACAGAAATGTATGTGCTCAAAACAGCTCAACATATTGAAACCTAGCACATTTGTCACATGATCTCTAACAATTTTCATTTTTTTCTTTTTCTGACCAGATTTTTCAGTCAAATCTAAAAAAGGTTTTACTCGTTTTGACCGCATTCTCAAACCTATAGGAGTTTCTTTCATTTTTATAAAAGACTCTAACTGAGAAGATAAAGTGGATAATTTGTTTTCTAGCTCCCTCATATGTAAATCCTTCTTGTATAGTGTGTTTTGTAAACAGTTTATGTATTGTACATAATTCCTTGAAATATCCTAGAGCATTGAACAATAGCCTCGTAAACCATCCTCACCATCTCCTACAAATCTAATCAGATCATGAAGATTATGAAAAGGGGGGTACCTTCCAGTTTGTGGATCGATTGGATAAACAGATCCATCTGTCCATATGTCGATATGTTTCTTGCCTTCCTTTCGCAATCCATCCACTTCACGAGGATGAAGAGCCCTTCGGAATACTTTTATTGTCGTCGTATACTCCTGACTAACTGCAATGTTGATATGGAACTTTTCACAATGATTTCGATTGTTTGAAAGCTCAGCAAGAGTATTTGGGTTAAAGTTCTCCATGGTCTGCTATGAAAAATGACCGGCAAGTGTCTAAAATGACGTGAAAGAGAGAAACAGGCCTGGTATGAAAAGTAGAGTAAAAAAGCGCAAAACATCATCAGCACACATTATATAGGTCCGTGAGCAAGAGGAAAATTCAAATTTTGATCAACGCCCGATGAGCACAAACTTCGAGGCGTAAGATATCACACAAACTTTTCGTGATTATCATACGAGTTTCTCTGTCTTCAAAATTTGCATAAGATACATTTTAAATGAACTTACACATAATTTCTTAAAGGATTTGACAACTTTAATCCAGATTAAGCACAACTAATTGAAATCCTTACACGGCCCTTTTTGGGCCATTTTTCACCCTAATGCATGGGTGTATCCTATGAAAGCAAAGAATGAGGTATTTTCTTGCTTCAAAGCATTTTTAGCTATGGCTGAAAATTTTTCTTCACAAAAGCTTTTGACTCTACGCACAGATCGTGGTGGTGAATACATGTCACATGAGTTTAATGCTTTTCTTTGTGAAAGAGGTATTTCACACCAATGTACACTACCATATACACCTCAGCAAAATGGTGTTGTCGAGCATAAAAATAGAACTCTACTTGAAATGGCAGGATGTATGGTTAAAGGAAAGCATCTTCTTGATAAGTTTTGGATGGAAGCAGTCATGTGTGAAAATTATGTGTTGAATCACTACCCTACAAAAGCATTGAGAGTCATCACTCCTTATGAGGCTTGGAATGGTCATAAGCCTATGGTTAGTCATATGTGTGTGTTTGGTTGTTTGGCATATGCTCTTGTCCCATCACAACAAGGTCACAAACTTGATGACAAGGCAAAGAAATGTATATTTGTTGGTTATAGTGCTAAAAAGTAAGGGATATCGTTTGTACCATCCGTTGACGAACACAATTATTATGAGTCGAGATGTGGTATTTGCTGAAAATTCAGTTTTCCCTCTACTTGAATGCAAAAAACAGCCAACACTTAGCTCACAAGATGTGTTCGATACACTCAGCCTTTGTTCCAAAATCGTGTGCTTGACTATGGCCATGTAGACCAGCCAACTAAGGTTCAAAGGGCTGAAAAATTCCAGCCAAATAGGGCTGAAAATGTAGAGAATTTCTAGCCAAACATGGTTGAAAAATTTCAGCAAACATTTGTCAAAACGGTTGGAAATTTCCAGCCACATATGGCTAAACATTTGCATCAAAATATGGCTAAAAATGAGCATGAAATTCAGCCCACGCATGATGTACATATTGAAGATGTATTACAAAATGAATGCATGTCTATCAAGAGTGCACAATCTATGCCAAAGTGGCTGAAACAAACTTTGCAAGGCAGCAAATTGAGTGCACCTTTACTTGGTAGAACAAGATCAAGCTCGCACCATGCATCAAGTAATTTTGTGGATTATTCTCTTATTGCTATAACATGTAATGAAGAGCCACTTTCTTTTGAAGATGCATGTGATGATCCACAATGGATGAGTGCTATGCAATCAGAAATGGATTCCATACATAGGAATGGTACTTGGGAGTTATCTGAATTGCCAAAAGGAAAGAATGCCATTGGTACAAAGTGGGCTTATAAGATTAAGAGAAAATCTGATGGTAGCATTGATCACTACAAAGCTAGATTGGTTGCCAAAGGATATGTGCAACAATATGGCATTGACTATGAGGAAACTTTTGCACCTACTTCACGCATGACTACCATTTGTACCATGGTTGCATTGGCTGCCCATCGAGGTTGGAAAGTGCATCAATTGGACATAAAAACAACCTTCTTGAATGGTGATTTTCAAGAAGAGGTTTATGTGAAGCAACCTCCTGGATTTGCTATGAAAGGGAAAGAACATATGGTTTGTCGCTTGCATAAAGCCTTGTATGGTCTCAAGCAAGCTCTAGGTGCATGGTATGACAAAATCCATAAGCACTTGATTGCTCTTGGCTTCACATGTAGTCCAATTGAAAGCACACTCTATGTACGCAAAAATGGGGCTGATCTTATTTTGTTCTTTATGTCGATGACATACACTTGACTGAGTCATGTGATGCAAAACTTGACATTCTTATGGCTGATTTGCAGCAGCATTAGGAAGTGGTGAAACGTGTGTTTAGATATCTCCGAGGCACTTTGAGCTTAGGTCTCTTTTATGGAAGAGATATTCAACAATGCTTGCATGCTTTTACAGATAGTGATTGGGCTGGTTGTTATGATACTCGCGTGTCCACTAGTGGTAATTGCTTTTTCCTTGGAGACTCGTGCATATCTTGGTTGAATAAGAAGCAACCTACAGTGATGACATCCAATTGTGAAGCTGAGTACAGGGCAGTTTTCACAGCTACAGTGGAGTGTATATGGCTGAGATGCCTATTGATGGATCTTTGCATGGAGATTGATGCTGCTACGCATATTCTCACTAATAGTTAGAGTGCTTTGGTTGTTGCACAAAACCCTGTGTTTCATGGACATACCAAACATATTGAGGTGCATTATCACTATGTGAGAGAGCGCCTTCATGCAGAAGATATTGATTTGGTATATGTGCCTACACAAGATAATGTGGCAGACATATTCACCAAAGCTCTTCCACGAGAAAAGTTTGAAGCTTTTCGCAAAGCTTTAGGCTTATTACCTTGTGGGGACTAATATGTCCTTCCCTGTATGTGTTCACATCATTCGCTCCACGGGGGTTTGTTACACTTATGTGTTCCTCGAGTAGCTTTGATGTGACCTTTTCCCTATACATGGGCACTTTTTACTCTAGTGCTGGCTAGAGGTTTTTTTCCCCATGTTACCACATACTTGATACTCTATATGTGGTGGTACTTTGTACTTAGGGATTATTGTTCAGATCTTACTTAGTTCAATTCATCGTCAATAGAGAGAGCTATTCCAACCATCGTCTTCTCCGTGTGTCTTGTTGCGTTTGTGCTCCTTGTGTGTGCTTCTCGTGTGTCTCTTGCACTACTACACACAGCCAACACTACATTGATAAGGATTGATATTGCTTATGGAGTAAGTGTCTTAAGTCAATTTATGCACAAACCTAGAACACCTCACTTGGAAGCTACCAAGAGAATTTTGAAGGATCTCAAGGGTACTCAAAATCAAGGTTTATACTTTCCATATACCTCAGATTTTGACATCAACATATACTCAGATGCAGATTGGGCAGGTTGTAAGGATGACAAGAGAAGTACCTCATGTTATCTTTCATTTGCAGGTGATAAGCCCATTTCATGGTCTTCTAAGAAGCAATCTATTGGTGCTTTATCTTCAACAGAGGTTGAATACAGAGGATTAGCCAATGCTACTCAAGAAGCCATATGGATCAGATTGCTATATACAGATTTGGGACTACATTCTAACTCAGCAATGACTTTTGGTGACAATACTAGTTCTTTACATCTTGCACCAAATCCTATCTATCATGCTAGGACCAAGGATATAGAGGTTCACTATCATTATTTGAGAGAGAAACTATTGAGCAAGGAAATTCAATTGGCATATGTATCCACTAACATGCAATGTGCAGATTTGTTTACAAAAGCACTTGATGGTACTAAACTTTGCAGGTTTAAAGCTATGATTGGATTACAGGACATTCAAGAAGATTGATGAAGAAGACCAAGCCAAGATGTTTGGCTTGAGGGTGAGCTATTGGTGTAAATGCCAAGCCTTCACACTTGGCTAGGCATTGGAAGCATTATGTGCAAATGCTTGAGGACTCATAAGAACCATTGCTTATGGTTTTTACCATTAATCCCTGTAAAAGTCATTTGACATAGAGGAATCATGTAAGTCCACTAAATTCGTGGAGTTAGGAGAATATTATGTTACGAGCTTTCATTGAAAGAACCCCTCCTCATTTAGAGGAAGAAGTTTTAGGTGAAGCACCCATTTGAATTTCAAAAAATTCAAATTTGTAAAAGATCACTATAAAAGATATAAAAAGTCTCGTGACCTTGTGTCCCGATTGCTGAGCTTATTGAAGAACTTTTGGAGTGGCTAAGTAGCTTACATCTTAGCTCACTTAGATCACTATCATTTGGCATTATTCTTCATGCCAATGATTATGTACAACATTGTTATATAATATATCGTATCATTGATTATTTATGTTCATCTCTTTGCCATGTCCACTCAAAATACTGTACTTTGAATGCTCATATCTCAGTCATTACTTCATCATTTTCAATGTTCTATGGCTTGTTAGAATCATCTTTAAGTCTACTACACGTTGACAAATTTTGAAGGGAATTCATTCACCCAGTTTGGAGGAAAGCATCTCAAAGCAGTCACTAGTCTTTCTCTGCAAATCTCCTAAAAAGTCGGGGGTAATGTTTTACTTTCTAAATTGATTGCTCTACATATAGTCAATAATTTTATGTGATTCCACTTGGAAACATTAGCTCTCTAAGCTAGTTAGATACTTATGGATGGAAGTTTTCTAATTACTATTGTACTATGAGTACTGAGCAAAACTTCTAGCAAGTATCAAGACCAAAATTAGCAACTTTTGGTCATAAGCTAGTTGCAAACTTATTTGTTTTGATCAAAGTATTTGAAGCATCATCTCCAAAGTACATAGGCACTTATTTAGTGTCACTAGAAAGCTAAAAGGGCCTACAACACAACTTTGAAGTGAAAGAGGGAAGGTACAAAGCAAGGATTAGCAATACCAACTCATTTCTTGAGCTATCCATCCATATTTCCCAACACACCTCACCCATGCAAGGGGTTTTCACACCTCCCAATCCTATGAGATATGCTTCTATAGGATTGATGCGTAATTGCAATTCTTGATAGTAAGAAATTCTAAGTGCACTAGTGGATGTACCTGAGTCAATAAAGACCCTTACAATCCTTGCACTATTTCCTTGTCCTAACTCTAGGGTCACAGAAGTACGTCGATCAATTAGTCTATGGGAACGTACATGTGATGCTTTGCACATGGCGATATGGTATCTTTGAGCTTCATAAGCATTTGATATAGGCTCATCTCTACCCTATCTTCCACTTTCATTCTTTGGATGCATTCTAAAGCTTCTCCTTGCACTTCTTCTCGAATTTGTTTTTCTTCTTCATTATGTTTCTTGGCAGTGTTGAGTCGATTAAGCATTTTGTCCGTGAGGGGATCTTGATATAATTTGACTCGGCATCCACTGATGTAACTTGATAGGATGTCACCTTCTAGAGTGGCTAATTGGACTGCTCCACTTGTTAATATTCTATTAATAATCATGGATCCATAGCCACATTTCTCTAACTTTCTTGCATGTTGCTTCAAGGTGTAAACCAAGACTAAATCTCCTGCTTTCAAGCCTTTATCCTTCACATGTGCATCAAAGTATGCCTTTTATCTTTTCTTAGTTGCATAAATCCCTGCTACTGCTCTCAATCTTTTTTCACCTTAGCATTCTAGATCAAACATTCTAGATGAGCGCTCATGGCCGGTCCAATGATGTTGTTGTGCTACTCTCGGTGTGGGTATCATGAAATCTAAAGGTGGCACTGCATTTTTGGCCAAATACCATCTGAAAGGGTGTCTTGGAGTATCGTTTTATAGGCGACTTGATATGCCCAAATAACATGATGTGATTGTTTGTCCCAATCATAGCGTTTATTATTCACCAACTTTGTCAACACATTACATAGAATTTTATTTGTGCTCTCGGCATCGCCATTGACTTAGGGGTCATATGGAGCCAACTTCTTTTGACCCACCATGAATTCTTAGAGAAGATTTTCAATGACTTCATTCAAGAAGTGTGTGCCTTTATCACTTACTAGCTCGATTGGTAATCCATATCTGGTGAATACATTCTCAAATAAGAACTTAGTCCTTATCTCAGCATTGTTATTGATTGTGGCCTTTACTTCTACCCATTTAGTCAGATAATCAATGGCCACAATGATGTATTCAGCATGTGAACCCTTAGTTGGGGGATTAATAGGACCAACAAAGTCTATTCCCCACTTAGAGAATGCACGTCCACCCATCATGGGTTTCAATGGTACCTCATCTTTGCGTATCGAATACTGAGCTTGCTGACAAATATCACACCATTTCACATAGGTATGTGCATCCATGTGGATATTCACTCTCATGGACACAAAACCTAACATATCCATCTTTTCCTTGTTTATATAGAGTACCACCTATGAGTGTGTAATCTAGTTCTTCTTGTTCTAAATTCTTTTGTCTTTCCAATTTCATCTCTTGAGGGAATGTTTTCGTCCTCAAAAAGGTTACTAATGGTTCACTCCAATCCGGCACTAAAGACACTTGATACAAAGTGGCATGTTCCACTTGAGCTCTAATGTTGTAGATTGGGCATTCCTTGCACAGCTTATGGACTTTTGCTTCCATGGTTGGCCAATATACATCTAGCATTTGTAGGATGTGTAGGGTTGTATGTTTGGAGTAATGTTGCTATAGTGCACCTACATGTGCTAATTGCAACCATTTTGCTAGCTCCTCTTCATCTACACAATAAGCTAGTATGCCTTGATTGGTGTGCTTATACATACTGCCTACCATTATGTGGTATCTTTGAGATCTCACCACTTCTTTATCTCTTGATCTCAATACAATATGTTTGGGTCCAAAGGTTAGAATAGGAACTATATTTTTATCCCATTCAGGCACTACTACTAGATTGAACAAATAGGCATCAAGAAGGTTATCTGATACTCCTTGAGGAGATTCTCCTAAAGTTTATCGAGAAAGATGATCAGCTCTCAAGTGAGTTTTGCCTTTCTTAACCACAACTTCAAACTCATATTCCATTAGTAAGAGGAACCATCTTACTAATCTGCCAGTTTTGCATGGCTTGTTCACTAGATAGAGTAATGCTTGATGCTCTGCAAAAACTTTAAACTTATTTGAAAGAAAATAATGTCTAAACTTATTAACCGCGTATACCATGCCTAATCCTTCTCTTTCTATAGTGATATAATTCCGTTTAGCTACATTCAGTTGTCTACCAGCATAAGCAATTAGAAGATCCATATTACCCTGACCAGTAGGTTGTGCTAATACACACCCAATTGCATAATTGGATGCGTCCACATGCACGTTAAAGGGCTTGTTCCAATCACATGTAGTCAGGATTGGTGTTGAACATAGTCGTCTCTTAAGCTCATTGGAGTTTTCACATTCATCTCTCCATTCAAAATTAGTTAAAAGAGCGTATAGAGGCTTTGCAATGAGAGCATACATGTGAATGAAACGTCAATAGTATCCACACTGCCCCATGAAGGCTTGTAGCTCCTTGACATTCTTGGGCCTCGATAGCTCTGCAATAGCTCTAACTTTATCCTCATCTATGGATATGACATTCTTTGACACTATGTATCCTAGAATCTTGCCTTGCATGACCATAAAAACACACTTTTCTAGGTTCAGGAAAACGTGATATTCTTTACATTTGTCAAACATTTGCCTGAGTTCAAGTATATGGGTTTGTCTAATGTTGGAATGAGCGCATAGATCGTCAACATAGACTTCTAGGTTTTCCTCAAGAACTCTTTGAACACATGGAACATCAGCCATTGAGAAGTATCCGGTGCATTGGTTAGCCCAAATGGCATTAATCAAAAAGCAAATATGCCCCACTTTGGGGCAAAATCTGTCTTGCACTGGTCTTTTGGAACAATGTCCACTTGATTGTAGCCAGAGAAGCCATCAAGAAAGATGTATACTTCCTTGCCAGCCACTCTTTCTAATAATTGCTCAGTAATAGGAAGCAAATAGCTATCTGTAATAGTGGTTGCATTAACTTTCTTCAAGTTAATGCAAACTCGTAACTTTCCATTCTTTTTGGGCACCACCACAATGGGGGATACCCATTCAGTGTGCTCTATTTCATAGATGAATCCGGCTTCTACCAAATGATCTATTTCTTCCTTGAACTTGGAAGCATAGTTATCGTTATATGTGTATGGATTTTGCTTAGAGGGTTTGGCTTCTAAGGTCATGGGAATCGTATGTGAGCATATGCCAGGGTCTAATCCTTTTAATTCTTTGTAACTCCATGCAAAAGATCTCTATATTCTCTTAACAAGGCAATCAACTCTTGTTCCTCGTCCTCAGTGAGATCATGTCCTATGTACATGCATCTTTCTTCTCCTTCTATGGTTACAACAAGTTTCCTTGTTGTCTCTTTGTCATAGGCCTCTCCTACCAGGGCTTCTCGTTTCGGTATCCTTGCCATGACTCTCCGATCTTGTATCTCATACTTCTTGAAAATTTTAGGGACCTCAAACAAAGATTCTTCCTCACCTGGTGAGGCTCCTCTCTTCTTCCTCTTCTTGCCTTCACTCTTGGAGGTCACCTGTGTAGTTAACCTCACATCATTAGTAAGTTCTCCATGCTCTTGGGGGTGAACTTTTACTTCATATAGGAATTCCTTTTTTGATTCACAAAAAGGGTCCATAATGATTGACTCTAAATTAGAATCACTTGCTTCCTCAAGTACATCAGTGTTTGGCTCACATTCCTCGATAACGAATCACACATGATTGGTTCTATAGTGAAGACTTAAATTTCATAGCCATCTTCATCGCAATGTGGTGTCCATTGTTCTTCATTGATGGTTACATCCATTGTTTCTAGGATTTCTGCCCAACCATGGGTTCAAATTCCTCATCTCAGAAAACTACAGGTGCATAGGCTGGGTCTTGAATTGATCTTTGAGTTTCGTTTGCACCTAGGTCTCTAGATTTTTCTCTTTTCTCTTCTTCTTCTGCAACTTTACACATCCATAAGTGGGTGTCTTCATGCATCCATGAGAATCCTGATCCTATGGAATGCACTAATTTTGTATCATCTGTGGCTCTATGGATGGGATCCCACTGCATGGGGGGCAGGTCTCTATGAGAGTAGTCCTTGAGATTGACTTTGGTTGTAACACCTAAGTGTTGCAAATACAATGAATTGGTTCCCCAATCTTGTACTGCTAGCAATTGCCTCGTGAATGGTCTTCCCAAAATCATCTCATACGCTTGATTTTTGCTAAAGTCATAGATGGAAAAAGTATGCTCAAACTCTACACCACAAGTAGTGAGAGTTACTCCTTCTAGAAATCTGAAAGGTCTCTGTATGTGACCATCGGCCATTTGCAATTTCATTCTTGTTGGTCTAAGTGTTTTTTTGCCCTAACGCTTCCATAGGGAAGTGGTAGCAATTGCAGCTCCTGTGATTGAGTCCATAATAGCCTTGGTGGTGTAACCCTGATGAGTGATAGGAAGATAGGTGTTTCCTTGTTCTTCTTCGCTCATGTCTCCTATCTTATCCAAGGGTATCTATGGAACTCTTCTATGATATCCTACTTGGGAATGAGGGCTAGCCGCTTCACGCACCTGATTGGCTACTTGTTTCCATAATTCTGGCTTTACCTTGAGTAGCTCTTCTAAAGTGAGATTGCACCGCACTTTAGTGTTCTTCACTACCTTGGTATTCTTATGTAAGACTGTGTTTTTGTTTCTTATCATGACTATGGGTGCTCTCATAGAGTTGGACTTTGCTTCCTATGGGCCTGTGAAATGGGGCAGTTCCTATAGGGAATTAGACTCAAAGTTTAATCACTTGCAAGATTGTGCATCCTCCCGCTCTCCATAAATAAGAATGTCTTGTGGGAATTGGTCATGTAGATCATCCACAAGTTCAATGGGAGGATGATTTTCACTTTCTTTAGCTCACTTCTCTTCTTGAATTTCTCCTAGAAATTCTGGTGAATACCGATTCATAGAAGAAGAAGTGTCTGGTTCATTGGAATTAGGCACATAAGCTTCCTAGGGAGGAATGCTCATTCTGTCACTTGCCTTGTCCTTACCTTGGGAGGTGGCTTCCTTTCTAGATTTTAAAATCAAACTCTCCAATCTTTCTATCAGCCCATCAAAATGCAACTGTGTCTTAGTTGAACTAGAGTAATTGAAGAGGTAGCTGGCTTCAAACATGGTCTGAGCCAATTCTACCATCTTAACACAAAGCTTAGTTCATTCAATCTCTAAGTGAGCTCTTAGGTAACATTTTCATGATCTGTCACATTTTGCCCTTCTTGGATTCTAGAGTGATATGCTTAAAGCATCATGTCTAGGTCCTCGGGAGTGGGATCTCCAAGGACTGATCCTATGCTAGGTGGTGGTGGTGGGGCTACATGTGGTGGATTAGAGGGTGGTGATGCTGGTGGTGGTGATGTGTGAGAGTGCAATTGAGAGGCGAGTTCCACTATCTTGGCCTTTTTTTCTCTTAGGCTTTCCTCAAGCTCACTCATTTTCCTTAACCATTGTTCTTTCATTCTCTCTCGACTATCTTTTCTTACCACTTGCACTAGGGTAGTGGAAGTTACACTTCCTGTAGAATCTACTACTAACCCAATCACATTAATGGGAGTGGTATTTGGTACATTGTGTGGGTTCTTTGGGTAGTCTCGTAAGAGGTGTTCTTTCCCACAATCTTGACAAAAGCCTTGAATTGTCATTGATTGGGGTTGCATAGGTGCAGGCATAGGACAATCACGTATGAAGTGATCTCCCTGGTATCTATAGCATGGTACTCTAGGTGTTGGGGGTCTCATCTATCTAGGTTGGGGCCTAGAATTAGGATTTGCGTACATGACATTAGTGTACTTAGGCTCCCCACTAGATTCACTAGGGTCTTTGTAATAGTATGTTTCATTATGCTTAGTTGCCTGCATATATTAAGCATGTGGGCTTTCAACATGCGTCCAGTCAAAACTATGGTCATTTGGGTCACTTTCTAAAAGCAATGGTGTTACTGGCACTAAGGCTCTATTCAAGTTTTCTTCAATGATTTTATGTGTGTGCTGAAAATATTAAAGTATCTAATACCTTAATATAAATTTTAAAATAAAAAAGTAATTAAATTAAATCCTTAAAAAATTATAATACATGGATATAGATATGTGTGAGTCTACATATGTGTCTATTTATAGATTCGTGTGTGTGAGTATAGTACATACTCTAATAAATTGACATGTGTATGTTTTTACTAAAACTAGAGTGTGTGCACACGTATGTGTGTGTCTAGGTATATATATGTGTGTTCTGTGTAGGTATCTTCTAATGCATTTTTGTGCAGGTGCATATGAGAGAGAGAGAGAGACATGGAGATTCGGGATCCCTACAGGTGAACATAGCATGAACACATGCATGAGTAAGAGTGCATGTATGTATGCATGAGTGTAGGTATGTGCATAAGTGTATGCATGAAAGAGTGTATGTGCATGAATGTATGCATGTGTAAATGTAAATATGCATGTAAGTAATTTATATGCATGTAAGAAAACTTTATGCATGTGATAAGAATTAAAAGTAATTAATAAAGAAGTGAATGTTTTCTATTTTTCATGAAATTACTTATGTTGGTTTCTTTCTAATGTGTTTTTGTGTCCAACATTGAAGAGTGCCTAATCTTGATGGGCATTGCAAACAGGAAAGTGAAGAGCACTGCAATAGCTATAGATCTAATTCATTTGTCTTAGAAGATTGCCTTAAAAGTTGAAAATTATCTTCGAACTCTTACTTATATTTACATAATTTTTATAGGGTAATCTTTTTTATATATTAGTTTTCATTTCATCTTTAAAATCATGAATGTTACCACCTCATCCAAGAAAAAAGCATTATTTGGTATACGTCCAACTAGACTACCCCATGACATACCTCTAGACCAATCAACAATTCATACCTTGATTTCTATGTATTTATTAGCTATGTCTATAAATAATCAAGTTAATGAAGAAATATTAGATGAAGAAATGCCAATAAAAGAAAAAATAATCGACTATGTCATTTTTGAAACTTTTTTTCCTATGGAACAATGTTGAGTTCGGTTACTTCTTGCATGTAGTCAATTTTTTTGCATGTAGTCAAATAGTTTTTGCCATATGCATTCCATAGACTAGACCATTTGAAAATGTACAAACAATTTCCACAGCATTGTTATCATGTCTTGAGTCCTAAAGCATACTGATAAACACCCCGTGTGTAGTCACACAGTAAGACCCATTGAAAAACTAGAATTGATCCACCTGGTCGTCTTCATTTGTGCCCCGACATCTTGGTGAATCCGACGTGAAACATGGCAATTGTGTGCTAAGGATTGTTAGATATAAAATAGTTTTGATTAAAATTTGATCTTTGCATTCTTCTTGTTTGTAGGTGTGTGGAAAAAGGAGGCTAGTTGACCACAATGACAAGTCGAGACCTTGCTATTGAAGACCCTTTTCCGTGCTCATTGAGGGCTATTTCCTAGGGAATTGAGCACCTCCATGGGAAAAGGAGCTTTTAAAAGGAGGATTCTCATCAATTTTGCCCCCCTCCTCCCCCCTTCCCCCCACCCGCATCGATATACAAGAAGTTCTTCATTGCATGATTCACTTCTGGTTTTCTATACTTAGGGTTTATTTATGAAAGATTTGTAAAATGAAATATTACCATGCACATTAAAGCCTCTGCATCAGCAAACTTAAGGTAAAGGTTTTTTTTTAAGTTCTTTCAAGTCAGCACAAACACATAAAAAGATATAACACTTGCATTTGCATTGTTTTGCATTAAAAAAGACAAAAAAAGAACTATTACTTGCACTAGAAAAGATAATTATTGTATGCACATTAGGTTGTAGGCCTCTTTTATTTACATAAACACATAAAAAGAATGCTTTGTAGTTTGCTTGAGAAATCACTTTATTTGCATTAGAACTTTCACTTGCATTAAAAAAAATGTTCCTAGTTTTTCTACTTGTTTATTTGTTGCTACTTTCTGTTTTTTATCATTACTATCCAAAACCTCTAAAAACAAATTAGAAAACCTTCAAAAAGAATAAAAACAAGTTTACTGTTGAATTAAAATAAATCTAGAAATAAAAAATTAAGAATTATAAACTCTAAAAACAAGAAAAACAAATTCTCTCATAAAGAGAATTAATAAAAACAAAGAACTATGAAAAATCAAGGGTGAAGTTAGGTCTAAAAAGAGGTTTTGATAAGTTTAACTAAGGTTTAATCTCCTAGCAATCCTATATAGTGATAATTTTAGACAATTCAAAGAGCTTTTAGAGATTGTTATCATAGATCTAATACTCCACTTTAGACAACATCAAGAACATAAAATGGAAGAAGTATTTAAAAGTATGATCACTGAAAAGCAAGGATGTGCACAAAGTGTAGTCAATCTTGTGTGAAAAAGGCAAATTCATTGGTCTTAATAATATTGAATACCTGGATGCGTTTGAGGAGCAAACATAGATTCAGGGATTACTCGATGATGTACTAGTTCAATATTTATGAAAACTTGTCTTTGGATCTATTTTAGGGTAAAACTTAAGAACCTCTACTAAGATTATAAGTATAGAAATTTGGGCAAATATGTACAATATTTTTAACAAAAAATATCAAATATTTGGCGAATATATATGTGAACTTTCAATGGGAATATAGAAGTCAATGAACATATGGATCCCATTCAATCCCATATGCAAGGGATCGAAAAACTCATAGAACCCTACCTTCCTCTTTCCCAAAGTACAATCCCATATCCATGGTGGTTAGAGGCTTGAATACCCTTCTCTCTCTTGCGCAATGCAAGAGAGAGCATCCATGGTGGTTGGAGGCTCGGATACCCTTCTCTCTCTCGCAATGCAAGAGAGAGCCTAGGTTCCTAGATTTTCATCAAGGAAGAGGGAAAAAGAGAGACCTTTTTTTATATCTTCTCCTCTTCATGCTTGAGCACGAGGGAAAAACCAACGAGCACTCTTCCATGAGGGAATTCCTTGGCTTTTGCTTGATGGAGAAATGGAAGGGACACCCATTTTGTAGGTTAGCACCAAAAGTATAGCATCTATGGGATAAAGACTCCTACTAGCGCGTGAGCTCTTGCGAATGCAAAGAAGGGAGAGGAAGGGAAAGAACACTCATCCCCCAAATATACATTAAAATATAGAAAATCCTAGCAAAAGTCTACCATCTAAGCCCCATGCATTCATATTAAAGGGGCGAATTTATGCAATTTTGTTTCTTCTAATCTATAGTTTATTGGGCTAATTTAACATCCTCAAAATTACTAAAATTAGCAATTTTTCTTCAAAAATATAGAATATTCGCCATTGGGCTATAAATTGCCCATAATATTTTCCCTGATCTATTTTAGAAAGTATCCATGAACATGCAACTAAACCTTAGACTAACTTCTAGAAAGAACTACTAAGATGTTCTTTCTTAAAGACTTTGGTCAACATAGAAAGGAAAGTTTCTTAAGGTGGGTTAACACTACAAGGAACATGGGGCCATAACGATGGTTAATGTGACACATTTTGGTCACTTCGTGATCGATCATTTTATTAGAGCGGGCATCGAGTGCATGCCTTCATGTCAATGATGTTAATGTCGATTTTTTTTCGACATTTTTGCCAACGCTCCTAGCGATGTAAACAGTGGCCTTGCTCATTACACGTTGCTTATCCGACTTGTTCGTAAGCATCACTTATGCGACTTATGCACAAGCATCACTTATGTGATGCTATCTGATGTCACTTACACGATGCTACTTGTTGTCACTAATGTGTTGCTTATATGATGCATGTGATTATCAGGAACACGATGATTTTTCTTCACTCATGTGACGGTTACCTTTGATAAAAAAGACGTTCGACCGCTCTTCGATCTTCATTTACATGCATCTCATCAAAGAGCTCTCCAATTTTCAGATCTGTGTTGTCATTATGAGCTCTTTCTAGATCTCTCTTTTCTAATCCCTCTCTTATTGTCTCTCTCTCTCTCTCCCCCCTTCTTTCTACCTCTTTCTCTTTCAATTTCTATCTCTCTCTCTCTCTCTATCTCTCTCCTCCCTCCCTCCTCTCTCTCTCTCTCTCTCTTTATTACAATTTATTCAGAAAGTTCACCAAGCATAAAATATGCCTAATTATTGTTTGTATATCATTTAAATTGTTTTATTTTCATTAATTAAGATACTGACACTTACTCATTCATATATGCATATACATGACCATGCATGCTCCCACATATACACACACATACACACACACATATACACACTCATACAGATTTACATTTACATGCATATGCACAAACATATCTACAAACACATGAAAGGACATGCATGCATGCATTACTGCATATACACAAACTCATACACACATTAACACATACTTATACACATGCACATGCATATTCACATGCATGCACATACACATGAATGCAAATGAAGGTGCATGCACATGCACATGCACATGCATGCTCATATATATACACATGCATATACCTACATATACACATACACACACAACATACATATGCACACACATGCACACACACACACACACACATATATATACACATATATATATATATATATATATATATATATATATATATATATATATATATAT
Organism: Ceratopteris richardii; assembly: GCA_020310875.1. Classification (NCBI taxonomy): domain Eukaryota; kingdom Viridiplantae; phylum Streptophyta; class Polypodiopsida; order Polypodiales; family Pteridaceae; genus Ceratopteris; species Ceratopteris richardii. Next base: position 41,513,855 of record CM035433.1, on the reverse strand, counting down.
ATATATATATATATATATATATATATATATATATATATATGCACATACACAAACATGCATATAGACACACATACACATGCACATACACACATATACACACACATACACGTACACATGCACATACACTTACACATACACATGCACATACATACATGTACACATTTACACACACATACTCATGCATATATACCTACACATACATATATAAACACATACATACACTGATACACATACACATGCACATACACATATATACACACATACACATACGTATGCACATACACACATATACTTACACATACACATGCACATACATATATATGTTTTATACACACATTGCAACTACACATGCATGCATACATACATACATACATACATACATACATACACACACACACATACATACATATATATATATATATATATATATATATATATATATATATATATATATATATATATATATATATATATATATATATATATATATATAGAAACACATAAACACATATATAATATGAATGAATTATATAATTAGAGTAATAAAATACATGTTAAATATAAACAGTAATAAAAATCATTCAAACAAGACTTTTCATTAATTAGTACCATAGTCAAAGATTCAAAGAGGTTTCACTCACTTTCTCTTTAGAGAAATCCACTTTTGGTGTCAACAAAGCTTTAATTATTGGACATCTATGTGGACATAATGGCCATAGGCCATATCCACAAAAAATTGGTGCCATTAGTCAGATTTCTAAGGTGTGTCGCAATGTTAGTGAAGTGAGAAGGTTTTTTACCATAGTGCACTCTCCTTCCCAAGAGCTCCATGATGATACCCTCTTAGTAGAAAACCAAGCTCCAAACACCACATGTGGTACTCCTCACAAAGGCTGTAGAATAAGCAGAAAAACATAGTATATAGGGAGCACGAATATAGGCTTCTTAGGTGTTACAAATGCGATTGAACTTATAGTCTGTGGCTGACCAGACCACTTTATGTTTTATGAAAGAACATATACAAAAATTTTCGGTGTCCATTTGGCCTTTCACATGGACGCTAACGATAACAATCTCCCACTAAAGGCCAATATGGCCAAGTAACTATGGGATAAAATTGAAGAATGATAAAGAATACTTGAGTGTAACTTTACAAACTATACCTCCCACTCGATGGGCATATTACAGAATATACAAGTGACTATGTAAGTTCATGAATCAAGTAATCCACATCAAGTGACAATATTATTGAAAGCTATGTTGTGGTAGAGCTTTCATCAAAGAATCTACAGCATTATCTCGAGTATGAACCATCTCAAGAATAATGCACTCAATGGCTAAGAAATCTCTAATTAAGTGATAGCTCACCTCAATGTGCTTAGTCTTTGCATGATAGACCAGATTCTTAGCTAAAGCAATGGCACTCTGGCTATCATTCAGCAAACGAGGTACATGTTGAGGTAGACCCATATCACAAGCAAGACGAGAAATCCACAATGCTTCCTTACATGCCTCACTTGCTGCAACATACTCTACTTCTGTGGTAGAAATAGCTATACATTCTTGAAGACGGAGATCTCCCAGAGATAGCACCTTTAGAAAAATGAAAAATGTACCCTGATGTAGACTTATGATTGCCTACACAACGAGCATAATCAGAATTTGTGTAACCATTAATGGATGCTTTCCCTCTACCTAAGCACAGACACTTGTCCTTAATGCCATTCAGATATCTCAAAAGCATCTTGACCACTTCCCAATGTTGCTTGCCAAGATTAGACATATATCTACTCACAACTCCCACTACAAACGCAATGTCTGGACTTGTACCTACCATAGCAAACATGAGGCTACAAACAACAGACTTATAAGGAATTTTGGTCATGAATTCCTTTTCCTCATGTGATTTGGGGCAATCATCCTTTCTCAATTTCACATATGTGGGTAAAGGTGTACTCAATGCCTTTCCACCCTACATATTGAACCTATGAAGTACTTTGGATATGTACTCACTTTGAGACACATATATGCATCTTTTACTCCTATCACGAGTAACATAAATGCCAAGAATATGTTTGCATCCCCCAAATCCTTCATATCAAATGTCTAACTCAACTTTCTTTTGAGAATTGACAAGTCATAAGAGGACTTACCAACAATCAACATATCATCGACATAAAGTATCAAGCATATCAAGCTACCATCTAAGCATATCTTTGTGTAGAGGCAATGATCCTCATTGCTTTGAGAATAGCCTTGAGACTTCATAAAAGCATCAAACTTTTGGTACCATTGTCTAGGGGACTATTTAAGTCCATATAAGCTCTTCTTGAGCTTACACACTAGACTTTCTTTGTCAGGAACTATGTAACCCTCTCATTGTTCCATATAATCTCATCTATAGGATCTCCATGCAAGAAATAAATTTTCACATCCATTTGGACTAGCTCTAAGTAATCGATTGCAACAAATCCAAGTAACATGTGCAGGGTGGTCATCTTGACCACTGGAGAGAAGATTTCCTCAAAATCAACACCATGTTGTTGCTTAGAACCCTGTGCAACAAGTCATGCTTTATACTTTAGAGAAGCACTATGTGATGTAAATTTGAGCTTATATATCCATTTATATCGTAAAGTTTTCCTTCCCTTTGGCAAAGGTACCAAATCCCAAGTACCATTCTTGTGTATAGAATCCAACTCACTCTTCATGGCACACTTACACTTGACATGATCTGTTGTCTGCATAGCCTCTTTGCAGCAAGAAGGATCGCCAACATTTGTTAGCATAACAAAATCCAAACGTCAAACATATCTATCAGGTGGATGTGAGACACGTGTAGAGCATCTTAATGGTTGATAAACAAGAACATTTGCAGAGTGATCTAATTGGGCATTCTCTTGATCATCTCTATGTGAAATGTTTTTATGCATGCTAACTAGAGGACTAGTATCCTCAAACACCACTCGTCTCACTTTAACCTCCTTAATGGGTTGTTTATGCATCTTACTCTCATTGAAAATATCACTACTTCTTATCTCAAATCCTGTTTGAGGATCCCATAAGAGATATCCAAATTGTCCTTGTCAACCATATCCAAGAAAAATGCATTTCTTTGACTTATATTCCAACTTTTGTCTAAGATTCTTGGGTATATGAACATATGTTTCAGACCCAAAAACTCAAAGATGATCATAATATGGTGGCTTTCCTGTCCATAACTCTTGTGCCACTTTCAGACCTTTGGTAGTACAAGGTGAAAGTTTAATCACATGAACTACAGTCAATACTACTTCTCTCCAAAAGCTTTGTGAAAGGTTTGCATGATGGAGCATTAAAACTACTCTATCCTAAATATTACTATTCATCCTTTCAGCTACACCATTCTATACTGGGGTATAAGGAGCTGTAAACTCTCTATGAATTCCTCTAGACTGACAAAAAGGCCGAATTCATGTGAGGTATACTCACCTCCATTATGTGAACATAAAACCATAAGCTTAGTTCCTTTTTCTGTCTCAACTAAGGCAAGCCATTTTTTAAAAATTGCTTTGATAGGATATACCCAAAATTTTCTAGTAGCATCATCTATGAAAGTGAAAAAGTAAAGAGAACCACCTAAAGACCTTGTGGGCATAGGACCACACACATCTGTATGAATGAGATCTAAAGGTTTAATTGAAGAGTCAATGTGCATCTTGTGCATATTCCTAGTTTTCTTTACTTATTGACAATTCTTACAAAATGAAAAATCAAAGAAAGATAACACAAGTAAGTAGCCACAATGAGAAAGATTTTCCATCCCACTACCTAATATATGGCCCAAACAGCCATGCCAAATACAAGCCATAGGCTATTCAGTAATAGCCAACAAGTGTTCTTCCTATGATACAAATAAAGGAGATGAATGCCAAAGCTTTGAATCTGACATAGCCTAAGAATCTTGAACTACAAATGTTGAATCATTAAGAGATTTGCATAATCTATGAGCTTATACAACCCACAACATAAAATGGCAAAAGTAATAATGATGTCACCATTGGACAGATCATGAACTGTACATCTGTCATAAACAAATTCACAAAACCAATACGACCTTTGCTAGTGTTGAAAGTGATAGTCTTGATCCATCACACAAGTAATGCATCCGAAAATGTAAAATAACTACCATCAATAGTAGTCAAAATGACCTTACCAACTCCCATGATAGGATAAGGGGAGCTATTGGTGCATGTGTTAGTATTCCCTATAGGGGCAAGTTCAAGTGAAGTGAAGAAACTGCACTACGAGGTAATATGTTTGGTTGACTCACTATCAAAGTACCAAACATCTGACTCTACTGCAGACATACATTGTTCATGAGAAGGTGGATCATAACTGCAAACAATAGTAAATGCCCATTCTTAAATATGCACAAGATTTGCAGACTCTGGTTTGAGTGTAGAGACCTCTTTAACAAACATTCAAATCTCTTTTTTCTTTGCCTCTTTTCCAGCTAGTTTTGGACAACTCTTTATGGCATTCTCATTTCCTTTACAGTATGTGCAAAAGAATTTGTGCTTTTTTGTTTTCTTCTCCTCTTTTTCATCCTTCTTTGATTGTGTAGAATTAGCAGATTTCTGCTTACTAATAGATGAGCTCCATTTACCTTTGCCCTTCTAACTAGCCGGAAAAGCTTGATTTGCAACATGCATAATGGGCCTATTCTGGCTATACTGAACTTCCTACAATAGAATAAACACTAACTCCTCAAATGTTAAGGTATTTTTACTACCTTTCATCATCAATCAAAGAGTAGAAGCAAAACCCTGATATTAATCTGGAAGACCATTCAGAACAATCTGCACAATTGAACTGTCTGGCAAGAATTCATCAATAGAAATCAAGTGCTCCTTCAAATGAACTCCTCTTTGTCAAAAAACTATCCATGGAATCTCATTCATTCATGTGCTCACTCTCCAATTGTTTTCAAAGGTAAGCAACACGATGCTCATTGCTTGCCTAGTATAAAGTGGTAAGTGTATCCCAAGCATCCTTTACTGTTTTGCAAGAGCAAATGTGAGGAATAATGGCATGTTTGAGAGACAAGGCTATCAATGCATGTGCCTAACCATCTCTGCCATCCCAATGAGGTTGCTCTATAGTAGGTGGAGTAAGAACCGCACGATGAAGAGGAACATGAGGAACATCATCTTCAATGCCATCTGCATCACCTTAAGTAACTATATTTACAGTTGTAGTAGGATGTTTTTCAATAGCCTACACAATACTCTAGAGTCCTTTTGCAACTAATACATGATGCATCATATATGCCCATAATGGATAATTGGTACCACCAACTTATCCTCAATAGCCAACATACAAAATACATCACTGCTTTCAGCCATGGCCACTAACTAAAATACCTTGATGCAGAAAATGACTGTATCTCAAAAAGTTGAACAAAAATACCCTGTTGAGTTCTACTAAACATGCAATAGACTTTGAACTACTTACATTGGAGAACCAAAACTTGTATAGATGCTTGACACGAGAAGACAAAATTGCTTGCACAAGCACTACAATAGTGCATTTGGAGGCCAAGATGAGCGGAGATCATGATTTCAACACCCGAAAGCAAATCTCTTTTGAAATCCTAATCGCCTTGAGTATGCTTACCAATTCTTCGTGTGATTCTGAGACTATAATAGGAGGGGTGTCGAAAATGCCTTAGATGAAGCAAGGACCTGGTCTAATACCAATATTTGGAGTTTGAGGTTTGGGAAAGCACACGAACAAGACAAGGAAGAAGAAGAAGCTTGGAGCACAACACACAATACTAAATGTATTACCAAGCAAATGTGTAAAGATAAGTGACCGATTAGGGTTATATGCATACAAACCAATGGAAAAGCCTCCTAAACAGGGAAAAAAGTGCCTCAGTGGTCCTAGTGTGTTCACACAGATCACTAACGAAATATATCAACAGTTGATGGACTATGGTAATTGGCAATGTTGTTTGATGTAAGTACCATGATAAACTCTCATGGTCCTTGTGGTGCAATACAAGTCAAGAAAGCCACCATATGTGCTTTTTGCATTTTATTCTAAAGAAATTAATATGAGTGATTGTATGGGTGGTCTTGTCATCTTCCAATTGCACACCTTTCAAAGCTTTGTTCATCATTGTTAAGATAATTATTTCTAACCATTGTTCCTTTAAAATTTGGCATTCATCCAACTTTAAAACACAAACTAACGTAGCATTGTAGTGCTCTTCTATGACTCAATGGTATTGAGCCATTGTTGTTTTTACTCTCTTAGTATCAAGGTAAAAATAAACATTTCTTTGTTCATCATAATGAACTGAATTTGAATTAGGCAATTGCAGTAAACCATGAGGATATCTATATCTACCACACAAGGTTGCCACATCAAACTCAATGGTATTTAAATTAGTAGAAACATGAGTCCCTTTGATCTATGTGCAAAAGTAAAAATATCAGAAAGTCTTTTGTACTCCCTTTTTAGCATTGAAATTAGTAGACACATGAGTCCCTTTGATCTATTTATCTTTGATGGCCATCAAGAATCTTATACATAGTCTAATGAAATTGCATTGTCTAGTGATTCTACGCATTCCATCATGAATTTACGATAGATCGTTTATTTCATTATTTTAATTTATTTCATCTAAAACCATCATTCATACCAAAGCTTTTGCTCATTAAAATACGTTTGAATAACAAACTATTAAATTTGTTGAGAAATAACATGATTTGTATTAGAAATCAGCAGGAACTTGTAAGTTTTGTAAAAAAATTATTTCAACCTTTTCCTAAGATATTTGAGGTTTTAAATTACCTATTTTATTTTGAATTATTCGTTCTTTAATGTTTTATTAGACCTGTTTAGGGTTTTCTAAAGTGAAGTTCATGCTATCTAGCTCCTATTGTACTCCATACATGCCAATACCAAACATAATTTGACATGGTTTGTGTATAGAATAGGTGCTTGTTTTGTGTATTTTCAAGTAGAGCGTCGTGGAGGGTGCTCTTGTAGTGAAAAAACTTAAGGTACTCCTCCCTCACATCATTATTTACATGATTTAGGAGTTATCAATATGTTATCAATAGTTAATTTTTCTAAATATCTATCCACATAAAAGAAAATTTACAAACTGATATGAGAGGACTATGAATATCTTAAATTTATAGTGCAATATCTCCAACTAATTGCAAGCTTGTTACTAATTTTTTGGTAAGAAGAAGAAGGAATATTGATTTTTCCTAAATTTTTTCTTTTTCTTTTTTTGGAAGGGCACAAATTTTCCAATAAAAAGTTATACAAATGGATGTTGAACATATAGTAGAGACTTATAAAAGGCATCTAAAAGATAGTTATAGAATAAAACAAGCTATTCAAGGACTGATGTTCACTTCAAGAGTTCATTTAATTCCTCATTTGAGTTTCAAATCTTATCATACTTCTATTGCCAAAAACTATCAATTATGGTTCACTAGAGGAGAATGAACATGGAATGCATGTTAAATTCAAGGGGAAGGAGTATGTGCAAGAAGAGTTAAAAAAGAAGATTGATAAGTACAGATACGGAGAAAAGTAGTAAACAAGGGATAGTTATTTGATTTTTCAATAATTAGCATTTATAGGCCACTAATTGATATTGAAATTATGAGATGAATGCATGTACAAAATTTGAAAAAGAAATAATAAGCATAAATGTTTATGTTATTGTAGTTCCTTTTCTAGTTAGTGTTGGTCTAGTAGTGTAAATTGAGTAAAGTATGAATTCATTTTCAATGGTGTTTCAAGTCTATAGAGGCCACTTGGTGATTTTTAAAGGTGCACCTCATCATGTAATTCTTTTATATGTAAGGATTCTAAAGTTTATGTAGGCCTCAAACAAGTAGAAGCTAAGATTTTGAAGTGGGACCATAAAAATCAAAATTACTAAAGGCATTAGTTTTGAGTTTAAAGCTTGCCAAAGCACATGGAAGTAGAAGAAGCTTGGAGCACAAAACAATATAGAATGTATTATCAAGTGAATGTACAAACAATAAGTGATGTATTAGGGCTATAGGTGTATATATAAGTGGGGGAAGAAACATTCTTAAGAGGGAAAAAATTACACCGATGGTTCTAGATGTGTTCACACACATTAGTACAAAAATATATCAACAAATCCCCCTTGAGAGTGATGCAATGAAGAAGGATCATGTACGAAGGAAGTTCCAAGCCTTTCCACAAATGTAACTAAGCCCAAAGCTTTGCAAAAAGCTTCAAATTTCTCCCTAAGTAGAGCCTTTGTGAAAAGGTGTGTGTTGTGAAAATACTACTACTACTACTCATAAATCTAACTACCAAGGCCACACTCCTAAGAGAGAGCATGTATCCACCCATCCAACTCCACCCATATATATACCTCTAGCTTAAGGAGGTGCATGTCCTTGAGATTGGCCAAGTGTCCAGCCAAGTGTCCCTCATGTGAACACTTTCCCAAGGGTGATCACATGCCTTCTAATTTCCCAAGGTCTATCACATGCCTTCTAAATCAAATGAGGATTCTTCTCTCACGTACACCTAAGGTGGCTCCTAAAGAAGCTTCTCCCAATACTAAGGCTCCCACACCTTAGGATAAATCAAGCCTAAGGTTCTAACCATTCAATTGGGAGCTCATATGAATAAATACCTCAAGGGTTAAAACCAAGGGTTTCACCCAAAGGTTCAAGGCATGTTCCAAGGGTAATTCAAGGGCTAGGACAAAGCAAACATACATCATATTCTAACCTTTAGAATCCATATGTTTAACCTTTTGAACCCATGAATTATACAACATTCTTCCCCCCTTTAACATTTTCATCCTCGAAAATGTGTGTAGGTATAATATGTGAAGTATTCCCCCGTGCACCATGATCTATACTCTGAGCATGGTCATCTATCTCTTTAAATTCATTTCCAGTAATCAGATAAGGGCTAATCCCTACCTTAATCTGAAAGGAAAGGAATCAAAATCCCTACCCAAATCACTTTCTCTTAGTCGATCTGAATGTACATGCATGCTTGGTACCTATGGAATAGTGAAATGGGTGGACTTCTTTGGTGGTCTTTTTATTTTGGCACTTTCACAAACCATGAGCTCCATAAAAATAATACATTTCAGTACACTTTGTACTTCCCTAGAAATTTATAATTTTTAGGAGTCTATGATAGAGATCCTATCTCTATCTTGAAAGAGCCAGAAACTAGATTCATCTTCCACTTTCAACAGAAAGGAGAGGAATCTTCAGATGTTCTAAACTTAACTTTTTCTTTTATAGCCCTTTTTAAATACAAATATACTTTATTTGTATTTGATAGGACTTAGCTAAAGATAAGAACTTCAAAAAGTGGGTCTAGTGAGTCCCTGCTAAAACATGCTCAATAAAGTGAGGAGAAATACTATCTTCTCATTCCTTGGCAACTTCAGTGGACTTATTTCAATCATCTAGGTTTTCTTGAAACATAAATTTCAAGTATTCTGAATGACAATATACCCAATTTTGAAAGTTCATGTCTACAAGTGGATCCCTATCTTGATCATTTTTTTATTTTCCCTAGATTAATAGAAATTAATCCTTTTGACATTGAAGACTCGATGGAGAGTGTTAATCTCCAAAAGAACAAGTTACTCTTGTAATTAGAGCACCTCTATAACAAGAATAACTCAAACCTTCTCCAAATTTAGAGGATCAATGAACAATTATAAAGATTTTGAAAAATCTGTGAAGAAGATGACTACACAGAAAGTCTGTTGCACATATCTCTCATATTAATTTATCAATTGTGTAAAGCTTTTTATGAAACTGTGTAAAGCTTTTTATGAAACTTTGCACAAGGTGTTTCCTATAGTTTTTGCACCTTCTCCAAGTTGAATCACTTCAAAAGATTCAGTATAACTTGAGAAATGATCTCAACAAGTTACCTATGTCTAAAACTGCTCTTTTGAGAAGTCAATTTAGACACCTATAACTTTTAACACTTGATTCTCTCAATCTAGAACCCGTTTATGAAAATGCTTTTAGCCATAGATAGCTTACCTTCCAACTTAAAGATTGAGTGCTTGCTTGCTCAAAAATTTATACAGTGGAAGGAGAACTGACCAAAACATTAACATCAAATTTTGCGCCTGTTTCAGGAACTAGTGAACACTTCTTCACATATGAATGTTCTTATACTTAATTCTCATAGTCTGTTTACAATTAGGCTCTCAAACTCTAACCATAGACTCATTAACTATGGACTTATACATCTACAAAAGGATTCTTGAAATGATCAAGCACAGAAGGAGAATGCACAGAAACATCGGGCGCAATTTTTTCTTCCATTTCTGAAAAATTTACAATTGAGTGATGAGAGAGACTCAACTCACTTCTAAGATGTCTAATGACTCATACAACTACTGATTACTCTATTCTCATGCTCTCTCATATTTTCCTTGACTTTTTCCTTGTATATATAGGCAAATATTTACAATATCATGACTATACAAAAGTATAAGTGAACTATCTCTGAACTAATGTACATATGTGTACATCTCTTTCAACTTCTGAATATGCACTTCCTCCATGCTTCATAACTTGAACTTTCCTTCAGTCCTTGACTTCCAAACTTTCATTAAAACTTCAATTGTTGATTGCCCTGCACCAACAACTCCCCCTCAATCATCAATTGAGGTTTTCTCTATCTTCTTTATACCTGCCATGTCTTTGAATCTCTATAGCTTTGGTCCATCCAAGCTTTTGGTTAGCATATCAGCTATCTGATCTTTTGTTGAAGTATGTATGACTTCAATCTCTTTATCCATCACTTTCTCTCTTAGAAAGTGATACTGAATCTCAATGTGTTTGGTCCTGGCATGAAAAACAGGATTAGCAGCTAAATACAATGAGCTCATGTTATCCCCATGAATGGTAGGTGTACTTTATATGATGTCAAAACTCTTCATGAGAGTCTTAAGCCATATTACTTCCTTTGAAGCTTCAACCATGCCTTTGTACTCAGCCTCTGTAGATGACAAAGCAACTGTGTGTTGCTTCTTTGAACACCAAGAAATTAACTTATCTCCCACATAACATAAGTATCCATATGTTGATCTCCTATCATCAGGATTACTTGCCCAATCTACATCACTATATATCTTGATGTTTGTATCTGATGTAAAACCATAATACAAACCCTCTTTGAGTGTACCCTTAATGTACCTCAACACTCTTTGACCTGCAATCCAATGTTCTTTCCTAGGACAATGCATGAATTGAGATAAAACTCCAACTACATATGACAAGTCAGGTCTAGTTAAAGTAGCATAAATCAAACTACCAACCAAACTTTGATATAGCTTCATGTCCTTGAACTCTTCTCCTCCATATCTGCTCAATTTGTGATTCACCTCCATTGGAGTAGGTGCTACCCTGCAATCATTCATCTTAAACTTGATCAACAAGTTTCTCAAATACCTTTCTTGAGTCACATACACTCCATGTTGAGTATATGAAATCTCCATGCCCAAGAATTATGACAAGTCTCCCAAATCACTGATTTTGAACTCTTTCTCCATTTGCTTCTTTAGGCTTTGAATGCCTTTCTCATCTGTACCTGTAAGAATTATATCATCAACATATATGCACATGTATATGAACCCATCATCACTTGCTTTAACAAGAAAACTACTATCTGCTTTAGATACTTGAAATCCAAGTTCTTTCAAGAACTTCACAAGTCTATAATTCCATGCCCTTGGGGCTTGCTTCAAACCATACAAAGATCTCTTGATCTTGCACACATGATCTGGATACCTTCCATCTCTGAATCCTTGTGGTTGCTCCATGAAAACATCATCTAAAATATAACCATTTAAAAAAGCATTCTTCACATCTAATTGACATAATTTCCAACCTTTACATGTAGCAATGGCTATGAGTGTCCTGATGGTTGTCATCTTTGCCACAAGACTATATGTTTCATCATAATCTACACCATAAGTCTGAGCAAAACCTTTCACAACAAGTCTAGCTTTATACCTAGACACACTTCCATCTGCAAATCTCTTTGTCTTGTAGAACCATTTGCATCCAATGATCTTTTGGCTATTTGGTTTAGGAACCAACTCCCATGTCTGATTTTCCATCAATGCATCATATTCTTCCTGCATAGCTTTCTCCCAATTTTCCTTACCTTTTGCCTCTTCATATGTAGAAGGGTCTTCATCTGTCTTTATCATATAAGCATAATCTTTGGTAGCCAAAACAAAAAGTGTCATAGCTATACCTTGTAGGTTGCCACTTATGTCCTGATGACCTTCTAAGTTCTCCACTCCTTGAGGTTTCTGGTTCATCACACTCAGGATCAAATCTTGGCATTTCTTCAACTTCAACCTGTACTTCATTATTCTCCTCTTCATCAAATATCTAAACCTTTGATTTACCTTTCTTTTGATTCACAACTTCTTCATCACCTGCATTAATATTGATTGTACATGCATACCAAGTATCTTGCTCATTAAATGTAACATCTTTTGATACAATGAATTGTTTTGTGGATGGACTCCACAACCTATATCCCATCTACTTATCATCATAACCAATGAATACATACTTTTCAGCTTTAGGGTCCAATTTGTGCCTTAATTGTGATGGCACATATGCATATGCCAAACATCCAAATACTTTGCAATGATCTAATGTAGGTCTCTTACCCCACCATGCCTCATATGGTGTCATACCCTGCAAAGCTTTACATGGTAACCTATTAACCAAATAAGTAGCTGTATTTACAGCCTCAGCCCACAAATAATTAGGGCAATTTTTCTCTTTCATCATCGACCTTGCAAACTCAACAAGAGTTCTATTCCTCCTTTCTACTACAACATCTTGTTGAGGAGAGTACTTGCAAGTAACCTCTCTTTTTATACCTGCATTCCACAAGTAATCATTGAACTCATTAGAGAAATACTCTCCCCCTCCATCTGACCTTAGTCTCTTCAACTTATGACTTGTAATTCTCTCTACATACATATGATAATGTTTGAATGTGTATTGAATACCTCTGACTTATCTTTGATCACATAGATAGTGATCCATCTGGTAGCATCATCAACATAAATCACATAATATCTTGAACCATTGATACTGAAATCCTTTGATGGCCCCCACACATCTGTGTGTACCAATTCAAGGTTTTCTGAATACATAAAACCATTCTTGGAATAAGATTGCTTATGAGCCTTACCTAATTGACATGCCTCACATCTGTATGTCATATGTTGACCTGCAACATTAGGCAATCCAAGCACTGAACCATTGTTAATCATATCTTTGATACCTCTTTCATTGAAATGTCCAAGCCTCTTGTGCCAAAGATCTAACTCAGAGATCTTATGCCCTCCATAGGTGAACAAAGCATGACCAACATTACCTTGGATCTTCAGTGTGAACAATCTTCCTTCTTTCTTCCCTGAAACAATCTGTTTATACCCATTGCTAGGATCTTCCACAAACACTCCTTCATTAGTGAATCTAACTTCATAACCTTTTTCAACATTTTGTCCTACACTTATCAAATTCCTAGGAATTGTAGGAACATACAAGACCTTACTCAAGAGGGTACTTCCATCCTTGGCCTTCACTGGTCCAATTGACTTCACATTGTGCTTTGTATTGTCACCTGTTTGAACTACATGATTAGTTACCTTATTCTCTAAATCAGTCATCAATGCTATGTTACCACTCAGATGATTGCTACACCCTGAGTCAATGTAGAAGACTCTTTGGTCTTCACTTTGCCTTTCACAAGTTGCATTCATTATCAATGTTGAATCCTCCTTCTGATCTGAAGCATAATTGTAATAGGTATTGTTGTATTGTTGACTTTGGAATCCTCTACCTACATTTGTTCCAAAGTAACCTCTACTACCTCTACCTCTGAAATTACCTCTTTGATTTCAGCCACCTCTTCCTCTTGAATTAAAGTTTGTTGGAGAAAGTCTATGACAAGCCTAAGTATTGGCTTGAGTCCCACAAAGTCATAGAAGAAGCTTTAAAATGAAGACTATGCAAAGTTCTCTTGTGAACTACCTCTTGTAACTTTTCAAGAGTTTACTTAATGTAAAGGTGAAAGAATCTTAAGTGGTTGAGTCCACTTGATCAAAAAGGGAAAGAGGAGCCACGAAAACTCAACTATAAATAGATGGCAGTTTTAGTCATGGTTAGAGAGACCTATGTGAAGACCTCCAAGAGCTGAGGTTTATGCCATATCAAGGTGTGATTCCAAGGCACACATATGTATCAGTAAGTCCATTGTATTGTAAAAGCAATATACTTTCATTTTCATTATCATTTGGGTTCATATTTCCATGTTCTTGTGAAGTGTACTACTCACTGCCATTACTCTCAGTTTTCTCAGTCAGATTGCAGAGATGGTTTCTCTGAGCTTGGTGCATCATTTTCAGTGATTTAACTTGGTCAAGTTAGCTCTATAAGTCTACTATATGCTCAAAAATTTTCATGTCATTTGGATGTTGCAATCTTCAGTTATGTTCAGTTGAAGTCAACAGTTTCTGTTCATCTTCACTTCTCTGTCAGGTACCCGACTTTTTCACTCACCTTGTCAGAGCCATTTCTCAGTGGTTACTTATTCAAATGCAATGATTTAAAGCTTTTTGGATTCAATTTACTGTCTAGTACAATCATACAAAGTTTCATAATCATTGGATTCCTACATTTTGAGTTATGTTCATTTTTCAGCTCACTGGTCTCAAACTGTAGCAGCCTGTGAAAATCGGGATGATGTCATCACTTGTTAAAACTCATTCTCAGTGTGTGGTTTGTTATTTTTGATGACATTACTCTTGAAAGTTAGCTCTTTAAGTTAAAAAACTTTCCCTAAGAGGAATTAAGCTAATTGCTGCTATGCTTAGAGAATTATGCAAAATAGTGGACAGGTGTATGAACCAAAATAGCAAGTTTTTCACCTCTGAGCTAACTCCAACTTATCTGTTTTGATCTATCTTTTTGAGAGTGATCTTCCAAGGTACATAGGGTGTCTAATACATCCATTGGCAAGCTAAAAGGGCCCACCATATACTCTTGGAGTTCATTTGGCTGGTGTAGATCAAGGATTTTGCAACACCTCTTCATCTTCAAGCACATACCTATCCATCTCTTCACAGTGGTATCAGAGCAAGGTTAGACAACATGGCAGATGGATTTCCTTCATCAATTGACAAATTGGACAGAGGTAACTACTCAGCTTGGTCATTAAGAATGGAAGCTTATCTCCAAGGTAGAAGTTTATATGGTTATGTGGCTGGAGATGAAGCTATGCCAAGTTTCAGGAACAAAAGTCAACCAACACAAGAAGGGCAAGAGAGATTGAGCACATGGTGCTCCAAGGATGCACTTGCAAGGTCTTATCTCCTCAACTCTATCTCAGATTTTTTGTTGCCTCACATTAGAAGTTGTAAGACATCTCAGGAAGTGTGGGATGCACTTGAATCCTTCTTCTCTTCAAGTACCAAAGCTAGGAAGCATCAACTATGGCTGGATTTCACAACTCTCAAGAAGGCTCCCAAACAAAATGTGACTGATTTTGTCACAAAGCTCAAGGACATAACAGATCAGTTGGGAAGCATTGGAGAGGTAATAGATGAAGAGCAAATTGTAAGGCAGGTCATCAATGGCTTGAAGGCAGATGACAAATGGGAAGCATTCACCACAGCTATGGATTTGTACATGGACATGCATGTACCTGATTTCAGTACACTCATTGGACAACTACTTACTCAAGAGGCAAAGCTTATCAAAAATGGAGAAAGCTCTAAAGGTAATCAATCTTCAGCTTTATACACTGATAAAAGCAAGTCCAAAGATAACAAAGGAAAGGCAAAGAAAGTGGATGATGAAGCAGGTACATATCAAGCTAACTATGCAGGTAGAGGAAGACATGGCAGAGGTAGAGGAAGAGGAGGTAGACAAGGCAAGGGGAGATCCCAAGACTCCAACCCATGTTCTATTTGTGGATTAACTAATCATACAACTGAAAATTGCTTTAGGAATTCTAGGAATCAAAGAGGCAGAGGATACAATAGAGGAAGTTATGGCTACTCAAGAGAAAGGTTCAACAATTATCATGGCAACTACAACAACTACAATCATTCAAACTATCAAGGAGGCTACAAAGGAAGGAGAGACTACAATAACTACACAGAAGACTCAAACAAAGAGGATTCATTATCGATCATGAACATGGCTATGCCACAAGGTAAATCTGATGAGCATGTTTTCTACATAGATTCAGGTTGCTCAAATCATGTGGCAGTAAATGTGGCACTCCTATCAGATTTAGAAGATCCAAGGAATAAGCATGAGGTACAAAGAGGAGATGATACAAAACATCCTGTGGAGAAAATAGGCAATGTCAAAGCACCTGATGGAAACATCAACCTACTCAGTAAGGTACTCTATGTCCCTACCATTACAAAGAATTTGATAAGTGTTGGGCAGATAGAGAAAGGGTTGCAAGTCAGGTTCACAAAAGCAGGAGCATTTGTTGAAGATCCAAGTTAAGGATTCAAAAAAATTGCAAAAGGTGAAAAGATAGGTAGATTGTTCACATTTGAATTACAAGACACTAGAAACATTGCTCTCTTTAATTATGGTAGTCAAACACTCACAGAATTGGAAGTATGGCACAAAAGGTTAGCACATATTGATGAAAGGTCATTAAAGGAAATTTGCAGGGACCAAAGTGTACTTGGACTCCCTAATTTGTCAAAACAACATATGATTTATAAGTGTAGTGCATGTCAATTTGGAAAGTCTCACAGGTTACCATTCATGAAGAAAGGTTATATGCATGGAGATCTCTTGGAGTTGGTTCATACAGATGTATGGGGACCTAGCAAGGAAGCTTCAATATCTGGATCAAGGTATTATGTCTCCTTTATTGATGATTGCAGCAGATGGACTATCCTATTCTTTATGAAACACAAAGATGAAGTTTTTTCATGTTTCAAAAGATATTTGGCTCTTGTGGAGAATCAAACAGGTAAATCACTAAAAAGGTTAAGGTCAGATAAAGGAGGAGAATACTTCTCCCATGAGTTTGATTCTTTTCTTCAGGAAAGAGGAATCAAAAGAGAGGTAACTACAAGGTGAAGATTCATGTAGGAAGGTCAATTCACCATATAATCTTGAAGAAGATTTTCCAAAGCTTGGTAGAGAACAACCAAAGATTGAAGAACAAGACACCTCGGAGGATGATGAAGAATCTCAGATGGAAAAGATCAAAGCATGGAAGTCTAAACGTAAAGCAAAATTGCAGGAACTTGGACATGAGGCAGAATCATCACATCATGGCCTAAGAAGATCTATGAGGGAAAAGAGAAAAATAGAAAGGTATGGGTTTGACACCTCATTAGTAACTAAACATTCTATCTACATAGCATAGGACATAAACCAAGAGGAGCCATCATCATTTGAAGAGGCCAAAGCAAAAACAAAATGGAAGCATGCAATGAAGGAAGAAATTGAAGCACTTGAGGAAAACAACACTTGGGATTTGGTGCCCAAGACTTCATCCATGAAGGTAATAGGCTCAAGCTGGGTCTATAAACTCAAGAAGAATTCTGATGGTTCAATTAACAGGTATAAGGCAAGTCTTGTAGCAAAAGGCTTTGCACAAACTCAGGGAATTGATTATGAGGAGACTTTCTCTCCTGTGGCAAAGATGCCTACTATTAGGGTTTTGCTTAGTATTGCATCTTCCAAGAATTGGAAGATACTTCAACTAGATGTAAAGAATGCATTCTTGAATGGTTGGATAACAGAAGAGGTATATATGGCAGAACCACCTAGTTTTGAGAATCAAGTTTATCCTGATTATGTGTGTAAACTTAACAAAGCATTTTATGGTCTGAAGCAAGCTCCAAGAGCTTGGAATTTCAAGCTTGTTTCATTCTTGCAGGATAAAGGCTTTCAACCAAGCAAGGCAGATCCTTCACTCTTTATTAAAAAGAGTAATTCTGAGATCATCTACCTATGTGTATATGTAGATGATATTATATTGACAGGAAATGATGCAGATGGTATGAAGAAGATCAAAGATCAGATGAGAGAAGAGTTCAAGATAAGTGATTTGGGTTCACTTACCTACTTCCTAGGTTTGGAAGTTGTCTACAAAGATCATGGTTTGTTTCTCACTCAAAGAAAGTACATTAAGGACATGTTGGCAAAATTCAAGATGCAAAATTGTAAGATTGTAGGTACTCCAATGGAGGTCAATCACAAATTGAGCTCACATGAAGGTGAACTCATAGAGGACATCACATCATATCAAAGTTTAGTGGGTAGTCTCAACTATGCCACATTGACAAGAGTAGATATATGTTACAGTGTGAGTGTGCTAAGTCAATTTATGCAAACACCAGTGAAACCACATATGGATGCTGCCAAAAGGATTCTCAAGTATCTCAAAGGAACCATAAATGAAGGACTTTATTATCCTTATGTATCTGATTTAGGTTTGAAGCTATTTTCTGATGCAGATTGGGCTGGCTCCAAGGAAGATAGAAGGAGCACTTCAGGTTATCTTACCTTTGCAGGTTCAAAGATTATTTCATGGTCATCCAAGAAGCAACCCACAGTTGCTCTCTCTTCTACTGAAGCTGAATATAGAGGTCTTGCCATAGCTACTCATGAAGCTATGTGGATGAAGACATTATTCAAAGATCTTGGATTGGAGTTTGGAACTCCAACTATTTTTGGTGACAATATGAGTTCTATTCACTTGGCTGCTAATCCTATTTTTCATGCAAGGACTAAACATATTGAAGTTCATTATCACTATGTATGAGAGAAGGTTCTAAGCAAAGAGATTCAAATATCATATGTGTCCACTCATCAACAATGTGCAGATATTCTAACCAAAGCATTGGATGGTACAAAGCTTTGCAAATTCAAGGCTATGATAGGTTTGCAGGTAATCTTGGAAGATTGAAGACCTCAAGCATACTTGGCTTGAGGGGGAGCTATTGGAGAAAGTCTATGACAAGCCTAAGTATTGGCTTGAGTCCCACAAAGTCATAGAAGAAGCTTTAAAATGAAGACTATGCAAAGTTCACTTGTGAACTACCTCTTGTAACTTTTGAAGAGTTTACTTAATGTAAAAGTGAAAGAATCTTAAGTGGTTGAGTCCACTTGATCAAAAAGGGAAAGAGGAGCCACGAATTCATGATTTGTGGTAGGTAGAGAATCAAATCAATCATTGATTGATTGGAGAGTGATTGAGGGAAGTTAGCCTCCCAAACTCAACTATAAATAGATGGCAGTTTTAGTCATGGTTAGAGAGACCTATGTGAAGACCTCCAAGAGCTGAGATTTATGCCATATCAAGGTGTGATTCCAAGGCACACATATGTATCAGTAAGTCCATTGTATTGTACAAGCAATATACTTTCATTTTCATTATCATTTAGGTTCATATTTCCATGTTCTTGTGAAGTGTACTACTCACTGCCATTACTCTCAGTTTTCTCAGTCAGATTGCAGAGATGGTTTCTCTGAGCTTGGTGCATCATTTTTAGTTATTTAACTTGGTAACGTTAGCTCTATAAGTCTACTATATGCTCACAAATTTTCATGTCATTTGGATGTTGCAATCTTCAGTTATGGTCAGTTGAAGTCAATAGTGTCTGTTCATCTTCACTTCTCTGTCAGGTACCCGACTTTTTCACTCACCTTGTTAGAGCCATTTCTCAGTGGTTACGTATCCAAATGCAATGATTTTAAGCTTGTTGGATTTAGCGTACTGTCTAGTATAAGCCTACAAATTTTCATAATCATTGGATTCCTACATTTTGAGTTATGTTCATTTTTCAGCTCACTAGTCTCAAACTATAGCAGCCCGTGAAAATCGGGATGATGTCATCACTTGTTAAAACTCATTCTCAGTGTGTGGTTTGTTATTTTTGATGAGATTACTCTTGAAAGTTAGCTCTTTAAGTTAAAAAACCTTCCATAAGAGGAATTAAGCTAATTGCTGCTATGCTTAGAGAATTATGCAAAACAGTGGACAGGTGTATGAACCAAAATAGCAAGTTTTTCACCTCTGAGCTAACTCCAACTTGTTTGTTTTGATCTATCTTTTTGAGAGTGATCTTCCAAGGTTCATAGGGTGTCTAATACATCCATTGGCAAGCTAAAAGGGCCCACCATATACTCCTGGAGTTCATTTGGCTGGTGTAGATCAAGGATTTTGCAACACCTCTTCATCTTCAAGCACATACATATCCATCTCTTCACAAAGTTCTGATTATATCCACCATTACTCTGAGTATTATGCCAACAATCATTAGCTAAGTGATTTGTCTTACCACAAATCCAGCAAGCTTTGACTCCATCTTTATTACTCTTGCCTCTTCCTCTACCTTTGCCACCTCCTCTTCCTCTTAGGAAGTTGGCCTCACTAGTTGTGCCTTCATCTTCATTTGCTTGTTGCTTCCCTTTGCTATTTTTCTTCCTATCCTTTGAATACATTGCATGACCTGCACTTTTGTCACCTTCACCTTTGACATCTTGCTCAAAGGTTAACATATGTCCTAGCAATTGATTTAAGTCAGGAGTAAAATGATCAAGTGATAATTCAGTAGACAAAATGAATGGCTTCCATTTGTCATCACCTCTCAAACTTGTGAGGATTTGCCTTACCAATTTATCCTCCTCAATGTCTTCATCAACTGCACCTAATGCATCTGCAATGTCTTTCATCCTTGTTACATAGTCTGAGATGGATTGAGAGGCCTTCTTCTTGAAAATGGTAAATTCTGCCCACAAAGATGCTTTCCTTGACTTTGTAGTGTTTTGGAAATGCTCTTCCAAAGCATTCCATATATCACTTGCACTTTCAAGACCTCTAATGTGAGGTAGCAAGTAGTCATTGACTACCATATAGATAATGCTCCTAGCTTGAGCATCTCTCTTCATCCAATTCTTCAAATATGATAATTCCTCCCTAGTTGGAACACTAGGATCTCTGAATTGAGGCTTTTCTTCTTCACCTGTGATGTAAGCTATCAAGTCTTTGCTCATAAGATGAGCTTCCATCCTCATTGACCATGCTGGATAGTTCTCTCTATCCAACTTCTCTATTTGAAGAGAATCTCCCATCCTTTCTTCACCTGTATATTGAATTCTTCAACCTTTATGAGTAACAAATGTACTTTAACTTCGAATAATGTTCTTTTTGTCTTCCTTGATGTCGTATGACCTCCTTCTCAAGCTTTGCCCTCAAGCTTTCACCTTCTGAGTCTTTATTTGTTTAATTCTTTATGTCTGCAGCAGTCGGGGTTCTCCTTCCTTCAATTCTGATGCTTCCTACTCTGATACCACTGATGGAGAGTGTTAATCTCCAAAAGAACAAGTTACTCTTGTAATTAGAGCGCCTCTATAACAAGAATAACTCAAACCTTCTCCAAATTTAGAGGATCAATGAACAATTATAAAGATTTTGAAAAATCTGTGAAGAAGATGACTACACAGAAAGTCTGCTGCACATATCTCTCATATTAACTTATCAATTGTGTAAAGTTTTTTATGAAACTTTGCACAAGGTGTCTCCTACAGTTTGCGCACCTTCTACAAGTTGAATCACTTCAAAAGATTCAGTATATCTTGAGAAATGATCTCAACAAGTTACCTATGTCTAAAACTACTCTTTTGAGAAGTCGATTTAGACACCTATAGCTTTTAACACTTGCTTCTCTCAATCTAGAAGCCGTTTATGAAAATGCTTTTAGCCACAGATAGCTTACCTTCCAACTTAAAGATTGAGTGCTTGCTTGCTCAAAACTTTACACTGTGGAAGGAGAACTAACCAAAACATTAACATCAAATTTTGCACCTGTTTTAGGAACTAGTGAACACTTCTTCACATGTGAATGTTCCTATACTTAATTCTCACAGCCTGTTTACAATTAGGCTCTCAAACTCTAACCATAGACTCATTAACTATGTACTTGACATCTACAAAAGGATTCTTGAAATGATCAAGCACAGAAGGAGAATGCACAGAAACATCGGGTGCACTTTTTTCTTCGATTTCTGAAAGACTCAACTCGCTTCTAAGATGTCTAATGACTCATACAACTACTTATTACTCTATTCTCATGCTCTCTCATATTTTCCCCGACTTTTTCCTTGTATATATAGGCAAATATTTACAATATCATGACTATACAAAAGTATAAGTGAACTATCTCTGAACTAATGTACATATGTGTACATCTCTTTCAACTTCTGAATATGCACTTCCTCCATGCTTCATAACTTGAACTTTCCTTCAGTCCTTGAACTTTCATTAAAACTTCAATTGTTGATTGCCCTGCACCAACAAGACTTAGATCCAAAGATGACTTTCGGAATTTGGAATTATTAGGTAGACCATTCTCTTGGCTCTCTACCTTGTTCTTTGTTAGCCAATTCTTTCCAATGAGAATCAGTACTAACTATCTTGAACCGAATCTGGTTCATACTCAAGATAGTTATGTATACTGACCTCGAAGATCACCAAAGATTTGCAAAGAGCTTACTAAACCAATTCCTTGAAAATCCTCAAAATAATTGAGGAATAATGCTTCATCAAGATACTTCTAGATTTTCTATAGGATGGAGTTGAGATGATTCACGTTTTGCAGCTTTAGTTCCAAGGACTTGCAAGAAAGATACCTGTTTCTAGGCATCATATCCCAGATCTTGCTAGGAACATTCTTGAATTACTTGTTCGCACCAAAGATTCAAAAGAAGATCTTTTATAAATCATTCTTTCATTCAACGTTATTGTACTTGAATAGGCTTGACTTTACTTTTGGAGTTTAACTTGGTAAACTCCCAAAATTCTTTACCCTCTTTTGTTCCATATAAATTTGTCTATGTATTTTATTAAGAAAAATGCATTTGTTTAAGAGGATAAAGGATAGCCTTTTCTAGGATAAATGTCATATTCATTTTATTTACCCTTTTGTTCATACACCTAGGTGTATTAAATTGGTTCAATGAGGTACATTTCTATACCTCATAAGACCTTAATCTAAATGGTCTTATCTTTAAGGCTTATCCTGATGTTTCCTATCGGATCTTGAGCCTGTTTTCTCTCTGGCCATCAGAGAAAAATCTCAATGGGAGTTAGTTCTCACTGTCCCATACCAGTGAGTTCTTTCTCCAATGTGTAGAACTGCATCCTTAATGTTTCCATTTTTTTTCCTTTTCATGTTCTCTGATTATTTACCATGATCATGAATTGCATCTTGGGATTCCTTGGCATCATAATCACGAGAGCAAAGACTAAGGTTTCTTAATCTAATTCCAATTAATTCAAAGGTCTCTTTAGGTTGACCTTTGAACCTTCCTTGGTATCAAATTATAAAATGGTTTGATCTTTTTGACCAATGTAGGCCACATTATCCAACCATAAAGGGTTTGATATATTTGACCAAGTTAGATCACTCGGCTTAATCAAAATTCCTCTAGCTAATTTAACATGAGATAAGATCAAGTCGTTTCTCCTTTAGATCCCTTTTTCAATGATATTTACCATGGGATTTTCTTGGGATCTTCAACTCATACCTTCATGAGTTGATATCCTAGCTTAAGTATTCAATATCATGTTGATGTTCTTCAACCCATTAACTATTCTCTTTTTAGGGATCAACAATTATATGTCACCCCTTTTGACTTAAGCAAGTTGTCATGCTTATTGATCCAAAATTTGGACCCATCTTTATCCATTCTCAAATACGCTATTCTAAATATGCTTCAAGTCTTTGGCTAGATTACCTTAGTTTACTTGCCAATTAATTGGAATTCTTTAATGAATTTCCTTCTTGCATATCTCGTTCTTACTTTGTTTGAGATTTAACTCAAACACACTTAGGTACTTGGACATCCAATGTACTCCTTAACTTTCATGAAAGAGTTAAGGAATATCTTTTGCTTAGAAGTATCATATTGATGATACCTTTCTTCCCCCCTTTAAGGAGTTTTCGTCCTCGAAAAGTGCAAGAAATTAATATTCATTTAATTTTCTTTCCAAATGGAAGGTTCATTTATGCTAAATCCTTTATTGAAAAAAAAAATTCTCAAATATCCTTGAGCTTAAGCTTCCATTATCCTTAAGTTCAGTGTCCCATACCACTGAACCCACTTAAGTGATATTGTAAACCTAGACGTCCCATACCATCCGATTTACAATTTCACCTTAGTGTAGATAATTTTAGGTCTTACTCAGGGATTAAACTCCATTCAAAATCTTCGTAAGTTACATTCTTATAGAGTCTTTTATCACATATGTTTTTTCTTTGTTCATCCATGTATTGGATGTTCAAATGAATGGGAATGAGCCCATAAATCATAAAGAGACCATAAAAGTCACTTCTTAAGATGTGTCACTACTTATCTCTAATTATAGCAAAAAGAAAATTTGAACACTCCCATGGTGTAGCTCGTGAAAAAGACAATCAGCTTTAGCTAAAAGAAATCATGTGTGTTCGCATAGATCTAGTAAGAAGATTCATATCCTACATATCACAAAAAACTAAAGAAAGATCACTATATACAGCGCATTGTATCTTCCAAACTTTCAAGTCCAATGAACAGAGAGACTCTTACACTGCTTAAGACTGTCTCACGATAGCCTGGTCATTCATGGGCCGCATGCAGGCTCTTTGAGGGTAGTTACTGCTTGTAGTGGGCGTTCATATGCAGCGTCAATTTTTTTGTGCTCACCATCAAGATAAAGAAGGCTAACAAAATTTGAAACTCGAGAGATTTGCACCGCGTTACAAAAATGAGATAATCTAACATACTCAAACCTGCTCTTGATACCAGTGTTGTGAAAATACTACTACTACTCATAAATCTAACTACCAAGGCCATACTACTACTACTCATAAATCTAACTATCAAGGCCACACTCCTAAGAGAGAGCACATATCCATCCATCCAACGCCACCCATATATATACCTCTAGCCCAAGGGGGTGCATGTCCTTGAGATTGGCCAAGTGTCTAGCCAAGTGTCCCTCATGTGAACACTTTCCCAAGGGTGATCACATGCCTTCTAATTTCCCAAGGTTTATCACATGCCTTCTAAATCAAATGAGGATTCTTCTCTCATCCATCCAGCTCCACCCATATATATACCTCTAGCCCAAGGGGGTGCATGTCCTTGAGATTGGCCAAGTGTCTAGCCAAGTGTCCCTCATATGAACACCTTCCCAAGGGTGATCACATGCCTTCTAATTTCCCAAGGTTTATCACATGCCTTCTAAATCAAATGAGGATTCTTCTCTCGTGGCTTTAGAGAAGCTTCTCCCAAGACTAAGGTTCCCACACCTTAGGATAAATCAAGCCTAAGGTTCTAACCATTCAATTGGGAGCTCATATGAATAAATACCTCAAGGGTTAAAACCAAGGGTTTCACCCAAAGGTTCAAGGCATGTTCCAAGGGTAATTCAAGGGCTAGGACAAAGCAAACATACATCATATTCTAACCTTTAGAATCCATATGTTTAACCTTCTCAACTCATGAATTATACAACAGTGTGCAACATTATCTTATGGGCACGTAAGTTAAATTGATCTCTCCATTAGAGAAATTCTCTAGGACATAATTATAGTGCACCTCAATGTGCTTTGTGGGAGGATGGAACATAGGGTTCCTCGTATCTGCCAAAGTGCTCTCACTCTTAGTGAAGATGGTGTTGGGAATGATCAACACCCAAATCCGCCAAAAGATGTATGAACCATACACAGATGTATGAACCACACACACTTAAGAGTCGATATGAAAGCCTCCCTATACTCAACCTTACAAATAGATAGTAGGCTATTGTTGGATGGATCTATTTGGAGCATGGAGGTGGTTGGCTATGTTGGGAGACACTAGAAGATGTGGATCCTTGGTGGATGCTTCTTGAAATTCCTTTATGTATGAGCTCTCAGAGAGCAACTAGCTCTTAGTCTTCCTTGGATAATTCCACTGCATGAAACCCATCCCTTAGGATTTAGAACACTTCATTTTGTAATAGCATTGCTTTTTTATATTTCTAGATTTGAGATCTTTTTGTATACGTGCTTCTCTCTTTACAAAGATTCTTTTTTGAATTCCCAACTACCTGTGTGTATCTCTTTTCTATTTTGACACATATGGTCTTTTGACCACATGTTCTTCATATATACCCTCTCCTCTCCCATATAAAGAGATGTATTTGAGGTATTTTTCGTCCTTTGTCCAAGGCCTTCATATCACTATTTAGAATAGGAAGAAGGTATCATTTGGGTCCACTCATGTCCTTATGCACATGGTGTTGGTCTTTGCTTGTGTGTAGGCTTATCATTTGGGTGTGCATGGTTGTGAGGATGCTCACCTTTGCTCATAGTGAAGTTTTTGTAGTAGACATTTGTTCCATAAGCATGGTTGTGTCTTGAGTTGCATTCATTGCAACCCTACTTGGAGAAACCTCTCACTTCCATGTGAGGTGATTAGGGTCAAATACTACCCGTTTCCAACAAATATGGTGTCGTTTCCATATCTCAATACTACTTATATCACAATACTACTTATATCACAATACTACTTATTTCGTTGATACTTTTTGTTATTAAATACTACTTAGAATGAAGTATACTAATCTATGTGTCTTCCATTGAAAAATGTTGATTGTGTTCATCAATCCTACCATTAAGTCTAATCTACAACCCACCTAACTTTTAATGAGTTCCATTCAAGTAGACATGCAAATCATGATCTTTTTAGTACTCAAAATATGAGATAGGTGTACAGTTTCATTTTTATAATGGATCGGAAAGGAAACAAGTTTATGGTTGAGAAATTATGAGAGTGTTGGCATTATTGGTCTACTTCAATCAAAGTCAAAGTCACTTTCTACATGTGAAGGACTTAAAGTCTTTCTCAAGAAGCCTTTTTAGTGTATATAAATATGAATAGCATTTTATGGTCCTATTGTGCCTATGGTGCATCGAAATCTGTGGATCATCAATAAGCTCTATCTCTTTTATCTCACCATTCACACCTCTTCAACCAAAAAAATAGAAGCAAGTGAATTCAGATCCATTCAAAACAAAAAATAAGTTTGAATAGGGTATTTGAGGCTACATATTTAGATTTTCCCAAGGTGATATGTTTAAGTAAATTTATGATCTGAAATGTTTCATAAAGTTTGTTTAATTTTCTTTTTCTTCTTCCCTCTTCTTTGAAAAAATGTACCGTAAATAAAAAGGAGAACTATGTAAGAGAGTTAGAGATAGGTATTAAGAGGGATTATTATGAAAGAGAGTTAGAGAGAGGTAGTACGAGGGACTATTAAGCGGTATTAAGAGGGAGCCACTTTCTTCTAGACTTATTGTTCTCGAATAAAAACATTTTGCCCCGTTTTTAAAAGGGGGGAGATATCAAGGTTCTTGATTCTTCTTCCAAAGAACTTTTTATAAAGTGACAGGTAAGAGATGGTTAAACTACACCCATAGAGGCAAGATAATGAAGTAATCCTCAGCCATGGCTTTTACGGTAAGTGGTGAGCCCATCACACTCCTAGCTAGGAGGTCATGAGTTCAAATCCCCTTAGATGTAACACTCGTATCAGAGCCTAGGAAGTAGGCTTGCGGAAGGTGGATGGAACATGCATGCAATGCTTTGAGTAATTTACCCTTGAAAGATGGGAGTGTATCTCCCAACCCATAGGCTCGATTGAGATGTACAAGGTATTGTTCGAAAGATTTTAGAGTGAAATTTTCTTGGATATCACTTGATTTAGGGTTCAAGATACCAACCGATGGATGAGAAAAAGGTTCAAGATATTGAGGTTGAGAACAAGGGGTTCAATATATCAAGGTGGTGAACACGAGGTTTAGGTAATTGTGCAAGGTTGAGGAGATCAATTCAAGGGCCTTACGGGGTAAAGCCTTGTTTTCTGCAAGTGAGTGCCATAAGTCTTTAAATTTGAAGTCCTTTTCTAACCAAGACCAACCAATGCACATTTTTTTAATGAGGTTGTGATGAATTCTTGATTTTTTCTCAAATCTCACAACATCTTCTATTATTCCACTTTAAACCATCCAAATGAGGTGTCTCTTAGCATATCACGTGATGAGGATCAATAGTATTTGGACATAGATTGTATGCATAATTAGACACCAATCTTCAAACCCTAGTATGATTCTTAGATTGGTCTAAATTTGAATCTGATGCAATATCTTTTCAATTGTTTCTAGAGAGTTTCCCACTTGTATAGACCTTTGAAGCATATTTTCTTGGTTGTTCCTTTTGATGGCTTCCCTAATACTTTTCATGGAGAACCATGTGAAATCATATTATCTAATAACAACTGCCACTTCCAGTAGTAGACTATATTGTAGTGGGGTTTCATATCTTTTCAAGCTCTCTACCAGGAAATGATCAAATGTAAACCTTTGGGGATCACAAGGATGGGAAAAAAGGAAGCATAGTCTGATCCAAGTTGTTCCATCATGGGGCTCCAGAGAGCAATACGGAATGGTAGTTTTGGAATTTGAGATTTGACCAAGATTCTTTTTTGTTGATCCATCATTTGGCCATCCATTTTCTATCAGGTCTATTAACCACAACAATGATTTCTACAGTACCTAGCCCTCCCACATGTCGTTGGGGCTTGAGAAAAGATCCCACTTGATCATTGAAACCCCCCTCCCATTCGGATCTCCCATCCAAAGAAAGAGTTTCACTCTCTATCCATGTTCATAGTTCAATTTTGGTAGTCCTTGAGCAAGCAAGGAACTAAATGTCAAAATAAATCAACAAGGTGCTTATAACCATCATTTTCCTTGCCAGGCTCAGTCGCATAGATTTCCACTACTAAAAGTCTTATCTAGAAATCTTATTTCATCCGATTAAGAAGACACTCTTCAATTATGTGTCACGTGTAGTTCGCAAGAGTAACTCTTATTTCTTATGCACAATTTGGGCTATGAACCTCACTTTAGCTCTCTTTTCATCGTCTCTTGAGTTTGATTTAAGTCTTTGTTTAGCCAAAAATAAAATTACTCTATTTACTTCCGTGATGTATGTTAATACTTACGTTTGTGAGTATGGCATTCAAGTTGCGTTTATGGTTATGTACACATTTTTGTGGTTTGTGCTTATGAAGAAACTTGAGATTCATGATTCTGATTGAGCGTTTGGTTATAAATGATGTTTATGGTTATGTACACATCTTTGCGTTTATGGTTATGTACACATTTTTGTGCGTTTGGTTATAAATGATGTTTATGGCTACAATAAAGTTAAGTTTTTGGTAATGGTTATAATTGTTTAGTGTATAGGTATATGTATGCTGATCTAAGTAGCGGTTATGCTTATCATACATATATATATATATATATATATATATATATATATATATATATATATATATATATATATATATATGTGTGTGTGTGTCAACCAAGTTTGTTCAATGGTTGTAATTCCAGTTAAAGGTTTAAAGAAGAACTGCCCGCTGGAACGCTTCGCGAAGCGAAGAAGGTGGGCGCCCACCCAAGACCATGCATGCCATGAGTCCCCACTGCTCTACCGACTGAGCTAATCCGAAACAAGAATGGGGCAAAGAAAGAGAAAAGCAGCCATGATTATTAAGAACCAATGCTTTCCGATGGATGAAGCGGTGTGTGAAACTAAAGCAACAAGAAAACGAGAAATTTCGTCTGTCTATAGAAAGATGCTAAGGCCATTCTAAGCTAAGAGAAAGGTTCGCCTCGATCTTAGGCCTGAGCTACCTACGCGGCGATCTAGCAAAGAAATGAATTTGTTGCTAAGAATAAATATTCCAACCAAAAGCGAACCGCTAAGAATATTCGTTGTATGTGTGTGTGTGTGTGTCTGTGTGTGTTTGTTTACATATGTACACACACACACACATATATATATATATATATATATATATATATATATATATATATATATATATATATATATATATATATATATATATATATATATATATGTATATATATGTGTGTGTTTATATATATATATATGTATGTATATATAAACATATATAAACACACACACACACATATATATATATATATATATATATATATATATATATATATATATATATATATATATATATATATGGGTGTCTGTGTGTGTGTGTTTGTTTATGTATAAGGAGTCAATACCTAGTACAAGAATCTCGAGAAGAGGATGCCTACAAAATGTCTTTCTCTTTGTTTCATATTGTAGATGAATGATTCGAAGAGGATCTAGGCATGCGTAGTGGGTAGCTGTATATGCCAAAAGATTTGGATCGGCATTTGTGGAAGCTTTTTGTTCATCTTTTATGTCAACTTTCATTTCATCTATGAAAAATTTCTTGCAACTTCGTAGGCCCCGTTCATTTTCTTGGTTGTTTGTTTACTAGCGACACATAGTTCTCTTGATTCATTTCATTTTTGTTTCTTTTATGCAAGATAATCTTAGAATGGAGAATCTACTGGAAATTATTTATTTTAGGCTCTTAAGTCTTCTCTTCATCAACATCGTTGGAATACCACGTTTACTATGTATTCCTTGTATCATCTTGAACACTTGTCTATATTACTTCTTCTATTTTTGGGTCCATAGTTTTCTATTGCGAAACCTAGGATGTTTCTATCTCATGGCTTTGTCAAATTTGTGGTGCTTCTTCGAATTGTTGCAAGTGCACTCTTCCATATTCTATTTCACTATAACATATGAGTTTCATACCGACGGTCATACCCCTACATCGATATGACTCTTGGAATTTTTTGGAGAATCCATGCTAGCCATATCAACAATCAGTTGGGTGTCGGTATAACCATTCAAAAATTATCGCTGATATAAGCATTCGAAAAAGTTTCCTTTGGTATATGTGTCTGTATACGGGTCGGTAAAAGCATCAGTATATGCATCGATATGAGCGTCAGTATTTTTCTGAGGACTAGTGATTCTTATACTGAAGCTTATAAGGACACGTATATTGACGGCACATTTTAATAACTCAAGAGCTGAAAGTCAATTACTCCTCTATTTTGAACTACGATCAGTGTTCTGTCAAATTTGCATGTGTCGGCATTGTCCTCGATCTCACACATTCACTTGCATTGTGCTCATCCTGCGCGTTTTGTTTGGCCTCTCACACATCGACCCTCTTCTCTTTCCATACACACACATAGATCTCTCTCTCTATCCACACACACACACATCTCTCTCTCTCTTGCATCTTGGTAAGTTATGTACACACTCCTTCACCCTCTCTCTTTCTCTATTCATTTATGTCATTTTCTTTCATTTTGTTTTGTAGAAGCTTTTTGGCATCAATTTTTTGTTTGATGAGAGACGATGCCGATTGTGTTTTTGCATGAGTGCTCCAAAAGAAATTACATCGATGTAAGTGATTTATGTACATTCATGTATTGTTTTATTCTTTATTAGAGAGAGAGAGAGAGAAAGAGGGATGAAAGAGAGAGAGAGGGATAGAAAGATGAAAGATAAATACATGTACACATATATACATGCACAAATAGACACCCACATATACACACACATACACACACACACTCACATGCATACATATGCACTCATGCATATTCATGCATGCATACACACATATACAACACACATGTACATACACAAACATATACATACACAAACATATACATACACACATGCATATGCATACATACATACACACACATATACATACATGCATGCACAAACATATACATACCTGCACATACATATGCATATCCACACTCATAAACTTCAATCCATATATATACACACAAAAGAGACACACGTATACACACACATAGACACACATAAACATGCATACACATGCATACACATGTACAACCAACATATACACATACACAAACATACACATACACACACATATACATACACACACATACATACACATACATACACATACACATACACATAGACACACATAGTCACATACACATATATATACACATGCATACACACATACACATACACACACATATACAGACACACACATACACATACACATGCACACACATGTTTTAGAGTTAGGGTTTTAGGATTTTACATACATGCACACATGCATACACACATATACACACATATTTATGCATACATATTTTAGGGTTAAGGTTTTAGGATTAGGGTTTTTGGGTTAGGGTTTTAGGATTAGGGTTTTAGGGTTTTACATACATACACACATGCATACACACATATAAACAACACATATATATACACACATAAATACATATACATGTTTTAGGATTAGGGTTTTATGATAAGGATTTTAGGGTTTTATATAAATACACACATATACACATACACATATATATACACACATACACACATATACATATTTTAGGGTTAGAGTTTTAAGATTAGGATTTTAGGGTTTTACATACATACACACATGCATGCACACATATACACATATACACACATATACACACATATTCACATACACACATATATACGTATACATGTTTTAGGGTTAGGGTTTTAGTATAAGGGTTTTAGGGTTTTACATACATACACACATATACACACACACACACACATATATATATATACACACACACACACATACATATATATATATCTATATATAAATATATATATATATATATATATATACACACATAAACATGTTTTAGGGTTAGGGTTTTAGGATTAGGGTTTTACATACATACACACATATACACATACACACATGCAC
Organism: Ceratopteris richardii; assembly: GCA_020310875.1. NCBI lineage: Eukaryota > Viridiplantae > Streptophyta > Polypodiopsida > Polypodiales > Pteridaceae > Ceratopteris > Ceratopteris richardii. The sequence continues at coordinate 41,481,026 of CM035433.1, read as the reverse complement.
ACATATACATGTTTTAGGATAAGGGTTTAAGGGTTTTTACATACATACACACATGCATAGACACATATACACATACACATATATATACACATGCATACATGTACATATAGATACACATACACACATATACATGTTTTAGGGTTAGGGTTTTGGGATAAGGGTTTTTGGCTTTTACATAAATACATACATATACACACATGTACACATATATATACACATGTATACACACACGTACACATACACACATGTCTCATATACATATACACATACGCACATATTCATACACACACATACACACATAGACATACACACATATTCATACATGTTCATACACACATGCCTACACACATATGCACATATACACACATGCATACACATATACATACACACATGCACACACATATACATATGAACATTCACACATATACATCTTTAGGGTTGAGGTTTTAGGATTAGGGTTTTAGGGTTTTACTATAATGCATACATACATATACACATACACACATATATACATACATACACAAACACGTACACACACATAAATGCACATACATACACATACATACACATGTCACATATGCATACACACATATAAATGTTTTAGGCTTAGGGTTTTATGATTAGGGTTTTACAATTAGGGTTTTAGGGGTTTACACACATGCATACATACATATACACATACACATACACACATATATATATACATACTCATACACATACATACACATACACATGCATGACATATATACATAAACACATATACATGTTTCAGGATTAGGGTTTTAGGGGTTTACACACATGCATACATACATATACACATAGACACATATATACATACATACACATACACACACACACATAAAGTCACATACACACACATGTCACGTATACATACACACATACACATATACACATGTTTCATCGTTAGGGTAGGGTTTAAGGGTTTTACATACATACACACATGCATGCACACACACACACACACACACACACACACACACACACATATATATATATATATATATATATATATATATATATATATATATATTATATATATATATATATATATATGTATATATATATATATACAGATATATATATATATATATATGTATATATATATATATATATATATATATATACATATATATATAAATGTATATATATATACATATATATATATATATATATATATATATATATATATATATATATATATATATATATATATATATATATATATATATATATATATATATATATATATATATATATTATATATATATATAATGTTCTATGTATAATTAAATATATAAGAAATGATAGTTCTAAGATTAAAATTATTATATATAATTAGATGTATAAAGAACTAGGATTTTATGATAAATATTAGTATACAAAATTAAATACGAAAAGAGCTAGGATTTTGGATTTAAAATAAATATATATAATTAAATATATAACAAATTAGGTTTTAGGTTTAATATTATTATATATGATCAAATATATATATAAATTAGGAAAAAAATAAGTATATATAATTAAATGTATTATGTATAACTAAATATATAAGAAATTAGGGTTTATGATTAAAATTAGTATATATATTAGATATATAAAGAACTAGGGTTCTATGATGAATATTAGTATACATAATTAAATATGAAAAGAGCTAGGGGTTTGGAATTTTCTCAAGCTAATTGAGATTCCCTACACCTTGATTTCATAATACACCCTCAGGATTCTTAGTCCTAAAGATAGGTTTGAGGTGGAGAGAGGGATGGAAGAACCATGGAAGAGATTTGGACTTATTGATAGTTGGGTAAATGTAAGAAGAGAAGTAGAGGTAGTTGCTCACACGAAGCCATGATAATCTATCTTCTAGGATAGTTCAACACAACCAGTCCGATTTGAGCCCAAAGAGACACCTGTACCGATGGAAAAAAATGTATATGTAGGAGCGACTATGGCCAATGTTACATCTACATTTCCGCCTCCATTAGAACTCCAACTAGAAATTATGAGTAAACCATTGGAGAATGTTATGTCGATGCAAGCATCTCTATCAAAAGAGATGGCTAGCCTTCAGAACAAGGTGGAAAAATGATGCCAAGGAGATTCTAGATGACATACTTTTAAAAAGATAAGGCCATTACCCTCAGTGACTCTGATGATGATGAACTTGAAATAGGTCAAGTAAATCGAAATTCTCTTGGACCTATAAAACTTGATGAAGAAGCAAGGGAATGAGAAAGTCAATACTATTAGATATGCTCAATGCATCACCCTTATGTAGCACCACCATATTGAGTAATGAAATAAGTTTGTATACTTCTTTGCTCCTATAAATCATGTTGATAAAGCACTTGATGTATTACTGTGTGTAAGATTTTGTTGATGTATACGTATTTTCCCCAGCTTTGGAACTCGCAATGTACTTACTGCAAAAATACCCATATCTTTATAATATATGCTATGATCTAAAACATTCAGGCATCCAAAAGTAGATGGTTGGGACTAAGCTTCCCTTAGATTAGTTGTCAGACCTCTTTGATATACACAGAATTTTATTGTTACATTTACCAATATACCATTGAATGTCCTTCAAGAACTAGCAACTATTAGTATTCCAAAATTTATGCTCCATTTCCTTTCAATTCATGAGCTCTCAACATTGATGAGATCTAGTGTTTTATATTAACATGTGTTGGTATTGATGTTTGTGAACACACCTAGGATCACTAAGGCACTCTTCTCTCTCTTTAGGAGGTTTTTTTTTTAGCTTGTTTATATGCATATAACCCTAGCAAATCACTTACCTTGTCTTGTACATTTCATTTAGTAATATAGTTTTTATGTTGTGCTCCTAGAATATTCTTCCTCCTTGTTTTATTTCTGTGCTTTTGTAGTCCTTGAAATCCAACAAATGGTATTAGAGAAGGTAACCACTTTCTTTAGGGCATCATCAGCACCCTTATTTTCACATTCTTAGAACTACAAAAAAAAAATGGTGAGCATAGTTGGGGTCATTGGTAATTCACAAAAGCTTTACTATGTGTCATGAAATCTGATCTGAGCTCATTTTGGCCTCCCAACACACTATTATAGTGACTGTGCAAGAAATTTCATCCTTTTGTACCAAACCTATATACAATGTTTGATTTGCCAGTACAAGTGTCTCAAAGTCTACTACAATTCTAGTGTAACTTCATTTGGTTTTTCTGATCAACATTTTTGAGATACTATCAATTTTTTGCATTAGGGTAGATAGTTCTTGGCCATGGATGAAAAAAATGATGTATTCCATATGTTGGTTGTTGAGGATAAGTTGGATGGTGCTAATTAATGATTGTGGGCATACATGATGTGTCATGTATTGGTAGCAAAAGGTTTGTGGAATATCATCTAGGGTGTTGAAATACATTCTCATCCACCTGTAAATACAGCGATAACATGATATGGAGGTGGTTTTGAAGATGATGATCTTGAATTTCTTGGTCCTCTTGTGGTTCCTATTGCACCTATTATAGACTACCTTTGTCTGAATGGAGAAGATGCATATGCACATGCATTGATAGCTTTCTCTATCAAAGATGCCATGATCCCTCACATTTTCTCATGCAAAACAACAAAATATGCTTGCAGTAATCCTACAACACTGTACCGAGCAAGAAATGAGGCTCATGTTTATTATTGCTAAATGAACAAGAATCAATGGAAGTTTTTCTAACAAAGATCAAGGATTTGAAAGAGCACTTGATTTTTGTTGAGGACATCTCTCCATGTATTTTTTTTTCTTGTGTAGACGCTTCTTAATGGACTTTCGTAATCTTACTATTGTTTTACTTCTACTCTTCATCTTATGATGAAACACAATCCAAAATTCCTTAATCTTTTAAAAGTTATTCTTTTTTTGTTGTAGGAAGATCAGTCTAGACAAAAGAGGTCGATTATGCACAATCAAAGAAGGAAGATAAAGATGAAAAGAAAACATAAAAGTAAAAACATTTCTTCAAGTATTATAAGGAAAATTATCATGTCATTAAGATGTGTCCTAAAATGACTAAAAGATAAGAAAAGAAGAAAGAGGTTGGAATGTTATTGCAAAGGTGTCTACACCTAAAATTTAGTCCACTAATATTGTTCATAATGAAGAATGGTTGTTTTCTACTCCTATGGGGAATAATATTACATGTGATAAAAACTCCTCTCATCCCGTCATGGGAGTGGAAAGATCATTCTTACTACTATTGATGGTAGTACTATTACATCATTTGATGCCTTATATGTCATCAATTTCTGCTAGGAATCAATAAAATATGTCATCAATTTCTGCACTTACCAAAATTAGCTTGGTTGCCAAATTTGTTAATGACATATGTATAGTTCATGATCTCTCAAATGGTGGCAGTATCATTTGTTTTATCTCATGCACTATATAACCTCATAGGTTACAAAAAGTTTGAGTGCAAACCACAAAAGGTATCATCTTTGCCCAAACTTTATGAAACTATCAAGAATGTCTACGCACACTAATAGACAAGCAGAGAGCACAAAGAAGATCCTATGTAATGTATTGACAAAATTGGTAAATAATAAATGCTATGATTGGGATAAACAACTTCATGATGCTGTTTGGGCTTACTGAGTTTCCTAGAAAATGGTACTCAATGCCACCCCATTTCAGATGGGCTTCACACAAAATTTTGTGTTACCATTAGACTTCTTAATCCCAACTTTAAAAGTAGCACAAGAGCATGAGTGGAATGGACATGATTTGTCCTTTAGGATATTTGATCTAGAACGATTAGGTAAGACCAAGCTACAAGCGGCAGCATGCATCTATGCTACTAAGAAAAGACGAAAGGCATACTTTGATGCACACATCAAGGATGAAGAATTGAAAGAGGGTGACCTAGTGTTGGTTTATACAATAAAGCAGCATGCCCGTAAATTGGAAAAATGAGGATATGGACCATGATCATTAATAGAATTTCCACTAGCGACGCAGTTCAATTGGCCACTCTAGAAGGTGACATCTTTCCAAGCTATATTAGTGGATGCCGAGTCAAGCTATATCAAGGACCTCTTACAGAGGATATGCTAATGAGACTCAACATTGCTAAGAAGCAAAAAGAAGAAGAGGTAAGGGTTAGAGAAGAAGCACGGGTGGAGGCTAGAGAGCACATTAGGCCAAATACATTCAGGCAACATGGCCTAGATTTCAATCCCAATGCCCCAAGATATCACATGGAAATGTGCCAAACATCAAGTGCAATTTTTCCTCGAATAATCCACTGACGTCCCTTTGTGACCATAGAGGTAGGATGAGGAAAGAGTGTAAGGACTGTGAGAGCCTTGATTGACTCAGGTTCAATAACTAGTGCATTTAGACTCTCATATTTCCAAGATCTACAATTGAACATCAATTCCATAGAAACCTATCTTATAGGATTGGGAGGTGTGCAAACCCCTGGTTTGGGTAAGGTGGAGTTTCCCATCTATCTTCAAGATGTCCCAATGACAGTCAAAATCCTAGTGTGTCAAGATGAGGACCTTACAGAACCAATTGTCTTGGGTCAAGATTGGATCTATGACCATGCAGGCAACTTAAAACCAAGAAGTCAACTTCTTCAAGTTTGGAAACATGAACAATGCATTACTTTAGAATTAGAGAATGGCATAATCATAGATCCATGTATCATAGAGTCTCTTAGTTCTTTTAAGACTAATCTTAGAGAAGATGATGTTGTATGTGTCAAAAGCTCTACGATGCATAAGGAGTCAATCATGAAAGAATAGGCTCAAAGGCAAGTGGATCTCTCTCCTTTTTCAAAGACTAATGCATCCACAAGCGTTCAACCACATAGGCAAGTGAAATATTACAAGATAATTGCTATATCAAATAGACAAATAGAATTCAAGAAGAAAGTAGTTTTGGGCATGAAGCAAATCTGGGTAAAAAAAAGGAGAGCAATCAATCAAACCATTACAGTCGAACTTTTTACCAAAGAAGCAATGCAAAAATCCAAAAGAGCCAACCACGATGGATACAAAAGTCCAAAATCCATCCAAAGATGAAGAAGTCAAAAGTGATCTCTACATGGCCAAACACTCCTCTTCCCCAAGTAAGCATGCATAGGGACACATTACAAAGCCATGCACAATGCACATATTGTCACGGGAGCGCTAGATTGTGCTCTCTTACTACAATAGACAAGATTTCTGAAACATACTTTTGATTACAAGAATATCCACGTAGGGAAAATAGCACAGGAATATGTAGGTGTAGATAACTCAGCTATAGATGATACAGGAGATCCCACAACCCAGGATCGTAAGTATGGAACAAGATCTCTGGATTATAGGAACTCCCTAATGTCCAGGATACAAGACTAGACAGGACTGGAACAAGGAACAAGACAAGAACAGGAACTGGAACTTGGAGAGTACTTACTTGGTGGTCATGACTCCTTGAGCTCCCAAGATTGGTATTGGCAAGACTGATTATGAATGTGGCCAACCCCTCCTTATATAGGTTTTCAAGGGCGGTTCATGAAAGGTGGTTACGAATTGATGATATCATTGATGATGTCATCGATGATGTCATCAATTCGAAACATGAGCTCTGGATATCCGAATCAGGCAAGTAGATAGTCGATCTTAGGGTTTTGGCATGTTTCAAACACAATGAAAGCATTGGTTTCTCTTAATTCTAAACCAATCATGAGATACATGGTTCACATGGAATCTAAGGTTCAGGATGGTTTCCTCTGTCCATGGCATCACCTCCCCCTCAAGCGAGGAGTTCCACAAGGAGTGGTCATGTTATCTGGTCTCCGCTTTCTTGGATTTCTCTTATGGAATTTTTGAACCTTGATTGGTGCTCTCTGAAGGTTTTCTGCAGGTTCCCAAGTACGATCACTAATGTCATACCCTTTCCAATGAATAAGGTATTCCAATCTTCCTCGAGATATTCTGGAATCTAGGACACGCTCGACTACAAATTCTTCATGATAATCAATCTCGATACGTGGTGAAGGACTAGGTCTCTCACCCCTCAATGGTGAAATGTGATATAGTTCCAACATGGATACATGGAAAACTAGATGTATTCTCATAGTACTTGGTAGTTGGAGCTTGAAGGTGACTCGATTAATCTTGGCCAAGATGGTAGATGGACCAAGTCTTTGATGATGTAACTTTGCACATGGTCTTGAGGTTTGCAAATTGTTTTTGAGTAACCATACTTTATCCCCAATTTGATACGATGGATTCTGGACACGATGTTGATCTGCATAGTACTTATATTGTTCTTGAGCTTTATGGATCTCTTCCTTGAGTTCTTTGTGAATGTCCATTAGGTATTGGGCCTTGTCTCTAGCAGCTAGGTTCTTGACATGATTTGAGAGTTTTATATCCATCCTTCGATGTTGTCCATAATTTTCAAAGAAGGGATTCTGCTTGGTAGATGCATGAACACTATTGTTATAAGCAAACTCTGCAAAGGGTAAAAGCTCAAACCAATCATTTTGATGAGAGTTGCTACTGCAACGGAGATATTGCTCCAGGACTTGATTCACCCGTTCTGTTTGTCCATGAGTCTGTGAATGATTTGTTGTAGATAGTTTAACTTGAACACCAAGGAGCTTACAAAGACTGTTCCAAAAGCTGGATATGAACTGTGGACCTCGATCACTGACAATGTCATCAGGCAATCCATGAAGCCCAAATATATACCTGAGAATAATTCTAGCAGTGGCTACACCTGTGATTGCCTTGTTAGTTGGAATGAAGTGTGCCATCTTTGTAAATCTATCCACAATAACAAGAATGGCATCATACTTATCTGACTTTCGTAGATTTGTGATGAAATCCATAGACAATGAAGCCCATGGCCTTTCTATAATAGGTAGAGGTTGCAAGAGGCCATGAGGTTTATGTCGGGGTACCTTAGATCTATTTCAAGTATTAGGTTCGAATGTATTCTTTGACTTCCTTCCACAATTGAGGCCACCAAAAGTCCCTTGATATGATTTCTATTGTTTTTTTACTCCAAAATGTCATGCTGCAAGGTTGTCATGGCGTTGTTGAAGTACTTGGATCCTGGGCTTTCCTGGAGGGACATACAATAGGTTCTTATAGAGTAGTAACCCATCCTTTTCCTGAAATTTGTTTACCTCTTGGAATTTTCCTTCTTGAGCTTTCTCCTTAACGTTACAAAACAATTCATCCTGTGGTAGATTCTCACGGATCAATTGATTCAAGGCTGAATCTTCATGATTGCTTGAAGAGATAGCTGCTAACTAGAGATGCTCGGGCTTGAGTAATACACTCTCTTGTTAATCAAAGGCCTCTTCACCCTTCTTTGGTGCAAGGTAAGATCTTCTCGACATGGCATTTGACTAACATTGTTGATGTCCTGGACGATATGTGATGACAAAGTCGAATCTGGATAAAAAGTTACTCCATCGAGATTGCCTTCTATTGAGAATTCGGGTGGTCATAAAATACTCTAGGTTCTTGTGATTTGAATACACAGTGACTTTATGAGCTGCTCCTTCTAGATGGTGACGCCATGTATCAAACGCGTCTACTATGGCAAGAAGTTCTTTATCATGAATTTCATAATTAATTTCTGGAGGGGAAAACTTCCTTGAATGATATGCAACTGGATGTAGGCATCCATCATCTCCATATTGGGAAAGAATGGCCCCTAGAGCAAAGTGTGATGCATCTGTCTCAAGGAAGAAGGGCTTACTGGAATCAGGATGAACTAGAATTGGAGCGGTAGTAAATGCTGATTTCAAGGTCTGAAAGGCCTTTTTTGCTTCTTTGGTCCATGAGAATTTGGAGTTCCCTGTAAGCTTGGTAAGAGGTGTCACTGTCTTGGAGTAATCTGTGATGAATACCCTGTAGAAATTGGCAAACCCCAAAACACATTGTACATCTCAAACACATGAAGGTGGTTTCCAATCAAGGATTGTCTCAATCTTCTTAGGATCCATAAAAATTCCTTTATCTGATACAATATACCCTAAAAATTCCACTTCTGTCTTATGGAAAGAGAACTTCTCCAATTTCGCATATAATCCTTTTTCTCTTAGTTTCTCTAGGACTATCTTTACATGACATTCATGATCCTCTAGATTTTTGGAAAATATCAAGATATCGTCAAGGTATATTACAACAAAATCATCCAAATATTCTCGAAAGATATCGTTCATCATATGTTGGAAGAGAGCCGGAGCATCTGTGAGACCAAATGGCATAACTACATATTCAAACTGGCATACCTTGTCCGAAATGTTGTCTTCCATTCGTCTCCTTCTCTGATCCTGACAAGCTTGTAAGCTCCTCGAAAGTCAATCTTCGTGAAGAATTTTGCTTTTCCAAGGCGTTCCAAGAGCTCGGATATGAGTGGTAGAGGGTATTTGTTCTTTATAGTGACTTTATTGAATCCACGATAGTCTACACACATCCGGAGAGTCCCATCCTTCTTCTTTACAGATAAAATAGGAGCTCCTACTGGAGACTTTGAGTGTTTGATAAACCCCTTCGCTAGATTCTCATCAATGTTCTTGCGTAGTTCTGTAAGTTTCTCTGAGGATAGTCTGTAGATTGGTCCAAAGGGCGGTTGTGCTCCCTCTTGAAGTTCTATGGCACAATCATAGGGTCTATGCTCTAGAAGGATGTCTGCATTCTTCTTTTCAAAAACATCTTCAAAGCCTTTGTAGTGATTGGGTAGCTGCACTGGATCATCTTTCTTGGATTCTTGTTCTGGTATGGCATAGATCATATATGTCAGTTCCTTCCTTATTGCATGTATGAAGGCTTTGGCTCCGACATATGTTGGGTTCTTCTGGATATCTCGAGGGGTGATTTTATTATTCTCCCAATTAATTTCTGGATTATGTTTCTTTAGCCACAGCATTCTGATGATATTCATATTTACTAGACTCGATATTACATTGAAACATATGTGTGAATCATGGTCACCAAGGTGTACTCTTAGTGGTATGGTTTCCATGGTTATATTCCTCGATGCTAGAGGCCGTCCATCTACTACTTCAGCCACTACTGGTCTGTTCTTTCGAAGGACTGGAATTTCATGTTTCTTAACAAGTCCTTCATCAATGAAACATGAGGACGCTCCTGAATCTACCAGAGCTATAAGGGAAAGGGTCTTCTTAGACATGATTAACTTGCAAGGGCAAGACATGTTTCTACGGGTGTGGATGGAATTATGAGACCCTTTCTTATATCATGGTCCGGCTGTATGGTCTCTTTTACAACTGGACTTCCTCGTTTCCCTGCTCTACAAGGGTGGCTGCGACTTTGGAGTTCGTTCTCTTGTTGGGACAATTAACTGCAATGTGGCTAGGGTTTCCACAATATAGACATAACTTGTTATCCCTCCTTCTTTGTTTCTCTTGTGGTGTTAGAGGCTAGAACCTAGTTACATCTATCTGCATAGGTTTGGGTGTAGACTCATCTCTAGGAGTAGGCTGGAAAGGTTTCCATTGGCGAGGTCTTTCTTCTACTTGTTTTTCTTGTTTCCTTTCAAAAAGGCGGTTATCACATTGAATGGCTTGGTTGATGTATTCATTCAATGTCTTCACCTCTAGCATTGTGAGTAGAAGGTCCTTCACATCATCCCTTAAGCCCCATCTAAATTGGCTTATGAAATAATCTTCGTGCCAAGTGAGATCACTAATCAACTACCTAAATTTTGATGCGTAGGTAGAGGCAGGGCGGTTACCTTGACGTAGCTTCTGAAGTTTTGTTTCTGCCACTCGACTCATGTCTGCATCTCCAAATGTGGTGATGAGCTCTCTAAGAAACCCCTCATAGTCATGAAGTACGACCATATCCTTCTCCAAGATTAGGGCGAACCATGATAATGCTTGGATACATCATCAAGGTATCTATCAAGCTGCATACGGATGTACAATTTGACTTGTTGCAAGAATCCTCAGAACTTTGTGCAATCACCATTGAACTTTTCTGGCATGCAGATCTTAGGTTCCCTCATGCAGCATGTACTGGGTCATTGATTTACTTGCATACTCCCTTGATTTGTCTGAAGACTCCCGATTCATTCTTGTAATTCTTGGAGGAGTGCACCTACATGCCTTGGGTGTCCCATCTCAATTTGTGTCTGTCGATGAGTTAGGTCTTCGACTTATTGTTGGAGACTCTGAAGTGATGCCACAATCTGTTCATAAGCATTCTCCATGATGACTGGTCTTGGATGGAAGCCAGTCTTGCCAAAATGTCAGGGGAGCACTAGATTGTGCTCTCTGACTACAATAGACAAGATTTCTGAAATATACTTTTGATTACAAGAATACCCACGTAGGGAAAATAGCACAGGAATATGTAGCTGATACAAGAAGTCCCACAACCCGGGACCGTAGGTGTAGATAACTCAGCTAGAGATGATACAAGAGATCCCACAACCCGGGATCGTAAGTATGGAACAAGATCTCTAGATTACAAGAACTCCCCTCTAGGAGATGGACTAGATATAAGAAAGAACTCGACAAGATCTCGTACTACGAGATTACAAGAGGACAAGACTAGATGTCCATGATACAAGACTAGACAGGACTGGAACACAGAACAAGACAAGAACAGGAACTGGAACTTGGAGAGTACTTACTTGGTGGTCACGACTCCTTGAGCTCCCAAGACTGGTATTGGCAAGACTGATTATGAATGTGGCCAACCCCTCCTTATATAGGTTTTCAAGGGCAGTTCATGAAAGGTGGTTACGAATTGATGATGTCATCGATGATGTCATCAATTCAAAACATGAGTTCTGGATATCTGAATCAGGCAAGTAGACAATCGATCTTAGGGTTTTGGCACGTTTCGGATGCAATGGAAACATTGGTTTCTCCTAATTCTGAACCAATCATGAGATACAGGGTTCACATGGAATCTAAGGTTCAGGATGGTTTCCTTTGTCCATGACACATATTTTCTTCAAACCCTTGCACTAACACACTTACCCATCATTCATTATGGCTTACAAGTTCTTGGCATGATAGCTATGAACCCCATGTTTCAAAGATCCTGAGGACATCAAGGTTATAACATCAGTACCTATGAAGCAATTCATAGTTGACAGCTAATCAAAATCATCATGGACAACCTCTTTTGAGCAACTAGCAATTTTTGAAAGCTCACAAATACACCATCATGCTAGAATTCAAGGAAGAGATACATTCAAAGGAACTAAAACCTGCAAAGGCTAGCAATGAAAAAAATGAAGAACAAGACATCCCACCATGCTAAATTTGGAAGACAAACTACTCTTGTTGGTACACGATAGACACTACCTCTTTAAGTACAACATGGAACAACCACTCACACAAGGGGTCTATCAGAGATGAAAGACTCGAGAGGGGGGAGTGTTGGCACTCAAGGTCAAGCACGAGATGCAAGAACACGTCAAAGAAGTGGACACACAAGAAGAGGGAGCATATAGGGAGCTCGAAGAAGTATATGTCAAATTTTCAGAAGAAATACCTATAAAAACAATGATTTTGATCACAGAAGACCATTGTAAATATCATTTCACATTTTTGCAACTCCATTTTGTTCAAGCCAAAGAGTCCTTGAGCTTAAGGATTATTAGAAGTGTCTACCTACCAATTTTCATAATTCTTAGATTTCATTTGAGCCCTCAAATAAGCCCTGGAACCTAGTTTCTACCTAGGCTAGACACTAGGTCTAGATAGCACCAAAGCTAGTGGAAAACTATAAAAAGATCTAGAAAGCTCATTTTTGAGGTTAGCTAGTTGGAGAATGAAGTGATTCTTGAGTATTGTATACGTTCTTTGAGCTTGCTAATAGAGCATTCCATTGTTCCACTCTTTGTCTTGTCATGTGTGTGTGTGTCTGCATATGTGTGTGCATGCTTATGTGCTTGTCACTCACACACACTTGTACTCTCACTTGCTCATGGTCATCATACCTTCCTCACATCTTCCTAGATTGACAATTATGATGTGGATCTCCTCAGGTTGGTAATTTCCATTGTGCTAGAGCGACACCTTGTTTTGTGCTCTAGAGTTGGCATAGGGATCCGGGGTATTGGACACAAGCTCACATAAATCTCCAAATGACCATGAGGTCCTATCATATGTAAGGCTTTGAAAAGTGCAAGGTGAACTTCACTTATCGATATGGTAGTGTGGTGCATAACTATATGAGGTAGGACGGGATAGCTTACAACTTTGGAAGCAAAAAGCACCAATGTTTGAATTCTTTAGGTAATGCTAATAAAATATATTTTTGCACCCATTAATTGTTTATAAGTTTCATGAAATGGCAAGCAGGAGATGATTGAACCACACCTAAGAGGGAGGATTATATTCTAAATGTGATATACTCCATATCTTCTTCTTACTTCAAAAGGAAACTACTTGGGTTATCTAGATAATCACATGGCGATTATCTATGTGTACATGGGCATCCATGGGTGTAGGATAAAAAAGAGGACTTCAAACGATGGGCCATATGTCATATACCCAATGTTCAACTTAGAGAAATAAAGTACACTCTTAATTGTTGACGTTCTTTCCATTCCAATGAAAGAAGATACACTCTTTGTTTTGTTTTTAGTGGCATTTCCAACCTTCCACCTACGAAAGAAACAGGCAAAGATATGGCAGACCAGAAACATTGAGAACAGAAGATTGGATGGACTGCGAATATGATCAATGCTCCGACTCCATAGTGAGCTTTGGCGACTAGCAAGTACGACCTTTAAGGACGAAGAACATGCATCAGCGACTCCAGCGATGGACAACGACGGACCTACATTCAGTCTCAGTTGTTGCCAAAGTAGGACAGGCTTCTTTTTACTAGTGTCCTCCATCGCCCTCTCTGTTTGAATCCTGGAAGAAGCTCGGGCAGGCATCCTCAGTAGTCCCTCACGCAGCTGTCGGGCACTCTTTCCATCCTCTGAGGTTGGCCTCCGGTGACTCTCCGGCAGTGTTCGGCGCTCAGAGTTCGACCTATCGTGACACACGCTCAGAGTTCGGGCAATCGCAACACTCTGAGTTCGGCCTATCGCGACACACGGCGTGCCGCCTGCCTTTCGCGATACGGAGTCTCTATCGCGACACTCAAGCGCATTATCGCGACACTTGAGGCTGGCTTATAGTGCCAGGTGGTAGACGTGGCTTCCGTGCGAAGTTTTCAACGGTCTGTCGCAGTGTAGCGGCCAAGCTCCTTGATGCTCGTGAAGCTTTTCCTTAGAAAGCGACTTCAAAGCCTTAAAAAGGGGCGCCCTATTCAGAGGAGACACCGGTGGGTGTGGCGCAGGGAGTTTTAAAACTAGATTTTTATTTTTGCACTCCAGTTTGGCAAGTTATCACTTTCATTTTCGAATCAACCTTCTCAAACGCATTCTTTTAAACAAAAAAAAGGAAAAAAATATCAAGGCATTGAAGGGGGTCACGCTGCCTCTTTCTTCTTTGGCTGAATCCCATTGATAAATTGTAGCTTTTTAAGGTTCATTTTAAACAAAGGCATCACTTGATCTGCTTGCCGTTCCAAAACACCTCGATGCAGTGGTTGGCATATTGAGAGACGCTCGTGAGATAGAAAAAGGTTCTCTCTCTCTCGCGAATTTTTGAAGGCCTTTATGGAACCTTTAGCGGGTTCAAAGGAGTCCGTGTCCCCCCTTGAGATGGAGTCCGCCCCAGTGGACGTCGCGCCCCCAGAGGTCTCTTTATGCAAGGAGTCTGTGGCGGCTAAGCAAGAAGAACTGAAGAAAACTTGCCTGATCGGTCAAATGTTTGGCCCCAGGCCCCCTCTTGAAAGTGTGAGAACTTGGCTTCGCAAGGAGTGGTTCCCGCATGGCCTAATTGTGTCCAAATGTCAATTCTTGCCGGCGAATCACCTGCTTCTAGTATTTGAGAACGAAGAGATGGCTTTCCAAGCCCTGCAGGCCGGTTCCTGGCAAGTGGGTCGGTCCACCCTTTGCCTTTTTAAGTGGACCCCAGACTTTGTCCCGAACAGATCAAAGCCTCTTCGTTACCCGCTTTGGGTGGAGCTTCCCAATTTGCCTTTCTTCATGTATGGATTTCTTCGTGAAATCGTCTCACAGATCGGCCGCCCGATGGCCACAAGACAGGATGTTGGGGGGTTAATCTACGATGGTGCTCAACATTCTTTCAATGCAAGATGGCATCCACAGATCTGCGTTGAGACAGACCTGAACCAGGTCCTTCCCTCGAAGATCGCCATAAACTGTGGAGATGGTAAGACCTGGACACAAGAGGTTACTTACAAGAATTTGCCAAACGCGTGCTTCCGGTGCGGGCATCAAGGTCACAGGATCAAAGACTGCCCCCTGAAGAAAAGTACCAATAAAAACAAGCTTAAACCAGATGGGACCCTAGATCCTCTCCCCCAAGACGACACTCGGGGTCATCCCCCTCCATTGGAGGAAGAAGAGGGAACTCGCGTTGCTGAGACGGATTCAGAAGGATTCACTAAAGTGAGACGCAAGAGGAAAAATAGCCCTCGAAGATCAAAAACAAGGAATTCTTCGACAGCTGCCCCCTCGAATAACATAACTGTAACCTAGAAAAAGAGATTAATGAGCTCGACTTCCCAGGGGACAACCTCTTTGAAGAAGACCCCACTGATAATACCCTTGGGTGCTCTACCAGCAAAGAAGATAACCAAGAAGGTTACACCACAAGTAAAGAGGAAGGCTTCACTACCAGCAATGAAGACAACCCAGACAGCGAAAGCTCCGCTCTTGGTCCTACCCTCCCGGTATGCTTTCCAAGACTACCGCAACAAAAGTCCAAGCTTAAAGGTAAACAACCTTCTGGCATGCCTTGGAAGAGCCCCCTCAAGAGTAGGATCCTAAGTCAAGAAGTAGGGAAGAAAAAAGAAGACCACAAGAAGAAAAAAGATCGGGTCCCTCCCCTCAAAGAGGGCAACCATCATTAATGAAACTCACATCTTTAAACGTTAGGGGTCTGTCTGACCCGTCAAGAGCTTCGATTCTTGGCCAGTGGTTCAAAGACATGTGCTTCGCCCCTGACTTTATTTGCTTACAAGAGATTGAAATCGACGGAGAGGATCTACAAAAATGGCTTAAATGCATTTCTCCGAACCACCTTTGGTTCTCCACTTCTCATCCTAGAGGGACGGGGGGTGCTTCTATCGGTATCAGTCACGCCTTGTCTAGCAATGTGACCTCGACTTTTGAAGGTCGGAATGATCATTGGATTGCTGCCTCTTTCGGGTCTCCTTTACAGTTCACTGTGGTCTCAATTTATGCCCCTAATGGCGAAGCAGATAGAATGGATACTTGGGCTTCCCTTGACTCCCTTTCACACAATGTTTTGATTTGTGGGGACTTCAACATGGTTGAGTTTCCTGAGGACCGATGGAATAACAAAGGAAAAATTATTGACGGTCAGGAGAAAGAGATTTGGGATAAAATCAAGCTCCATCTCGACCTGGTCGAAGTGAAAGACAGGCAGGGGTTCTCCTGGTCTAATCTCCAGTCGGGGGACTCTTTGAGGAAAGCAAGGCTTGATAGATGCTACATCGATTAGAACACCATCCTTCAGTGGGGTATTCCTTCGATTTCTCAACACATGGACCTCACTATCTCAGACCACTATCCGATTACTCTGTCCTTCAAACCGATTCCCATGCTCCAGAAAGCTCCTTGGTTTCAGGCTTGTCAGACATCATTTTCCCTCCCCTCTGTCCACCAGGAAATTTCTGAGGTGTGGACAGAAGCCTTTGCTTACTGTAATGAACCAGCTAAGTGTTGGAGAAACGCAGTAGAAAGGACTCGTAAAATTCTAATCAGGACTCAAAAGGCTATAAGAGGAATTCAAAAAAAAAGAAGAGAAACGGTGTACCGGAGGCTCTCACGGCTTGAAGAAGAGGTGAACAAAGGTAAGTTACATTGCCAACAGGGTCTTTTGAAAATCAGGGGAAGGCTAAGATTAGAGGAGGAGGTCCAAAGGAAAAACTTCAAATTTTCTTCAAAGATTGGTGGGCAGGGAAGGCCGACAAACCAACGAAAGAGATGTGTAACATCCTCAAAAGGAAACAAGCTAGGGAATCCATCCCCCTAATGGTCGATAACAATGGAACTGAATGTTGCACGGAAGTGGAGAATAGAACTATCATCGTCGAACATTTTACCAATCTTCTCGGGGTCTCGACTCCTCTTTCCCCCCACAGGCGCGACTCCATGGCAACCATTTCAAGGGTTGCTCAAACCAGAATCCCACAGAACTTGATTGCTCTACTGGATGCTAACATCTCCGAGAATGAAATTATCGAGGTTATTGATGCCCTTCCCAATGGGAAAAGTCCGAGTCCAGATGGCCTTACCAATGAGTTTTTCAAGTCCTTCAAACTTCAGGTGGCCACCCCACTACGCCTCGTGTGGCAAGAGGCTCTCTCCTTCGGTGCCCTCCCTGAGTGCCTGAATAATGGCGTCATCAAGTTAATCCACAAACGGGGAGATAAGAACAAAATTGAAAACTGGCGTCCGATTACCATGCTCCAAACTGGATACAAGATAATTGCAAAAGTTATCGCCAACAGAATCTCCTGTCATTTAAAGTCATGGCTGTGCGAGGACCAGAAAGGTTTTATCAAAGGTAGATCTATACTTGAAGCAATTATTGATATTTGGGAAGGCCTTGCTTTTGCGGAGGAGTCTGCTCAAGATCTAGTTTTCATTAAGATCGACTTCGACAAAGCGTATGACAGATTGGAATGGGACTTTATTCTTCAATCATTGAAAGACCTTGGATGCAGCCAAAAGTTCACGAAGATGGTTTCCACTCTTCTTGGAAATGCTTCAACTAGAATAAACATCAACGGTAAGCTCTCTGAGCCCATTCGTTTAAAAAGATCAATTAGGCAAGGCTGCCCTCTGGCTCCTTTACTATTCGCTATCGCCTCGAATGGACTCAGCTGCCTATTAAAGCATCACATGGACGCTGGCAATCTCAAGGGTCTTTCCTTACCTCTAAATCACGGCCAATTGGTTGTGAGACTTTTTGCTGATGACATGAATGCCTTTGTGCATAACGATATAAATAGCATTGAGGTGTTCTGGTGGTGCCTCCACACCTTTTGTGTGGCATCAGGCTCAAAAATCAACCATGCTAAAACTGCTTTTAGAGTAATCAGCGGGCCTACTCCCCATTTGTTGGTGGATCGGGGGTGTCAAGTCATCCCCAGCGGTCAAGTCTTCCGTCTCCTTGGCATTCCGATGGGTTTCGACATCTCAATGGACCAACGATGGAACTGGGTGCTATCCAAGCTGGATAGCAAGCTGAATCAGTGGAAAGGTATGCAAGTCAACCTGGCAGGACGTGCTATGGTTATTAACACTTTTATGTTGTCTACAATTATTTACTTTATCTCGTGTTGGAGACCTAAGGAGAAAGACTTGGCCAAAGTAGAAAGAATCTGCAGGAACTTCCTTTGGACTGGGGACCCCAACAGAAGGGGGGTTCCCAAAATCAAATGGGAAACTTGCATTAGCCCTAAAGACTCAGGGGGCTTGGGTATTCTGGATATTGCTGGGTTGGCTGACAAGCTGGCGGCTAAATGGCTTATCAAGGCCTGGAGCAATAGGGAGTCCTCTTGGGCTAAATTGATCTTCAGAAACACGGAAGACCTTACCTTTGTTGGCCTCCCTGGTTGGAAGGACATAGGGATTCTCACGCTTTTGTTCTCCCCCCACCCGGTCTGCCCTAAAGGCTCTAGCCTCGTGTGTTCCTTATGGAAGAATTGGAACAAGGCCAAACAGTTCATCAGAATCAGTGATGATTGGAAGTGGGCGGCTGGCATAAGACAAAATGACTCTATTTGGTTCCCGATCAGTGGCATTCGGGGAGTGGAGTCTTGGAACCTCCAAACTGCAAGGCGGTTATGGAACAAGGGGTTCAAACAGTGGAAACAGCTCTGGAAACAAGAGACCAGCCAATGGATTAGGTTCGAAGATTTGGATCCGAGACTTAGCGTTACCTTTGAGGAATGGACTCTTCTTCAAAGCAGGTGTTTAGCCTGGGACCGCTCAACTACCCGCCTTCTCTGCGGTCAGGATCTTCCTTGCTCGGAGGGCCTCAAATGGAGCAATGGTAAGAAGCTTTCCAGAATCCCGAACTTCAAAGGGGATTTGGATGTTCACCACACCCTTAACAAGAGGTGGTGCCTTGCTTGGACCAAACTTCGGTGGGAGCTAAAACTCATGTCTCTTTGGCACCCCCTAATTGAGGTCAAAAAGTCCGTTCTCATGTGGCAGGTCTTGCATAAAGGAATATGGACCAATGCAAGGGCTAACAAAATCTGTGGTGTGCCGCCATGGTGCAAGCGTTGCCATCGGTGCATAGAAGATTTAGCTCACCTGTTCTTTGACTGCCCCAAGTCCCGTGTTATCTGGCATCACGTGTCCCGGGTTTTGAGACTCACGAGTCAAATCAACTGGCAACAAGTGATGTTGGGTGAGGCGATCGGATGCTCTTCGAGGCTGTGGAATGCCATCAGAGGTGAGGCTCTCTGGAAGATTTGGAGAGAGCGCTGTGCCGTCAATTTTGGCCAAACTCCTAAGGAATGGTCGATCGAGAAATCCTTGTTTCTCCTTGGTAAAAGAATCTCCCGAGTCAAGAGATCGCCACCGTTTAGACATCACTGTATCTATCTCCTCGAAAACAACAAGTTGAAACCCAAATGGGTCCCACATGAGGGTGATGGTAATGTTATCCGCCTCATTTGTAATGCTCTGTAGCTTGCCATACTCCTCCCCTGCGTTGTGGGATTTGGGGGGTCCCATGGGCACTAGTCCCATTCACTTGTAACTTTTTCTCTTTATTATAATTAAAGTCCGGGAGATTAGGCTAAGGCCGAACTTCCTTTATATAAAAAAAAAAAAATGAAAGAAGATACAAATATCTTAATGGATGTACTTTCCATTCCAAAAAAAAGGACTATTGAGCGTGCGTGACATACTCTGAAGGTTTTGGCATGTCTGTGTGTGAAAGCATATGTATGCAAAAAGTATACTGTGAAGTATGTGATGCACTTCGTTTTGGAGAGAACACGAGTGCATGCACACTCTTATCCCACATTCATGACAAATCTTTCTTTTTAGTTCTATAAGAATCATTATGCGCAGAATATCCCGTGTTACATGAGGCAGAGAATGCACTTGATGCCGTCGATCTACTTTTCTTCGACGAGTCCATGGGTCACTACTCATGATTCACGTGGTCGCTTGCCCGTGGCTCTCAACTGTACTATATACTTCTAATTTGAGAGAAAACTAACGCTTCAAAATGATCACCAATCTATTCTCACAAAAGCCATACAAACTGATTGCTTCTCTCTCAAATCATGCTCGGGTGATCCCACAAGGGGTGAGATGCACGTATCCACCCATATATACCTCAAGGCCAAGGGAGGACATATAAGGAGAGCTTGCCAAGTGTTATGATCACCAATCTATTCTCACAAAAGCCATACAAACTGATTGCTTCTCTCTCAAATCATGCTCGGGTGATCCCACAAGGGGTGAGATGCACGTATCCACCCATATATACCTCAAGGCCAAGGGAGGACATATAAGGAGAGCTTGCCAAGTGTCCTCTCCACACGTATTCTAATCCAAGGGCTTCTAACCTTGGAAATCACATGTAATCACATGGCCCTCACATGAAATCTAAAAGGATTTCTCCCAAGCTTGTAAGTACAAGTCTCATAGGCTTGAGAGGCCTCCCTAAGGGTTAAATACCATACCTTTAGGAAATATCAATCCTAAGGGTCAAAACCCTTCAATTGGGAGTAAATAAATCCAAATAACTCAAGGTTCAAACCACACTCTTGGAGACACTCTCGCAAGGGTTTCCTAATAGACTCTAAAGGTTCTTTGATTGGTTTTTGACCCTCAAAACCCATGTCTTTGGCCACTTTGACCCATAGTTATACAACATCTTGTCTCTCAAACGGCAAAGGGCTACACTTGTGGTGCCACATGAGGCATTGCATATCCTTGCATGTTTGGCATAGGCATAGCATTTCTTTGCATCAGATCTACATAATTGGTGCTACCCTGAGAAGGAGTGGGGTCTTGATACCCCTTAGAATAAACTTTGTTGTGTATAGTAGCCATCCATTTAGAAATAGATGCCCGCATTGTCATAATGTTCTCTATTTTTCTGTTAAGGATTTCAAGTTGCAACTCCACTGGGAAACGAGATGTGGATGCAACATTGGCAGGAGCTGATGCCACAGACACATTCGAAATTACTAGGAGAGGTGTATCCCTAGGTGGTTGTGGAGCTGAAGCTACCAATCTATCATATAGTATAGCTTGTAGTTGCCTCATCTGGGCAACTACCTCTGCTTCTTTCCTAGTTGTGGCCTAGTCCTCCGTTAATCCAAACCTTTCCCCAAGTTCTTCAATGCTCCTCTCGACGTGAATCCTATCTTTCGGATTTAAAATCTTGATAAAGGAAATTACTAAATTCGGCTTTAGTGAGTCCAAGTCCACCTAAGGAAGTTGGGCATACCTCTTGAGAAACTCATTCAAGAAATACGTAAGGGATGTAGTGGGTTTTGGGGGATGAACCTACTTTAGGAACCCCTCTCTATTGTGCTAAGAGAAATCCTCTAAATAGAATAACTTATGTAGTTCCTTTCGAAATTAAGCCCAAGTCTTTCCTATCTGAAATGATATGGATGCCAAGATCGATCCTGAGACTACCCAAGTGAAGTAATGGGTAAACATTTCTTCAAGTAGCCCATAGATCTAAGCTTGGTCCTCAAACACATCTAAATATTCAGTCATGTTTAGTCTTGTGAATTTCCCTTTTTCTCTCAAGACAGCTTGAACTACTCAAGCCCCCTATTTCTCTATCACTAATTCTTTGAATACTTCCTCCATCTCTCTTCTCTCACTTGTCCTAGAGCGTAGAACAATATCCAGAGTAAGTGGTTCAACTATTTCTCTTAACTCGGAGCAGAGCTTAGAGAAGAGACTAGGTGGGTCACAAGCCAGGAGGTGGAGGTCAATCTAAAAGCTCTCTACCTATGCCAAAATCTGTTCTAAAACTCGAGTACTTTCAGGTTTGATTCCTCTTGATCTTGTTCTTGAATTGACTTGATTTTTCCCTTTGATCTTATTTCTTTCTTAACTTGATATTTTTCTCTCTTAACTTGGATTATAACTTGAATTCTTTCTTAATTTCTCTTAATTTCTTTTCCTTTTTTCTTTTTAATCTCCAAAAGTTTAATGTGTTTTTGAGTTTTTTATTTTTCTTCCTTTTACAGTATTTTTCTAATATTTCTAATGTTTCTATCTAAGCTATGAAAATGGCAAATTCCTAATCTAAGCAAGAATAAAAAAGTGCACATGTGTATGATCTAAAGTAATGTAGAATATGAATGATCAGACTTAGGCAACCAAAAATAGTCCTTCTGTTTGTGTGTGAAACAATGCAAATATTCAAAGAACGTAAAATGTGAGTACTTGGAGATATCTGTCTAATGTGGACGTTTCTGTTTTACTTATGAAGGTGTGGGTGATGAATCAAGGATCTCCTATCACCAAGACAACCACCTCGCTTCACATTGGGTTCACGTATCAAGAAGAAAGGAAGCGGAAGGGGAGCAAAGCCTCTCGTGCAGGGTTGGATCAAGCCCTTGTGCATAGCGATGTCTGCATGCTAGGCACCTCGCTCTATACGGTGGTCGATCGTTGAATGCAATGGGCCGCACTTCTGAAGAGAAAGGGGAAAAGAACTCGGCCACATGGGATCATAGACATATGCATCGTGAATGAAAAAGGAAAATACAATACTCTAAATAAATCACTGAACTCAAGAGTGTCGAATAAATAACTATGCTTGATGATTGTGATCAATATACAAATGGTGTCACAAAATGACTCTAAATAATACAAAATACTCTGCCATAGTGTGAATCACGCAATACAAAATGGTCTTCTTAATCACAGTAATACAAAATAGTCTTCACTTTCAACTTCGATCTTCTCTTTACTTCAAGTAACACCTTTCCTTCACACCTCTTTACTTCAAATCATATCTGAGAGAAAAAAATCCATGGGGGAAAAACCATTTAGTACATAGAAACACACTTACGAAAAAAAACTCACCTCCGAAATGTATAATCTCTTTTTTTATTTTTATATTTACATATAGCTCTTTAATTTTGGTTCTTTCATCTAGGTTTCTTTTGACTATACTTATTCACATATTCTTAATCGAATCCTAGATTAATTTTCAATTTCATTTCTTTACTTCTAATTGCTTATTTTAATTACATCAATTTCTAGACTTAGTTTTTCATTATACTTTCCAAATAAGTTGTTCATTTTCTTCTCTTAACCTTATTAAATAATACAATAAACGAAAACAATCAAAACAAAACATCTCTCTCTTTCACCTTTGTCAGTTCCTCAATATGCTCGAATCCTCTCTCTCTCTCTCTCTCTCTCTCTCTCTCTCTCGATTTCCGTCACCTTTTTCTTTTTTTGCACCGACCTCTTTGGATCCTCTCTCTCCTCTCTCTCTGCTTACATCTTCCCTGTGAACACCTTCTGTGCCCCAAGGCTCTACTGCCCATTCAGAGTAGCACCACAGCCACCGAGTTCCTAGTAGCACGATGCTCTCCGGACTTCTTTCGCACAACGTTCTATGCTACAAAAGCTTTTGTGTGGCTCTCAATTCCTCCATCTCTCTCAGTCTCTTTGCCCTCCATGCACTCAAATTCCTTATGTCTCTCTCTCTCTCTCTCTCTCTCTCTCTCTCTCCACTGACTTCTCCGTTTCTCTCCTAGCAACGCCCTGTACCTCTTCCTTTCGGATCGACCTTAACTGGGTATACGCTTCAGGCTGTGCTTTGTTTTTAGGAGGTTAATATCTAGGGAGCACTCCACCTCTATCTCTCTCATCATCTCTATTCATCATCGATTTTCTTCTGCCATCGAAGTCTTCGGCATGCGCTGACCCTCTCTTTCTCCTCTGGACATGCCCGACGACCTGATTCTAGTCACCCTCTTTTTCCAATTCCTTCTCTCTATCATTCTCGATTTCGGTCGCCTTTTTGCATCACAAACAACAATGCCATCGAATTGTATTTCTCTCTCTCCGCTTGCAAACACCACCAATAGCACACGACATAGCCCCCTTCTGCTCTTTTGCCCCTCCCCCCCTCTCTCTCTCTCTTTGCTTTGTGCTTCGTATCCCTTCCATTGCAAAGAGTAATCAAAATCATTGAATAACATGAAAAAGCGTAATTGAAATTGACTAACTCTCTCTCTCTCTCTCTCTCATCTCGATTTCAATGAAATAACAACAACAAAAAGAACGAAAAACCTTCAAATCTTTCTCTATTTAAAGCAGAGGGCCAGATCATATATAGAGAACAATAGACAACAAAAGCATGCATCTCTTACTTTCACTTTCAACAGTCACACGATACTTAAAATAAAGGTTATGAAAAAAATTGATTTTCTTTCTCTTCCTACTCTGTGTTTGTCAGAGTAGCAAGGTTTTGATTCCATTGGAGCAAGAGATTGAAGGATAGAGAGATGGTGTGCTCTCTCCCTTGCTTTCTCTATTCGCTCCAACATGAATTCATGGAGTAGAAGGAAGAGGGTAGAGAGGTGTAGGACTCCGTCACTCTTCCTTACTCTCCAAACAACATGAAGAACAAAAATTAGGAAAAGAGAAGTAGAAGTACCTGAGAGAAAAAATCCATGGGGAAAAACCAAATGAGCCTTGGGCACCTATTTATAGCTTTTCCCTAGACTCGCTCTCTAGAACTCTAGAATCTTCTAGGCTTCTCGTTTCTACTTTTAGAGAACCTTCTTTTTTTATCCATTCTATTTTCATAATCTTTTTCTTGTTCTTTTTATATTTTTGGAAATCAAATCTTTTGTTTCTATTTTGATTTTTCTCTTTTTGTTTTCCTAAGTTTTCTTTTTCTATTTTTATTTCTTTTTTTCTTTCCTTTTTATTCTTGACTAAGGTTTCTATTTGGTTTCACACTTATATACAAAAGTTTTAAATGAAATTAAGGGTTAGGGTTAGGATAAATTTTGATTCTAATGTTCCAAATGAGGATTTTCATTCGAGAAAAATTAGGGTTTGACTTTTATAGGGTTAATGCACATTAATTAAGGGGTCTATGTACATTATGGGTTTAAAACCCAAGGGTTTTCTACGATTTAAGTTAGATTCCAATGGGTCAAAACTAGGGTTTCAAGGGTTAGAAGTTAGTTTTTCATGGCTGAGAGTTAGGGTTTTGGGGTTTCGAAGGGTCTCATGAACTTGAGGAATGTAAATGTAGAGGTCTAATGTGCACATAAAATGTTTCTTCATCACACAAGAAATTAATTCCATTAAAAAATTGAACAATTTATAACTCTTGCAGTCAAAACATCATATCATAGCGAGGAAAAATAATAATTTTGAAAAAAATTTCTTGATGCACGCTACTTGAGGGACTTCATCCTGACATCGTGCGATCCAAAGTGTCCTCCATGAGACCCTAGTGCACCATATTTATATATACTCCCAATCACACCCCTTTGTGAGTCTTCCCCTTCTTCAAGATATCCTCATTTGCTGCATTTCCTTGTGAAATAGTTGTATCTAGCCATCTCCTCATTGGAAAGAGTGGAAGAGATCAAAGTCTTTCGAGAAGAGGCAAAGAGAGTTTGGAGTGATTCTTTCGAAACAGGGCTCATTCCTTTGTGTTTGCCTCCTTAGCAAGCTCATACCTCTCCAACCACTTCTCCATGGGCTTTGAGTTAATGATGCAAATCCTCATTGCCTTCTCTCTGAAAACTACACCCATTTTTCTTTGTCCCCCTTTCCCTTGGGGCTCATTGCCTACGAGATGAACATCTTCATCGTCGCTCCATAAGTGAGGTATTTTTGGGTCCGACATGCGTAGAAACTTTGTTATGAATACCAAAGACTCTTGTATGAGCCACCCCTTTGTTGATATGTTTAGGTAGTGATGTGTGTGAACATGCTAAGACAGTCAAGGCACTTTTTTCCCTCTTTAGGAGGTTTTTTTCCCCCAACTTGTATATATGCCTATATCCCTAACGGGTTACTTATCTTTGTACATTCTAGTGGTAATACATTCAGTATTGTGTGTTGTGAT
Source organism: Ceratopteris richardii (assembly GCA_020310875.1). NCBI lineage: Eukaryota > Viridiplantae > Streptophyta > Polypodiopsida > Polypodiales > Pteridaceae > Ceratopteris > Ceratopteris richardii. The sequence goes on along the minus strand of CM035433.1, from coordinate 41,454,810 downwards.
CAAAGCTTCTTCTTCTTTCTTGTGTTGTTTGTGTGCTTCCACAGAAGTCTAACTCCAACAGTTGGTATTAGAGCAAGCCGCCGCTTCATCTAGGGCATCATCTACACCTCTTCGGTTATAGTCTCAAAATCGCACAAAATTTGGTGAGCATACTCAAGGTGTTTCATAGATCAAACTAGCTTTGTTTTGTGCTGCCGAAATCGTGATCTGAGCTCGTTTCGGCCTCCGAACACACTTTCATAGCACTTATGCAGGCTATTTTGTCTTTTTGTGCCAAAAATATATACAGGTTTTGGTTCACTAATATAAGCATCTCAATATCTTCTACAGGTCTAGTAGAATTGGTTTGGGTAGTTCTGTTCAACGTTTTCAGATACAATCATTTTTCTGCATCAAGGTAATTTTGTTAGTGGCCATGGCTGGAAGCAATGATGTATTTCGCATGTTGGTTATTGAGTATGAGTTGAATGGTATGAAATACCCATTGTGGGCTTATATGATGTTTCATGTATTGGTCACAAAAGGACTATGGAATATTGTGTAGGGTCTTGAAAGACATCTTGTTACACCTATGAATAGAAGTACTACAAATGCAGGTATTGAAGCTGATGCAGATGGTGTCAAAGACGGTGATATTCTACAAATTTTTGTTAGTGTTGGAGTTTTTGTTGCACCTACTATAAAGCAAATTCGTTGGGATGCTAGAGATGCTCAAGCACATGCATTGATAGCCTTGTCTGTCAAACGTGCCATTATCCCTCACATTCACTCTTGTAAAATAGCTAAGGATGCTTGGGATACACTTACCACATTGTACCAGGCTAGGAATGAGGCTCATGTTTTTAGCTCCGAAAACAATTGGAGAGTGAGCACATGAATCAAGGTGATTCTATGGATAGTTTTCTTACAAAGATCAAGGGTTTAAAGGAACAATTGATTTATGCTAATGAAGTTCTTCTTGACAGTTTACTTGTGCAGACTGTTCTAAATGGTCTTCCGAACTCATATAAGAGTTTTTCTTCTACTCTTTGTTTGATGATGAAAAGCAATCCAAATGCCTTAACATTTGAAGAGTTAGTTCTTGTTCTGTTGTAGGAAGATTAGTCAAGGCAGAACAAGTCTATTATGCATGTTGCAAATCAAGCTTTCCTAGCTAGTTAGAAGGGCAAAGGAAAATGGAGCTCTTGTACTGGTAAGCAGAAATGTGTTTATTTTGCACAATCTAAGAAGGAAGACAAAGATGAGAAGAAATAAAAAAAATAGAAATTGTTTTTGCAAATACTGTGAAGCAAATGATCATGTCATTAAGAGCTCTCCAAAACTGGCTGCTAAAGAGGCAAAGAAGAAAGAAGCCGAAATGGTTGTTGCAGAGGGCTCTACACCTAAAACAGAGTCTACTAATCTTGTGTAGAATGAAGAATGTGTGTTTACTACTGTTTGCAGTTATGACCCATCTTCTCATAAGTAGTGTATGTGTGCAGTAGACTCACATGTTTGCTATTTTGATAGTGGGACAACATACATATTACCTCATAGCCAAGTTTCTTCACTTCAGTTGAGTCTACTCCTATAGAAAATATTGTCACACGTGCTAATAACTCCTCTTATCCTATCATGGGAGTTGGTAAAATCATTCTAACTACTGCTCATGGTAGTTCTTTCACCTTGTGAGATGCTTTATTTGTGCTAAGGATCAAGAAAAATATGTTATCAGTTATAGTATTAGCCAAGATTGGCTTGGTTGTGAAATTTGTTGATGAGAGATGTACAATTCATGATCTATCGAATGGCGACATGATTATTGCTTCTAGCATTTTATGTCATGGGCTCTATAAGCTCATAGACCATGAAAGATCTATGAATGACTCCACATGTGCAGTACATGATTCTCAAGCTATGTTAGATGCAAAGCTTTGGTATGCACGCTTTGGTCATTTGAATTTTGCTAGTTTGCTACACCTATAGAAATTTGAAGGCACCCAGAACACATGTCTATGAAGGTTGTATTTTGAGAAAAATGCAACATTCCTCCTTTCCAAAAGATGGTTCAGTTTGGGCTACTCAAAAATTGCAGCTTAAACATAGTGATGTCTGTGGTTCTATGTAGACACCTTCTTGTAGAAACTCTCTTTACTTCATGACTTTCATTGATGATTTTCCGAGCCATGCATAGGTATATCCACTTAAAGCAAAGTCCACAGTGTTTATGTGCTTCAAACAGTTTTTGATTTTAGCTAAAAATCTATCAGCATGTAAAATGGGCACCCTTCTGTTTCGATTGAGAGGGGGAATATATGTTTTCTGACTTTAATGCATTTCTGGTTGAACATGGGATAAAACATCAATGTACAATCACATATACACCTCAACAGAATGTAGCTATTGAATGGATGAATAGGTCACTCATGGAAATGGCAAGGTTTATGGTCAAGAGTGAGGCTTTACCACATAGTTTCTGGCTTGAGGTTGTCATGTGTGCAGCATATGTGCTTAACAGATGTCCCTCTAGAGCACTGTAGTCTATCACTCCATATGAGGATTGGCATGGTCGCAAGCCATATGTTGCTCATCTGCATGTTTTTGGTTGTCTGGCATATGCATTAGTGCTGAACAACATTGTAGGGAATTGGATGATAAAGCAATAAAATGTTTTTTTCTTGGGTACAGTTCTGAAAGCCAAGGCTATCCTCTCTATCATCCATAGAATAAACACATTTTGGTTAGCCGTGATGTCATTTTTATGGAAGATGCTATTCAACCTTACTTTCATGTACAAAGGAGACATCTATTAGCTCCAAAGACATGTACGGAACTTTCTTACCTCTTTCTACAAGTGGATAGTCTAGTGCTAGTCCTAATGAGGCACTTTCTCAGCCATTGTAGGTTTCATGTGATGATGCAAATCATTCCATTTCTGATGCAGATTTGTATGATGCATTTGTTGATGCTAAAATGGCTAGTGTAGACTTTGCATGACAAAAAATTAGATGCAGCTCTATCATACTCTACTTGTTTAGGCTCTCATAGTGTGTCTTTTGCATCAAATTGCTATGTTATGGTTGCATCTAGTCTCTATGATGAGACTAAACCTATTTGATTTGATGAAGCACAAACATGGATGCAATGCAATCTGAATATGATGCTATCATGAAAAATGGTACCTGGTCTTTATGTGAATTGCCTCCTAGCAAGAAGGCCATTGGCACTAAGTGGGTATACAAGCTAAAGCGTAAACCTGATGGAACAGTTGATAGGTATAAGGCTAGGCTTGTTGCAAAGGGTTATGTGAAGGAAAGAGGCATTGATTCTGATGAAATCTTTGCATCTACTTCCCGAATGACTACTGTTTGTAGCATCTATGCACCCGCAGCTCATCATGGTTGGAATGTACATTAGTTGGACATTAAAACAACATTTTTGAATGGTGACTTGCATGAAGAAGTGTATGTTTCTCAGCCCCATGGCTTTGTACAGAAAGGGCATGAAAACCACATGTCCATGTTAAAGAAGGCATTATATGGTTTAAAGCAAGCACCACATGCTTGGTATGAAAAGATACATGCCTATCTGATTGCACATGGTTTTGAGAAAATTCCAACTGAAAGCACCTTATATGTTAAGCATGCTAATGATGTGCTTCTGATCATTGTGTTGTATGTTGATGACATAATGCTCACTCGTCCTCATGAGAAGCATATTATTGATTTCACTATTTGGGCATTCAATTTATGCATGTTGATGGTGGAATGGTCTTGTGTCAAATGAAATATATTGACACATTATTGCAGCATTTTGTCCTTGAAGACTGTAAACTAAGCACATTGAGGTGCATTATCATTATGTCAGGGAGAGCTTCTCTATTGGAGAGATCAGCTTGGGATATGTGCCCATGTAGGAGAACATTGCAGACTTTTTGATGAAGGCTCTGCCTAGGGAGAAGTTTGAAGCTTTCTGCGAAGATTTGGGCTTACTTCCTTTTGTGGATTGATTCCACATAGCTTAGCACTTCTTTATACATGAGTGCCAGCTCCTTGTTCACCTCATCACTCCCAAGGGGGATTTGTTGATATGTTTAGATAGTGATGTGTGTGAACACACTAGGACCGTCGGGGCACTTTTTTCCCTCTTTAGGAGGTTTTTTTCCCCCGGCTTGTATATACACCTATAGCCCTAATGGGTTACTCATCTTTGTACACATTAGTGGTAATACATTAGTATTGTGTGTTGTGCTCCAAGCTTCTTCTTCTTCCTTGTGTTGTTCACGTGCTTCCATAGAAGTCTAACTCCAACACCCTCTACCATGTTGTGCTCTAGACATTCTCTCTGATGAAAAAACCCTTTTAGTGTCTTCATGAACCTCTCTAAGAAGAACATCCGTCGACTATGGATAGTTCTTGCTATGGCAACTTCCTCAACCACACGAACTATAAATGAAGCTGAATTGTGAGAATACTTGTGGGAAAGTAATTCTCAACCATACATACAACCTCTATAGCATTGAGTTTGGCACTCTCTATGTTATCTCTCCTTATCTCACTAGAAGAGATCCATCATACCAAGGAAGTGATTTTATAAATGGTTGTTCGCACATCATCCAAAAGACAATCTTCCACAGCTACAAGGAGGTCTAAATTGTAAAAACTTGTGACAATCATGAGGCTTAAGCCCTTTGAGATCATCATTCTATGTGAAAGCAGTCTTTAGACACACATGCACCGAGTAGGTGTCCAAAACTCTGAAATCCCCTATTTCATTTGTTGCTCTTCCATCTTCTTGAGCACCCAATGAGCTCTTGGTAGTGACACTATTCCATTCGGCTTGCTAATTTCCCACAACTCTTGCATACGACCTTGAACAAGCATTTATATATATTAATATTAAACCTAAATTCCTATTTTTTTATATTTAATAATATATATTTATTTTAATTTCAAAATCCTAGTTCTTTTCATATTTGATTGTGTTTACTTATATTTATCATAGAACCCTAGTTCTTTATATATCCAATTATATATACTAATTTTAATCTTTAAACCCTAATTTCTTATGTATTTAATTATACATAGACCATTTGATTAGATATACTAATTTTTCCCATATATATATATATATATATATATGATTATATATACATGTATGTGTTCATGTATGTATATGTGTGCATGTGTGCATATGTGTGTGCATATGTGTGCATGAATGTGTGTATGTATGTAAAACCCTTAAACCCTAATCTTAAAATCCTAACCCTAAAACATGTATATGTGTGTATGTGTATGTGTATATGTGACGTGTGTGTATTATATGTGTATGTATGTATATTTGTCTCTGTGTATTTGTATGTATGCATGTGTGTAGACCCCTAAAACCCTAATCCTAAAACTTGAACCCTAAAACATGTATATCTGTGTATGTGTGTATGTATATGTGACATTTGTATGTATGTGTATGTTTGTGACTTTATGTGTGTGTGTATGTGTATGTGTACATGTATGTATGTATATATGTGTGTATCTGTGTATGTATGTATGCATGTGTGTAAACCCTAAAACCCTAACCCTAAAACATGCATATGTGTGTATATGTCTATGTGAGATGTGTGTGTATGTGTATTTATGTGTGTGTGTGTGTGTATGTGTTTGTGTATGTATATATGTGTGTATGTGTGTATGTATGTATACATTCCAGTAAAAACCTAAAACCCTAATCTTAAGACCCTAACCCTAAAAGATATGTATATGTGTGCATATGTGTATGTATATGTGTTTGCATGTGTGTATGTACATGTGTATGCATGTGTGTATATGTGTGTATGCATGTGTGTATATGTGTGTATGCATGTGTGTATATGTGTGTATGCATGTGTGTATGAATATGAGTGTATGTGTATATGTGTGTGTCTGTGAATATGTGTGTATGTGTATATGTATATTTGACATGTGTGTGTATGTGTGTACGTATGTATGCATGTGTATGTATGTATGCATGTGTCTATGTATGTAAAAGCTAAAAACATTAATCTTGAAACCCTTATCCTAAAACATGTATATGTGTGTATTTATATGTGATGTGTGTGTATGTGTTTGTGTGTGTATGCATGCGTATATATATTTGTATGTGTATGTGTATATGTGTGTATATGTGTGTATATGTGTATATGGGTATATGTGTGTATGCATGTGTGTATGCATATAGAAACTCTAAAACCCCAATCCTAAAACATGTACATGCATGCATGTGTGTATGTAAAACCCTAACCCTAAAGCATGCATAAGTGTATATATATTTTTATGTGTATATGTGTGTATATGTGTGTATATGTGTGTATATGTGTATATGTGTTTATGCATGTGTGTATGTATGTAAAACCCTTAAACCCTTTTCCTAAAATCCTAACCCTAAAACATGTATATGTATGTATGTGTGTATATATATGTGTATGTGTATATGTGTGTATGCATGTGTGTATGTATGTAAAACCCTAAAATCCTAATCCTAAAACATGTATACGTGTGTATGTGTGTGTATATATGCATATGTGTATGAGTGTGCATATGTGTATATGTGTATATGTGTATATGTGTATATGTGTGTATGCATGTAGTATGTGTGTAAAACCCTAAAACCCTTATCCTAAACCCCTAACCCTAAAACATGTATATGTATGTATGTGTGTATATATGTGTATGTGCATGTGTGTATAGCTGTATATGTGTGTATGTATGTAAAACCCTAAAACCCTAATCCTAAAACCTTGACCCTAATATATGTGTATGTGTATATGTGTGTATGCACGTGTGCATGTATGTAAAACCCTAACCCTAAAACCCTAACTCTAAAACATGTGTGTATGTGTATGTGTGTATATGTATGTGTTTGTATGTGTATGTGTATGTGCATGTGTATATATATGTGTATGTGAATATGTGTGTCTATGTATAAATGTATATATGTATATGTGTCTGTATGTGTATATTAGTGTATGTGTATATGTTTGTATGTACATGTATGTGTATGTGTATGTGTGTGTATGTGTGTTTATGTGTGTCTCTCTTTTGTGTGTGTATATATGCATGTAAGTATATGTGTGTATGTGCATGTATGTATATGTGTGTGCATGCATGTATGTATATGTGTATGTATGTGTGTATGTAAGTGCATGTATGTATATGTGTGTGTATGTATGTATGCATATGCATGTGTGTATGTATATGTGTGTGTATGTACATGTGTGTATGTATATGTGTGTATGCATGCATGCATATGCATGAATGTGTGTGTATGAATGTGAGTGTGTGTGTATATGTGTGTCTCTATGTGTGTATGTATATATATGTGTGTATAATATATGTGTATAATATGTGTGTATGTGTATATGTGTGTGTGTGCATATGTGTATGTATATGTGTGTCTCCTATGTATATTCATGTGGGACTATATGTGTATGTATGTGTGTGTACGCATATGAGTGTATGTATATGTGTATGTATGCATGTGTGTATGTATGTATGCATATGCATGTGTGTGTATGCATGCATATGCATGAGTATGCATGTGTGTGTATGTATTCATGCGAGTGTGTGTGTGTGTATGTGTGTGTATGCTCTAAAACCGACATTAAAAGTTAACAAATGTTAATTTCATTTCTCTTTCTCTTTCATATTCTCTCTCTCTTTTGTCCCTCTCTCTCTCTCTAATAAATAGCAAAAAAATACACGCATGTACATAAATCACTTACATTGATCTAACTTCTTTTGAATCGCTCATCAAAGCACAATCGATGTCATCTCTTGTCAAACAAAAAACCGATGCCAAAAAGCTCTTGGAAAACAAAATGAAAGAGAAATTAGGAAACAAAAACAAATAGAGAAAGAGAGAAGGTGAAGGAGTGCATGCATTACATATGAGAGAGAGAGAGAGATGTGTATGTGTAGAGAGAGAGATCTTTGTGTGTGTAGAGAGAGACATATGTGTGTTTGTGTGTGTGTATGGAGAGAGAGGATGGTGGATGTGCAACAGGAGAGACAAAAAGCACACAATGAGCACAATGCAGGTGGATGTGTGAGATCAAGCACAATATAGATGTGTGCAAATTTGACAGAACACGGATTGAAGTTCAAAAGAGAGGAGTAATCAACTTTCCACTCTCCGATTATTAAAACATGTCATCAGTATAGGCATCCTTATACATGTCGGTGTATGCACCGCATGAGTAGTCCCCAAAAAAATAATGATGCTTTTAGTGGTGCATATACTGATGTGTATACTGACACATATACCAAAGGTGATGTTTTTTAATGCTTATACCGGTGGTATTTTCCAATGGCTATACCAACACCCAATTGACCCTCGGTATGGCTAGCATGATTTTTCCAAACATTTCCAATAGTCATATCGATGCTAGGGTATCACCATGGGTATGAGACTAAGCTTCCACAAATGTTGATCCACATCTTTTGGCATATACAAATGCGTGTATCCTCTTTGACTTGTTCATCTATAATCTCAAACAAAGAGAAAGACATTTTGTACTCATCCTCTTGTGGAGATTCTTGCACTAGGTGTTGACTCCGTATATATAAATACACACACATAACACACACACACACACACACACACACATATATATATATATATATATATATATATATATATATATATATATATATATATATATATATATATATATGTGTGTGTGTGTGTGTGTGTATGTATGTATGTATGTAGGTATGTATGTATGTATGTATATATATATACACACACACACATATATACCCTTAGGAAATATCAATCCTACGGGTCAAAACCCTTCAATTGGGAGTAAATAAATCCAAATAACTCAAGGGTTCAAACCACACTCTTGAAGCCACTTTCCCAAGTGTTTCCCAATAGACTCCAAGGGTTTTGTGATTGGATGTATGTAGGTATAATATGTGGAATATTCCCCCGCGCCTCGTGATTATTTCCCATGGATCATGGTCTTCATCTCTCTGATTTGCCTCTTTGTTATAACGGGATTCTATCCCATACTGGATCTGAAAAGCAGGGAATCCACTTGTGGGATAATCCCTACCCAAATCATTCTGATATTACTTAACTTTTCATGTGAAACACTAAGTCAAGTGCTAGGTATGGAAAGAATGATAAGGGTGGATTAAAAACATCCCTGCCTAATTCAATGTTTTGCTATGTGCAAACTGCCCATCCATAGCATAACATATAAAGTAGGTGGATTCTAAAACATTCCAGCTAATTTGCTATGAGGATCCATTTCTATGCACTATTTGTGCAATGTATCTAGCAAAAAAGGTGGATCACTCATTAGTTCAAGACTTTGAGAAGTCACCTTAAGTTGAGGTTGACCCAAAATATCTATGTTCTACTTCTAACCAACATCTACTAATCTCTTCTCCCAAATATAGGACTACCATGTCCTAGTAGGTTTCTAAAGTCAAAGTAAAATGTAGGAAAGAAGTCATCCACTTCTTTGGTCAACCAAATCACTTAAGGGTATTTTCCTCATAGGCCTGAATTCTTTGGAATTGCTGGAAATAGAAACAATCCCTAACCTTTTCTTTTCAAGAGTTTTATTCAAACTCTTTGAGAGAATAGAATCTCTCTTTATCCATTGATATTTGAAGCAATGAGTTCTTAAATTCAAGTGTCTTCTAAAATCGAAGGGTTTCTATACAGAACATCCACCGTTTGATGTTTAATTCGGTTATATATTCCATCCAGTTGAACTTAGTCTAGAAATGTCTTCGAATATTTTTTCAAAGTCACATTCAATATTCAATAAAGCAAAAAGGAAGAACTGAAATTCTATGTAACCGATTCAACTTCTAAGACACTAAGGTGATTTGAGTCAAACTAGATGAGACTTAAAACTTTAAGGAGTCACGTTAATTAATGGTTTGAAGCATTGTTTCTATCTTTATGAGATTGAATCAGAAGTCTCAAAAAGATCATTTGGGTAAGGTAAAACCATAATCCATCTACCAACTTCTAGTGGTACAAAACATTGGTGTCTCAAGCCATCGATTTTTGATGATGTTCAACTTTACTCTCAAACCATGATGCTTTAAATAATTTAAAAACTAAGTTAATCCCTTTGAGACTCCTATATACTAGAATACCAAGTCCAGCATAGATCTCTAATTTAATTTAGGAGATTGATTGCCTCATTGTACTATCAACAAGGTGCTTTGGACTAACTTAGTCCAATCTTATCTATGTTGATCACTAAGTCAAATATTTTTCACTACTTCTTGAATTCCTTTATACAAAAATGCATAAATTTGATCCAAGTTAGGGTAGTAGTACTGGAGGTTCTCTAAAGTAATGTAAGAATGTGCCCTGAAGAACTTTTTCAGAGAAATCATCTATGTCTTTAAAGACATAGGATGTATTCGGGTGCCATCTACTTAAGGTGTCTCATTCAAAAGCTTGTTTTTGAACCATATCTAAGTATTTTTATTATACTTATAGTTAGCATTGAATATGCTGCATACATACATATACACATACACATACACACATATATATACATACTCATACACATACACACACATAAAGTCACATACATACACATACACATGCATGTCATATATACATACACACATATACATGTTTCAAGATTAGGGTTTTAGGGGTTTACACACATGCATACATACATATACACATAGACACATGTATACATACATACACACACACACATAACGTCACATACACACACATGTCACGTATACATACACACATACACATGTTTCAGGGTTAGGGTTTTAGGGTTTTACATACATACACACATGCATGCACACACATACACACACACATATATATATACATACATATATATATATATATATATATATATATATATATATATATATATATATATATATATATATATATATATATATATATATATATATATATATATATATATATATATATATATATATATATATATATATATATAATCAAATGTTCTATGTATAATTGAATATATAAGAAATGAGAGTTTTAAGATTAAAATTATTATATATAATTAGATATATAAAGAACTAGGTTTTTATGATAAATATTAGTATACAAAATTAAATATGAAAAGAGCTAGGATTTTGGATTTAAAATAAATATATATAATTAAATATATAAAAAATAGGGTTTTAGGTTTAATATTATTATATATAATCAAATATATATATAAATTAGGACAAAAATAAGTATATATAATTAAATGTACTATGTATAATTAAATATATAAGAAATTAGGGTTTATGATTAAAATTAGTGTATATATTAGATATATAGAGAATTAGGGTTCGATGATAAATATTAGTATACATAATTAAATATGAAAAGAGCTAGGGTTTTGGAATTCTCTCAAGCTAATTGAGATTCCCTACACCTAGATTTCATAATACAACCTCAGGATTCTTAGTCCTAAAGATAGGTTTGAGGTTGAGCGAGGGATGGAAGAACCATGGAAGAGATTTGGACTTATTGATAGTTGGGTAAATGTAAGAAGAGTAGAGGTAGTTGCTCACACGAAGCCATGATAATCTATCCTCTAGGATAGTTCAGCACAAACAGCCCGATTTCAGCCCAAAGAGACACCTGTACCGATGGAAAAAAATGTATATGTAGGAGCGACTATGGCCAATGTTGCATCTACATCTCTGCCTCCATTAGAACTCCAACTAGAAATTATGAGTAAACCATTGGAGAATGTTATGTCGATGCAAGCATCTCTATCAAAAGAGATGGCTAGCCTTTAGAACAAGGTGTATTCAATGAGATATTAGGACCCTAGTTCTTCTCAATAAAGTATGAGTAATGAAAATCCAAATCAAGGAAATCCTATGCCCATACCAAATATTCCCCAAAATTACATGATGCCCCAAGCTACCCCTCCAATTCAACCAATTAGACCACAATTTCCTATGCCTCGTATGTAGACAATGTACCAAGTAAATATTGGGTTTAATGAAAGGTGGAGAATTGAAAGAAGAAGGTGCCTCTGGTGCAATGTGCATGAGTACTTCTCCTATCCATGCAAAGAACTAAAGTTAGCAAAAGAGCACCAATCAGTTGTAGATATAGATAAAAAATTGTGTGATTTCAGAACTCACCTACCCCTACCTATAAGTTGGAGGAAGGGAGGGATGAAGAAACTATATGAAAATGTATCAAGTGCTAATGTTGATAGCTAGATTGGAGCCATTAGAGGAAATTTAGCGAGAAATAGAAGATCCCCATTCATTAATATTCTTACTCAATTGAAGCTTTAGTGAGATCCCGAGATGGAACCATGTAGAAAACAAGAAGAAGTGGAGCTTGAAAGGCAAATAACTAGAAGAAAAACTAAGGAAGAAAAGGAAAAAATTAAGAATAGTGAGAAGAAAGTTCGATTTCAAGAGCCTTCCACTTCTCAAGATGAAGCTAGAAGAAAAGAGATTAGAGAAGGGAAGATACAAGTGAAAGAAAACCAAAACCAAAAGAAACCCATTAAAATTCAAGGAGAAGTGAAAAAACAACCTAAAAAGAAATAGGAAGTTGCTGAGAAAATTGAGAATGTTCACGAGGGTGAGAATCAAAAGAAATAAAACAATTCTCCCAAGGATGTATTGATTTCTGAGCTTGATAAGAAAAATGATGCCAAGGAGATTCTAGATGACATACTTTTAAAAAGATAAGGCCATTACCCTCAGTGACTTTGATGATGATGAACTTGAAATAGGTCAAGTAAATTGAAATTCTCTTGGACCTATAATACTTGATGAAGAAGCAAGGGAATGAGAAAGTCGATGCTATTAGATATGCTCAATGTATCACGCTTATGTAACACCACCATATTGAGTAATGAAAAAAGTTTGTATACTTCTTTGTTCCTATAAATCATGTTGATAAAGCACTTGATGTATTACTGTTTGTAAGATTTTGTTGATGTATATGTATTTTCCCCCAGCTTTGGCACTCGCAATATACTTACTGCAAAAATACCCATATCTTTGTAATATATGCTATGATCTAAAACATTCATCCATCAAAACGTAGATGGCTAGGACTAGCATGAAGAAAAGTGATTCCCCTTCAAGCTCTTATATATGAAGAATGTAGACATCAGTCTTTTTTATTTGGAAATATTTGTGGTAGAACCTAACAGTACCATCATTAAAAACAAAAATTATATGCATGTGATCATTTTCAATGTAACTACTTCATTCCTTGATAGCACAACAAAGCATTTTTATTACATTAAATATTTTTATCATGAGGTTTTTTGTATAAAATGGATGGAGAGAAAATAGTTCTCACCATAGGTTTCATACCTAATTACTACATTACATTCTTGTTCTTTTTCTCACTCCTATTATACTTTGAATTGTCATTTATAAGGCTCCCATAAGTGACATAAGCTTCCCTTAGATTAGTTGTCAAACCTCTTTGATATACACAGAATTTTATTGTTACATTTACCAATATACCATTGAATGTCCTTCAAGAACTAGCAACTATTAGAGTTCCAAAATTTATGCTCCATTTCCTTTCAATTCATGAGCTCTCAACATTGATGAAATCTAGTGTTTTATATTGACATGTGTTGGTATTGATGTTTGTGAACACACTTAGGATCATTAAGGCACTCTTTTCTCTCTTTAGGAGGTTCTTTTTTGAGCTTGTTTATATGCCTATAACCCTAGCAAATCACTTACCTTGTCTTCTACATTTTATTTAGTAATATAGTTTGCATGTTGTGCTCCAAGAATCTTCCTCCTCCTTGTTTTAATAGTGTGCTTTTGTAGTCCTTGAAATCCAACAAATGGTATTAGAGAAGGTAACCACTTTCTTTAGGGCATCGTCAGCACCCTTATTTTCACATTCTTAGAACCACAAAAAAAATGGTGAGCATAGTTGGGGTCATTGGTAACTCTTGAAAGCTTTACTATGTGTCATGAAATCTGATCTGAGCTCATTTTGACCCCCCAACACACTATTATAGTGACTATGCAAGAAATTTCATCCTTTTGTACCAAACCTATATACAATGTTTGATTTGCCAGTATAAGTGTCTCAAAGTCTAGTACAATTCTAGTGTAGCTTGATTTGGTTTTTCTGCTCAACATTTTTGAGATACTATCAATTTTTTGCATTAGGGTAGATATTCCTTGGCTACGGATGAAAAAAATGATGTATTCCATATGTTGGTTGTTGAGGATAAGTTGGATGGTGCTAAAGTTAATGATTGTGGGCATACATGATGTGTCATGTATTGGTAGCAAAAGGTTTGTGGAATATGATGTAGGGTGTTGAAACACGTTCTCATCCACCTACAAATATAGCGATAACATGATATGGAGGTGGTTTTGAAGATGATGATCTTCAATTTCTTGGTCCTCTTGTGGTTCCTATTGCACCTATTGTAGACTAGCTTTGTCTGAATGGAGAAGATGCATATGCACATGCATTGATAGCTTTCTCTATCAAAGATGCCATGATCCCTCACATTTTCTCATGCAAAACAACAAAATATGCTTGGAGTAATCCTACAACACTGTACCGAGCAAGAAATGAGGCTCATGTTTCTTATTGCTAAATGAACAAGAATCAATGGAAATTTTTCTAACAAAGATCAAGGATTTGAAAGAGTAGTTGATTTTTGCTGGGGAGATCTCTCGAGGTATTTTTCTTCTTGTGCAGACGCTTCTTAATGGACTTTCGGAATCTTACTATTGTTTTTTTTCTGCTCTTCATCTTATGATGAAACACAATCCAAAATTCCTTAATCTTTTAAAAGTTATTATTTTTTTTGTTGTAGGAAGATCAATCTAGACAAAAGAGGTCGATTATGTACAATCAAAGAAGGAAGATAAAGTTGAAAAGAAAACATAAAAGCAAAAAAATTTCTTCAAGTATTATAAAGAAAATTATCATGTCATCAAGATGTGTCCTAAAATGACTAAAAGATAAGAAAAGAAGAAAGAGGTTGGAATGTTATTGCAAAGGTGTCTACACCTAAAACTTAGTCCACTAATATTGTTCAAAATGAAGAATAGTTGTTTTCTGCTCCTATGGGGAATAATATTACGTGTGATAAAAACTCATCTCATCCCGTCATGGGAGTGGAAAGATCATTTTGACTACTATTGATGGTAGTACTCTTACATCATCAGATGCCTTATATATGCTAGGAATCAATAAAAATATGTCATCAATTTCTTCATTAACCAAAATCATCTTGGTTGCTAAATTTGTTGATGACATATGTATAGTTCATGATCTCTCAAATGGTGGCAGTATCATTTCTTTTGGCATTTTATGTCATGCGCTGTATAACTTCATAAGTTACAAAAAGTTTGAGAATGATTTAGCATGTGCAATTCATGGTTCTCGTGCTATTTTAGGTGGTAAACTTTGGCATGCATGCTTTGTTCATCTGAATTTTTCTACTTTGCTTCACCTGCAAAAACCACAAATGGTATCATCTTTGCCCAAAATTTATGCAACTATCAAGAATGCCTACGCACACTAATAGACAAGCAGAGAGCACAAATAAGATCCTATGTAATGTATTGACAAAATTGGTAAATAATAAATGTTGTGATTGGGATAAACAACTTCATGATGTTGTTTGTGCTTAATGAGTTTCCTAGAAAATGGTACTCAATGCCACCCCATTTCAGATGGACTTCACACAAAATTTTGTGTTACCATTAGACTTCTTAATCCCAACTTTAAAAGTAGCACAAGAGCATGAGTGGAATGGACACGGTTTGTCCTTTAGGATATTTGATCTAGAACGATTAGGTGAGACCAAGCTACAAGCAGCAGCATGCATCTATGCTACAAAGAAAAAACAAAAGGCATAGTTTGATGCACACATCAAGGATGAAGGATTGAAAGAGGGTGACCTAGTGTTGGTTTATACAATAAAGCAGCATGCTCGTAAATTGGAAAAATGAGGATATGGACCCATGATCATTAATAGAATTTCCACTAGCAACGCAGTTCAATTGGCCACTCTAGAAGGTGACATCTTTCCAAGCTATATTAGTGGATGCCGAGTCAAGCTATATCAAGAACCTCTTACACAGGATATGCTAATGAGACTCAACATTGCTAAGAAGCAAAAAGAAGAAGAGGTAAGGGTTAGAGAAGAAGCACACGTAGAGGCTAGAGAGCACATTAGGCCAAATAAGTTGAGGCAACACAGGCTAGATTTCAATCCCAATGCCCCAAGATATCACATGGAAATGTTCCAAACATCAAGTGGAATTTTTCCTCGAATAATCCACCGACGTCCCTTTGTAACCATAGAGGTAGGACAAGGAAAGAGTGTAAGGACTGTGAGAGCCTTGATTGACTCAGGTTCAATAACTAGTGCATTTAGACTCTCATATTTCCAAGATCTACAATTGAAGATCAATTCCATAGAAGCCTATCTTATAGGATTGGGAGGTGTGCAAGCCCCCTCTTTGGGTGACGTGGAGTTCCCCATCTATCTTCAAGATGTCCCAATGACATTCAAAATCCTAGTGTGTCAAGATGAGGACCTTACAGAACCAATTGTCTTGGGTCAAGATTGGATCTATGACCATGCAGTCAACTTAAACCCAAGAAGTCAACTTCTTCAAGTTTGGAAACATGAACAATGCATTACTTTAGAATTAGAGAATGGCATAATCATAGATCCATGTATCATAGAGTCTCTTAGTTCTTTTAAGACTAATCTTAGAGAAGAAGATGTTGTATGTGTCAAAAGCTCTATGATGCATAAGGAGTCTATCATGAAAGAATAGGCTCGAAGGCAAGTGAATCTCTCTCCTTTTTCAAAGACTAATGCATCCACAAACGTTCAACCACAGAGGCAAGTGAAACATTACAAGATCATTGCTATATCAAATAGACAAATAGAATTCAAGAAGAAAGTAGTTCTGGGCATGAAGCAGATATGGGTAAAAAAAGGACAGCAATCAATCAAACCATTACAGTTGAACTTCTTACCGAAGAAGCAACACAAAAATCCAAGACAACAATTAGCAAAACAATGACAATCTCTATCTCAAAGACTACTCCAAAGTTGGATACCAAAGTGATCGATGAAGGCCAACCACAGTAATATACAAATTTGGGTGTCGAAGAAATTAGTTGCAGCTCAACAAGGGCAACTAAACATGTGGGTACCCAAGGAACTCTTACATGCACAAAAGCCTATGTTCTCCCACATGAATAAAGTCTCAACAAAGAAGTCAAGGAAAGGCAAGGGTCATAATCAAGCACCAAGATCAAAATAAGATCAACTCACCTCTTCGATAGTAGTATTATGACAAGCAACAAGGGTATGGGTTTGGAAGCCAAAAGCACCAGTAGCCCCATAGAACCAAAGATCCAGCCATGATGGATATAAAAGTTAAGAAACCATCCAAAGATGAAGAAGTCAAAAGTGACCTCTACGTGGCCAAACACTGTTCTACAATGGATCCCTATAAGGAGAAATGATCAACATCATTTAGAGATTCAATGGATACCTCCAAAAAAAGATTGCATCAACTTCTACAAGTAACATAGGAAGCTTTAACAAGCAAAAACCATGTGCTATTTGCATAACCCCATCTTTTTCACCATTTAGGTCATGCATTTCCACAATATGCATTAATATAGGGCCACACTACAAGGCCGTGCATAGACATAGTTGAGAATCCTAGGCACATGACACAGACACATTTAACATATGTAAATTATTTTATTGATACTAACCTCATTCTTCCTATCTTGTAACATTATTCCAATAAAAAGGGAAAAAAAAGAAGAAATGAAAAAGAAAAGACCATATGCTCAAAGAATCTCACCGGTGAACCATCAACAAGACATCTATCAACAACAAAAGAGAATCCAATGATCAATCACCATGATGGGAGTACAACACAAAGAGATGAACATCGATCGCCCCCTCACCATGGTAAGAATCCCCTACTATGGCAACATTTTAATGATGATAGATTAGGAAAACTCGCCATAAACACTTGAGCACTTAGCTTAAGACTCAACACTTAGCTCAAGACTCAACTTTTTGCACCATACTTCTTACAATGCATTCCCCAAGTAAGCATGCATAGGGATACATTACAAAGCCATCCACAATGCACATATTTTCTTCAAACCCATGCACTAACACACTTACCCATCATTCATTATGGGTTACAAGTTCTTGGCATAATAGCCATGAACCCCATGTTTCAAAGATCCTGAGGACATCAAGGTTATAACATCAGTACCCATGAAGAAATTCACAATTCACAACTGATCAAAATCATCATGGACAACCTCTTTTGAGCAACTAGCAATTTTTGAAAGCTCACAAATACACCATCATGCTGGAATTCAAGGAAGAGGTACATTCAAAGGAACTAAAACCTGCAAAGGCTAGCAATGAAAAAATGAAGAACAAGACATCCCACCTTGCTAAATTTGGAAGACAAATTACTCTTTTTGGTACACGATAGACACTATCTCTCAAAGTACAACATGGAACAACCACTCATACAAGGGGTCTATTAGAGATGAAAGACTCGAGAGGGGGGAGTGTTGGCACTCAAGGTCAAGCACGAGATGCAAGAACACGTCAAAGAAGTGGACACACAAGAAGAGGGAGCATATAGGGAGCTCGAAGAAGTATATGTCAAATTTTCAGAAGAAATCCCTATAAAAACAGTGATTTTGATCACTAATGACCATTGTAAATATCATTTCACATTTTTGCAGCTCCATTTTGTTCAAGCTAAAGAGTCCTTGAGCTTTAGGATATTAGAAGTGTCTACCTACCAATTTTCATAATTTTTAGATTTCATTTGAGCCCTCAAATAAGCCCTAGAACCTAATTTTTAACTAGGCCAGACACTAGGTCTAGATAGCGCCAAAGCTAGTGGAAAAATATAAAAAGAGCTAGAAAGCTCATTTTTGAGGTTAGCTAGTTGGAGAACGAAGTGATTCTTGAGTATTGTATACCTTCTTTGAGCTTGCTAATAGAGCATTCCATTGTTCCACTCTTTGTCTTGTCATGTGTGTGTGTGCATATGTGTGTGCATGTTATGTGTTCTCACTCACACACAATTGTACTCTCACTTGCTCATGGTCATCATACCTTCAATTGAGAATTATGAGGTGGATCTCCTCAGGTTGATACTTTCCATTGTGCTAGAGCGACACCTTGTTTTGTGCTATAGAGTTGGCATAGGGATCCGGGGTATTGGACACAAGCTCACATAAATCTCCAAATGACCATGAGGTCCTATCATATGTAAGGCTTTGAAAAGTGCAAGGTGAACTTCACTTATCCATATGGTAGTGTGGTGCATAACTATATGAGGTAGGACGGGATAGCTTACAACTTTGGAAGCAAAAAGCACCAATGTTTGACTTCTTTAGGTAATGCTAATAAAATATATTTTTGCACGCATTAATTGTTTATAAGTTTCATGAAATGGAAAGCAGGAGATGATTGAACCACACCTAAGAGGGAGGATTAGGAAGTAATCTTCATGGTTTTTGAGGCTAGTAATCAACCTATCTTACTCCTAGACCATAGGTCACGAGTTCAAATCCCCTATCTTGTATACAATATAGATCCTAGGAATAAGGCTTGGGAAAGGTGGACGATTCCACCAAAATTGTGGGAATCCATGACCTTTACAAAAGGAAGTTGGACACTTTGGTATTTGAAAAGGTACAAGAAAGGGCACATAGTAGTTTGAGAGACTTTTCCAATAGGGATTGTAATGTATCTCCTAATAAATAGTCTAGATTGATACTTGTAAGGTACAATTTGAAACCTCTTGGAATGAAATTTTCTTGTGTAGAACTTTATTGAGGGCTCACAATACTGAACATCAATGAGAATGAGGTTCAAGATACAAAGGCTGAGAACAAGTGTTCAAGACGCCAAGGTTGAGAACAAGGGCTCAAGACACTAAGGTTGCAAACAAGAAAGGTTCAAGAGACTATGTGAGGGTGATGATATCAATTCAAGGGCACCTATGGAGTTCAGAAGTTGATCATTGAGGATAATGATATATAGAAAGGGTAGAGTGTTAGATTTCACGAAATGATAGGTAGGAGATGGTTGAACCACATCCTAAGAGAGAAGATTAGGAGTTATTCCTCAACCATGGATTTTGGTGCAAGTGGTTACCACATCAAAATCCTAGCTAATAGGTCATGATGTCAAATCCCCTGTGTTGTATAGAACATTGTTCAAGATTCCCATGTGCTAATTAACATGCCTAGGAAAACCAAATTGATTTTGGAAACATTGGCTTTTGAGAAGACATCATTAACTTGCTTGAGGCTCAAGGTTTGGTAATTTTCCATAAGGCTCCACTAAATCAAGGTCCTTAGGGTTCCTCCAAGGCCTGAGTGGCCAAGGTTTTGTTGATATGTAAGATTTGGAGAGATTCCCAAGGTTTTGGGATTTTTAAAGGTCCAAGATCAAGGCCTTGGTGCCTTCTTTAAGGTCCCAAACCAAGGTCCCAATGGCCAAGGTCTTGATAGCTAAGGTCTTGGCCCTAGCTAAGGTCTCTCTAGGAGTGCATGAGTGATGTCAAGAGGATGGGAATGTGAAGTTGGTGGATCAGGTCAACTGTCGAGTTCAACATCTCACACAGGGTGACTTTTAAAAACATAGGTAATGGAAGGAAAACCCAAAGTGATGATTCATAGTTTAATTGAAGAGAAACCTTGTCAAACTTTAAGAACAATTCATCATGCTTGGTCAAACACCATCTTTATAAAAGGAAAACATATTCTCTCAACTCATAGAATTGATATTAAATCTTCAATGTTTGATAGATAGTAAAGAACATGTCAAAAGATCACATAATCAAACATGTGTTGATATATTTAGGTAGTGATGTGTGTGAACACTCTAAGACTGTCAGGACACTTTTTTCCCTCTTTAGGAGGTTTTTCCCCCGGCTTGTATATACACCTATAGCCCTAATGGGCTACTTATCTTTGTACATTCTCTAATAATACATTCAGTATTGTGTGTTGTGCTCCAAGCTTCTTCTTCTTCCTTGTGCTATTCGTGTGCTTCCGCAGACGTCTAACTCCAACAATTGGTATCAGAGCAAGTCACCGCTTCATCTAGGATGTCGTCTACACCTCTCCGGTTGCAGTCTCAGATTCGCATGAAATTTTGTGAGCATACTCAAGGTGTTTCAAAGATCAAAATAGCTAGGCTATGTGGTGCCAAAACAAATCGTGATCTCAGCTCGTTTCAACCTCCGAACACACTATCGTAGCACTTGTGCAGGCTATTTCATATTTTTGTGGCAAAGGTATATACCTGTTTCAATTTGCTAGTATAAGCGTCTCGAAGTCTACTATTGCTTTAGCAAAAATCGTCTGGGCAATTCCGTTCAACCTTTTGAGATATAGTCAATTTTTTGCATCCAAGTATTTTAGTTACCAGCCATGGCTGAAAGCAATGATGTATTTCGTATGTTGGCTGTTAAGAATAAGTTGGATGGTACCAACTACCCGTTGTGGGCTTATATGATGCGACATGTATTGGTTGCAAAAGGACTGTGGAACATTGTGCAGGGTGTTGAAAAACGTCATATCACACCTGCAACTCTTACAACTGTAGGTACTCAAGCTGATGTAGAAGGTGTCGAAGATGATGATATTCTACATAAACTTGTTCGTGTTGTGGTTTTTGCTACACCTACTACAACGCAAATTCGTTGGGATGGCAGAGATGCGGAGGCACATGCGTTGATAGATTTTTCTATCAAACGTATCATTATTCCTCACATTTACTCTTGCAGAATAGCTAAGGATGCTTGGGATACACTTACCACATTGTATCGAGCTAAGAATGAGGCTCGTGTTGCTTACCTCCAAAAACATTTGGAGAGTGAGCACATGAATGGAGTTGATTCTATGGACAGATTTCTAACAAAGATCAAAGACTTGAAGGAACAATTGATTTCTGTTGATGAGGTTATACCAGATAGCTCACTTGTCCAAACCATTCTGAATGGTCTTTCTGATTCATATCAAAGTTTTTCTTCTACTCCCCCGTTGACGATGAAAGGCAATCCAAATGCCTTGTCATTTGAGGAGTTAGTCTCTGTTCTATTGCAAGAAGATCAGTCCAAGCAGAACAGGTCCATTATGCATGTTGCAGATCAATCTTTCCTGGCTAGTCAAAAGGGCAAAGGAAAATGGAGCTCTTCAAGTAGAAGCAGAAATCTACGAATTCTACACAATCGAAGAGGGAAGACGAAGATGAAAAGAAATCAGAAAAGCAGAAATTGTTTTGCAAGTATTGTAAAGGAAATGACCATATCATAAAGAACTGTCCAAAACTGGCTGCTAAAGAGGCAAAGAAGAAAAAGGTTGGAATGGTTGTTGCAAAAGCCTCTACACCAAAAACAGAGTCTGCTAACCTTGTGTAGGAAGAAGAATGGGCATTTACTACTGTTTGAAGTTTCGACCCATCTTCTCATGAGCAGTGCATGTCTGTAGTAGACTCAGATGTTTGGTACTTTGACAGTGGGACGACCAAACATATTACCTAGCAGCGCAATTTCTTCTCTTCACTCAAGCCTGCCCCTATAGGGAATATTGTTACATGCACCAACAACTCCTCTTATCCTATTATGGGAGTTGGTAAGATCATTTTGACTACTGCTCATGGTAGTTCTTTCACTTTGTCAAATGCTTTGTTTGTGCCAGGGATCAAGAAAAATCTGTTATCAGGTTTTGCATTAGCCAAGATTGGCTTGGTTGTAAAATTTGTTAATGATACATGTACTATTCATGATCTGTCATGGGCTGTATAAGCTCATAGACTATGAAAGATCTATAAATTTCTACAGGCATGTGAAGTACAGGATTCTCAGGCTATGTCAGATGCAAAGCTTTGGCATGCATGCTTTGGTCATCTGAATTTTGCTAGTTTGCTATGCCTACAGAAATCTAAAATGGTGTCTTCTTTGCCCAAATTGGAGGCACCCGAAAAACATGTTTCTAAAGGCTGTATTTTGGGAAAAATTCAGTGTTCCTCCTTTCCAAAAGATGGTTCAGTTCGGGCTACTCGAAAATTGCAGCTTGTATATAGTGATGTATGTGGTCCTATGTAGACACCTTCTTTTGGAAATTATCTTTACTTCGTGACTTTCATCGATGTTTTTTCGAGACATGCATGGGTATATCCATTGAAGAAAAAATCCGAAGTGTTCATGTGCATCAAATAGTTTTTGGTTTTGGCTGAAAATCTATCAGCATGTAAAATGGGCACCCTTTGTTTTGATCGAGGGGGGGAATATATGTCTTCTGATTTTAATGCATTTCTGGTTGAACATGGGATAAAACACCAGTGCACAGTGCCCTATACACCTCAACAGAATGGAGTTGCTGAATGAATGAACATGTCTCTCATGGAGATGGCGAGGTGTATGGTCAAGAGTTAGGCTTTACCACATAGTTTCTAGCTTGAAGTTGTCATGTGTGTGGCATATGTGCTTAATAGGTGTCCCACTAAAGCATTGCAGTCTATCACTCCATATGAGGCTTGGCATAATCGCAAGCCATCTGTTGTTCATCTGAGTGTTTT
This sequence comes from Ceratopteris richardii, assembly GCA_020310875.1. Classification (NCBI taxonomy): domain Eukaryota; kingdom Viridiplantae; phylum Streptophyta; class Polypodiopsida; order Polypodiales; family Pteridaceae; genus Ceratopteris; species Ceratopteris richardii. Next base: position 41,431,190 of record CM035433.1, on the reverse strand, counting down.
TGGTTGTTTGGCATATGCATTAGTGCCTGAACAACATTATACAAAATTGGATGATAAAGTAGTAAAATGTATTTTTGTTGGGTATAGTTCTGAAAGTAAAGGCTATCGTCTATATCATCCACAGACTAAATGCGTTCTAGTTAGCCGTGATGTTTTTTGGTGGAAGATGCTATTCAGCCATTGCTTTCATGTACTAACGAGACATTTGTTAGCTCCAAAGACATGTGTGATATTTTGCTGCCTCTTTTTATAGGTGGACAGTCTAGTGCTGGTCCTAATGAGACAACTTCTCAGCCTTTGCAGGTTTCATGTGATGATACAAATCATCCCATTCCTGATGCAGATTTACATGATGCACTTGTTGATGAGAGAGCTGACATTGAGGAGGGAAAAATTATGCCAAAATGGCTAGTGCAGACTTTGCATGATAGAAAATTAGATGCATCTTTGTCATATCATACTCGATCAGCTCTCATAGTGCCTCTTTTGCATCAGATTGCTATGTTATGGTTGCATCTAGTCTCTCTAATGAGAATGATCCTGTTTCATTTTACGAAGCACAAAATTCAAAAAATTGGATGGCTGCTATGCAATCTATGATGCTATAATGAAGAACAGTACTTGGTCTTTATGTGATTCATCTCCTGGCAAGAAGGCCATTGGCACTAAGTCGGTTTAAAAGCTGAAACGTAAGCCTGATGGAACAATTGAGAGGTATAAGGCTAGGCTTATTGCAAATGGTTATGCACAGGAAAGAGGCATTGATTTTGATGAGTCCTTTACACCTACATGCCGTATGACTACTTTTCCGAGCATATGTGCACTTGCAACCTATCATGGTTGGAATGTACATCAGTTGGACATTAAAACTGCATTTTTGAGTGGTGACTTGCATGATAAAGTGTATGTTTTTCAGCCCCGTGGCTTTGTGCAGAAACAACATGAAAACTAGGTGTGTAGGTTAAAGAAGGCATTATATGGTTTAAAGCAAGCACCACGTGCTTGGTATGAGAAGATACATGCCTCTCTGATTGCACATGGTTTTGAGAATAGTCGAACTGAAAGCACCTTATATGTTTAGCATGTTAATGATGTGCTTGTGATCATTGTTGTCTATGTTGATGACATACTGCTCACTGGTCCTATTGAGAAGCATATTGCTGCTTTTAAGGCTGATTTGCATGCCTCATTTGAGATATCTGATTTGGGGCACTTGCATCACTATTTGGGCATTCAGTTTATGCAAGTTAATGGTGGAATGGTTTTGTGTCAAATGAAATATATTGACACATTATTGTAGCATTTTGGCCTTGAAGACTGTAAGCCTATTGCCACTCCTATTGAGATAGTTTTACAATTGAGTCTTCATGATGCTGGAGATGCATTTGATGATTTCCTCTATCAACAAGCTGTTGGATGCCTGATTTACTTATGCATTAGTCAAGGAGATATTTGGTTTGCTGCCTCACAGATGAGCAGGTTTATGCATTGCCCAGGTGTGAAACATTGGGAGGCGGTTAAGTGCATCTTTCGCTACTTGAGTGGTACTCGGCCACTTGGGTTGTTTTATTCCAAGGGGGGATCACTACCGCCAAATTTGCATGCTTTTTATGACTCTTACTCAGCTGGCTGCGATGACACTCGTGTGTCCACTAGTGACTTTTGCTTCATGCTTGGTAGCTCATGTATATCTTGGTTGAGCAAGAAGCAGCCTACTGTGGCCACTTCCAGTTGTGAGGCTGAGTATAGGGTAGCTTTCATAGCCATTGTTGAGTGTGTGTGGCTCAGATGCCTTATGGCTGATTTTGGTGTTGGTCTGTCTTGTGCCACCACCATCGTCACTAACAGTCAAAGTGCATTGGCCGTTGCGAGGAACCCTGTGTTCCATGCTCGCACTAAGCACATTGAGGTGCATTATCGTTATGTCAGGGAGAGGTTCTCTGCTGGGGAGATTAGCTTGGCATATGTGCCCACGTAGGAGAACATTGCAAACCTTTTCACGAAGGCTCTACCTAGGAAGAAGTTTGAAGCTTTCCGCAAAGCTTTGGGCTTACTTCCTTTTGTGGAGTGATTTCCACATAGCTTGGTACTTCCTTATACATGAGTGCCAGCCACTTGTTCACCGCATCACTCGTACTTGGAATTTGTTGATATATTTAGGTAGTGATTTGTGTCAACACTCTAGGACCATTGAGGCACTTTTTTCCCTCTTTAGGAGGTTTTCTTCCCCCAGCTTGTATATACACCTACAATTGTGTATCATGGAGTTCAAGAAGCAACCCACGGTTGCTTTATCTTCAACCAAAGCTGAATATAGAGCCTTGGCCCCTGAGGGAAGATAGGCCTTAGGAAGGGTCCAAGCTTCTTGTTGTGCATTTGGAGGCGAAGTCTTCCAACAAAGCCTTCAACAAGCTCTGATACCAATGAAGGGCTTTGGTGTGCAGAACAAGAGGACCAAGGAAGAGATGGAGGGAGAGAGAGGAGAGAAGAGATGCGCACATATGCATGGGAGCCTTGAAACCCACATAATGATCTCTCTTGAGGCAATGCTCTCTCTCTCTCTCTCTCTCTCTCTCTCTATATATATATATATATATATATATATATATATATATATATATATATATATATATATATATATATATATATATATATATATATATATATATATATATATATATATATATATATATGGGGATAAGGGAACATGTCCCTTACATCCCCAACATAATCCCCTTCAGTATGCTCACCAATCTTTGTGTGATTCTAAAACTATGCCCGGAGGGGTGTCAACAATGCCCTAGATAAAGTGATAACCTGCTTTTATACCAATTCTTGGAGTTTGAGGTCTACAAAAGCATGCAAACAATGGAAGGAAGAAGAACAAGCTTGGAGCACAACATACAATACTGAAATGTACAAAGGTAAGTGGCCCATTAGGGTTAGGTGTATATATAACTCGGGGGAAACAATACTTCTAAAGAGGGAAAAAAGATCTCCCAATAGTCCTAATTGTGTTCACACACATTACTATCAAATCATAACAACAAGAATGAGGTATTCTCTTTCTTTAAAATATTTTTACTTAAAGCTAAAAGTTTTTATCACAATAATCATTTGACTCTTTGAAAGTATACTAGTAGTGAATACATGTCATATGAATTTAATGATTTCTTTATGAAAAAAGTATTGTGCACCAATGTAGAGTGCCAAGTACATCTCAACAAAATGGTGTTGCAAAGTGCAAGAATAGAACACTTCTTGAAATCGCACGATGTATGGTTAAAGCAAAGCATCTTCTACATAATTTTTCAATGAAAGTTGTCATGTGTGCAAACTATGGATTGAACTATTGTCCTACAAAGGCTTTGAGAGTCATTACACCTTGTGTGGCTTGGAATGGGTGGAAGCAAAAGGTTAGTTAGTCATATGCACATACTTGGTTGTTTGGCATATGCACTTGTGCCATCAAAACAAGGTCACAAACGTGATGACATGGCAAAGAAATATATATTTGTTGGATATAGTAGTGAGAGTAAAGGTTATCACTTATAGCATCCATTGACACACAATATTATTGTAAGTTGAGGTGTGGTATTTTTTTTTCAATTCATGCCTTTGTTTTAAAGTGTTTCCCTTGACTATGGCCATGTAGGTCATCAAAGTGAGGTTCAAAGAGTTGAAAGTTTTCTACCAAATATGGATTAAAACTCTAGCCAAACATGGTTGAAAATTCCCAAAATTGGAGAGAAACATGGTTCAAAATTTCCACCCAAACATGGCAAATAATTTCTAGTCAAACATGGCTAAAAATTTGCAGCCACACATGACTAAAATTCAGCATGATATTTGGCCCACTTCTAATGTACATTCTAATCATGTATTACATGAGGAATGCATTTTTATCAAGGATGCACAATCTATGCCAAAATGGCTGCAAAAGACATTGCAAGATAAAAAATTTGAGTGCTCCTTTAGTTTGTAGAACAAGATCACACTCTCACCATGCATCATGTGACTTTGTGGATGTACCTATTATTGCAACCGCATGTAATGAAGAGCCACTCACTTTTGAAGATGCATGTGATGATTCAAATTGAATGAGCACAATGCAATTAGAATTGGGTTCTATTCATAAAAATTGTACTTGGGAGTTACATGAATTGCCCAAAGGTAAGAATTTCATTGGTACTAAGTGGGTTTACAAGATTCAAAGAAATTAGGATGGTAGCATTGATCGCTACAAAGCTGGAGTAGTTCCAAAAGGTTATGCACAAAAATATGGCATTGTTTATGAGGAGAATTTTGCACCTACTTGCATGACTACCATTTGTTCTATGATTGCATTGGTTTCCCATCATGATGGAAAGTGTCTCAACTGAATATAAAGACAACTTTCTTAATGGAGATTTTTGCAAATAGGTCTATGTAAAGCAACCTCCTTGATTTTCCATCAATGGTAAAGAGTATATGGTTTTCTGCCTGTGAAAAGCTTTGTATGGACTTAAGCAAGCTCCATGTGCATGGTATGTCAAGATAACATAATTACTTGATTGCTCTTGGTTTTACATGTAGTCCAATTGAAAGCACACTTTATATGCACAAAGATAGGGTTGATCTTATAGTGCTTGTTCTTGATATTGATGATATTCTCTAGGCTAATTCATGTGATGAGAAAAATGGCATACTTATGCTTGATTTACAACATACTTTTGATGTCACATATCTTGGCCTTCTGAAGTATTATCTTGGCATCCAATTTGTATCCAATGAGGGGAGAATTGTTGTGCATTAAGAGAATTACATTGAGAGATTGCAAGCCTATATCAACATGAGTAAAAACTAGATTTAGATTGTGCTGGAGATAGATGTCTGTGGAAGCACGCGAATAGCACAAGGAGAAGAAACTTGGAGCACAACACACAATACTGAATGTATTACTAGAGTGTACAAAGATAAGTAGCCCATTAGGGCAATAGGCGTATATACAAGCTGGGGGAGAAAAACCTCCTAAAGAGGAAAAAAAGTGCCCCGGCGGTCCTAGAGTGTTCACACATCACTACCTAAAATATATCAACAAATCCCCCCTGGGAGTGATGCGGTGAACAAGTAGTTGGCACTCATGTATAAGGAAGTGCCAAGCTATGTGGAAATCACTCCAGAAAAGGAAGTAAGCCCAAAGCTTTGTGGAAAGCTTCAACCTTCTCCCTAGATAGAGCCTTCGTGAAAAGGTCTGCAATGTTCTCCTGCATGGGCACATATGCCAAGCTGATCTCCCCACCAAGAACCTCTCCCTGACATAGTGATAATGCACCTCAATGTGCTTAGTTTGAGCATGGAACACAGGGTTCCTCGCAACTGCCAATGCGCTCTGACTGTCAGTGAAGATGGTGGTGGCAGAATTCTGACCAACACCCAAATCAACCATAAGGTGTCTGAGCCACACACACTCAACAGTAGCTGTAAAAGCTGCCCTATACTCAGCTTCACAATTGGAAGTGGCAACAATAGGTTGCTTCTTGCTCAATCAAGATATACATGAGCTACCAAGCATGAAGCAAAATCCACTAGTGGACACATGAGTGTCATAACAACCAGCCCAATCAGAGTTAGAAAAAGCATGCAAATCTGGTGGTAGTGATCCCCCCTTGGGATAAAACAACCCAAGGAGCCAAGTACCACTCAAGTAGCGAAAGATGTGCTTAACCGCCTGCCAATGCTTGACTCCTGGGCAATGCATAAACCTGCTCATCTCTGAGACAACAAACTAAATATCTGGCCGAGTAATGCATAAGTAAATCAAGCATCCAACAACCTGCTGATAGAGAAAAGCATCAAATGCATCTCTAGCATCATGAAGACTCAAACGTAAACCCATCTCCATAGGAGCGGCAATACGCTTACAGTCTTCAAGACCAAAACGCTACAATAATGTGTCAATATATTTCGTTTGACACAAAGCCATTCCACCATCAACTTGCATAAACTGAATGCCCAGATAGCGATGCAAATGCCCCAAATCAGACATCTCAAATGAGGCATGCAAATCAGCCTTAAAATCAGAAATATGGTTCTCAATAGGACTAGTGAGCAACATATCATCAACATAGACAACAATGATCAGAAGCACATCATTAGCACGCTTAACATATAAGGTGCTTTCAGTTGGACTGTTCTCAAAACCATGTGCAATCAGATAGGCATGTATCTTCTCATAGCAAGCACGTGGTGCTTGCTTTAAACCATATAATGCCTTCTTTAACCTGCACACATGGTTTTCATGCCCTTTCTGCACAAATCCACGGGGCTGAAAAACATACACTTCTTCATGCAAGTCACCATTCAAAAATGCCGTTTTAATGTCCAACTGATGTACATTCCAACCATGATGGGCTGCAAGTGCACAAATGCTCCGAAAAGTAGTCATACGGCATGTAGGTGCAAAGGTCTCATCAAAATCAATGCCTCTTTCCTGCGCATAACCCTTTGCAACAAGCCTAGCCTTATACCTGTCAACTGTACCATTAGGTTTACGCTTCAGCTTGTATAACCACTTAGTGCCAATGGCCTTCTTGCCAGGAGGCAAGTCACATAAAGACCAAGTACCATTCTTCATTATTGCATCATATTCAGATTGCATAGCAGCCATCCAATTTTTTGAATTTTGCGCTTCATCAAAGGAAACAGGCTCATTCTCATCAGAGAGACTAGATGTAGCCATAGCATAGCAATCTGATGCAAAAGAGGCACTATGAGAGCCTCAACGAGTACAATATGATAGAGGTGCATCTAATTTGCTGTCACGCAAAGTCTACACCAGCCATTTTGGCATAGTTTTTGCCTGCTCGATATCAGCTCTCTCATCAACTAGTGCATCATGTAAATCTGCATCAGAAATGGAATGATCTGCATCATCACAAGAGACCTGCAAAGGCTGAGAAGTTGCCTCATTAGGACCAGCAGTAGACTGTCCACCTGTAAAAGGAGGCAGCAAAGTATCATACATGTCTTTGGAGCTAATGGATGTCTCCTTAGTACATGAAAGCAATGGTTGAATAACATCGTCCACAAAACAACATCACGGCTAACCAGAATGTGTTTAGTCTATGGATGATACAGACGATAGCCTTTACTTTCAGAACTGTACCCAACAAAAATACATTTCACTGCTTTATCATCCAATTTTATGTGATGTTGTTCAGGCACTAATGCATATGCCAAACAACCAAAAACATGCAGATGAGCAACAGATGGCTTGCGATCATGCCATGCCTCATGGAGTGATAGACTGCAATGCTTTAATGGGACACCTGTTAAGCACATATGCTGCACACATGATAGCCTCAAGCCAGAAACTATGTGGTAAAGCCTGACTCTTGACTATACACCTCGCCATCTCCATGAGTGACCTGTTCTTTCGTTCAGCAACTCCATTCTGTTGAGGTGTATACGGCACTGTACACTGGTGTTTTATCCCACGTTCAACTAGAAATGCATTAAAATCAGAAGACATATATTCCCCCCATCGATCATAACGGAGGGTGCCCATTTTACATGCTGATAGATTTTCAGCCAAAACCAAAAACTTTTTGAAGCACATGAACACCTTGGACTTTGCCTCCAATGGATATACCCATGCATGCCTGGAGAAATCATCGATGAAAGTCATGAAGTAAAGATAATTCCCAAAAGAAGGTGTCTGTATAGGACCACAGACATCACTATGTACAAGCTGCAATTTCTAAGTAGCCCGAACTGAACCATCTTTTGGAAAGGATGAATGCTGCATTTTGCCCAAAATACAGCTTTCACAAACATGTTTTCCAGGTGCCTCAAGTTTGGGCAAAGAGGACACCATTTCAGATTTCTGCAGGCATAGTAAACAATCAAAATTCAGATGATCAAAGCATGCATGCCAAAGCTTTGCATCTAACATAGCCTGAGAATCATTTACTGCACATGCCAAATCATTTATAGATCTTTCATAGTCTATGAGCTTATACAACCCAGACATAAAATGCGAGAAGCAATAATCACATCTCCATTTGACAGATCATGAATTGTATACCTGTCATCAACAAATTTCACAACCAAGCCAATATTGGCTAATGTAGAAACTGATAACAGGTTCTTCTTGATCCTTGGCACAAATAAAGCATCTGACAAAGTGAAAGAACTACCATCAACAGTATTCAAAATGATCTTAACAACTCCCATAACAGGATAAGAGGAGTTGTTGGCGCATGTAATAGTATTCCTTGTAGGAGCAGGCTCGAGTGAAGAGAAGAAACTAGGCCGCGAGGTAATATGTTTGGTTGCCCCACTATCAAAATACCAAACATCTGAGTCTACTGCAGACATGCACTGCTCATGAGAAGATGGATCAAAACTGCAGACAGTAGTAAACACCCATTCTTCTTCCTGCACAAGATTAGTAGACTCTGTTTTTGGTGTAGAGGCCTCTGTAACAACCATTCAAGCCTCTTTCTTCTTTGCCTCTTTAGCAACCAATTTTGGACAATTCTTTATGATATGATCATTCCCTTTACAGTACTTACAGAACAATTTCTACTTTTCTGATTTCTCTTCAAATCTTTGATCTTCGTTAGGAAACTGTCCATAGAATCACCTTCATTCTTGTGCTCACTCTCCAACTGTTTTCGGAGGTAAGCAACAGGAGCCTCATTCCTAGCTTGATACAATGTGGTAAGTGTATCCCAAGCATCCTTAGTTGTTCTGCAAGAGTGAATGTGAGGAATAATGGCACGTTTGATAGACAAAGCTATCAATGCATGTGCCTGGGAATCTCTGCCATCCCAGTGAATATGCTCTGCAGTAGGTGCAGTAGAAACCGCAGCACAAACAGGAATATGCAGAATATCATCATCTTCGACACCTTCTACATCAGCTTCAAAACCTGCAGTTGTAACAGTTGCAGGTGTGATAGGACTTTTTCAACACTCGGCACAATGTTCCACAATCCTTTTGCAACCAATACATGTCCCATCATATAAGCCCACAATGGGTAGTTGGTACCATCCAACTTATCTTCAAAAGCCAACATACGGAATACATCATTGCTTTCAGCCATGGTCGGTGACTAAAATACCTTGATGTAGAAAATTGACTGTATCTCAAAAAGTTGAACAGAATTGCCCAGACGAATTCGACTAGACCTATAGCAGACTTCGAGATGCTTATACTGGCTAATAGAAATTAGTATATACCTTTGGCACAAAAAGACGAAATAGCCTACACAACCACTGCGATAGTGCATTCGAAGGTCGAAATGAGCTCAGATCACGATTTCGGCACCACAGAGCAAAGCAGTTTTGATCTTGGAAACACGCTGAGTATGTTCACCAAAATTCGTGCGATTCTGAGACTGCAAACGAAGGAGTGTCAACGGTGCCCTAGATGAAGCGATGACCTGCTCTGATACCAATTGTTGGAGATAGACGTCTGTGGAAGCACGTGAACAGCACAAGGAAGGAGAAGAAGCTTGGAGCACAACACACAATACTGAATGTATTACTAGAGAATGTACAAAGATAAGTAGCCCATTGGGGCAATAGGCGTATATAAAAGCCGGGGGAAAAAACCTTCTAAAGAGGAAAACAAAGTGCCTCGGCGGTCGTAGAGTGTTCACACACATCACTACCTAAATATATCAACAGATTGTCAATTGAGGATAGAGGTGATGCATTTGATACATCTCTCTATAAGCAAGTTGTGGGATGTTTGATATATGCATGTAGCACAAGGTCATACATACAGTATGTGATTTCCTAGTTGAGTCAATTTATCCATAGCCCTGGCACTAAGCATTGGGAAGCAGTAAAATGTGTGTTTAGATTTCTCAAAGGCACTTTGAGTTTGGGTCTCTTTTATAGCAGTGATGTTTAGCCATACTTGCAAAGAAGAATCAAGAACCTTGATAGCTCCCCCCTTTTAAAAATAGAGCAAAGTGTTTTTATTTGAGAACAATAAGTCTAGAAGAAAGTGGCTCCCTCTTAATGCCTCTTAATAGTCCCTCTTAGTACCTCTCTAACTCTCTTTCATAATTCTCCTTTATATTTATGGTACATTTTTTATAAGAAGAAGGAAGCAGAAAAAAAAATAAACAAACTTTATGAAACATTTCATATCATAACTTTACTTAAACATATCACCTTGGGAAAATCTAAATATGTAGCCTCAAATACCCTATTCAAACTTATTTTTTGTTTTGAATGGATCTGAATTCATTTGTTTCTATTTTTCTAGTTGAAGAGGTGTGAATGGTGAGATGAAAGAGATAGAGCTTATTGATGATCCATAGATATTGATGCACCATAGGCACAATAGGACCATAAAATGCTATTTATATTTATATACACTAAAAGGGCTTCGTAAGAAAAACTTTATAAGTACTTCACATTTAGAAAGTGACTGTTGTTCATGTGCTTTCCCAAACCTCAAACCCCAAATATTGGTATCAGACCAGGTGGCTTCTTCATTTAAGGCATTGTCGACACCCCTCCTATTATAGTCTCAGAATCACACAAGAATTGGTAAGCATACTCAAGGCGATTAGGAGTTCAAAAAAGCTTTGTTGTGGGGTGGTGAAATCATGATCTCCACTCATCTTGGCCTCCAAATGCACTGTTGTAGTGCTTGTGCAAGCAATTTTGTCTTCTTGTGCCAAACATCTATACAAGTTTTGGTTCTCCAATATAAGTAGCTCAAAGTCTACTACATGTTTAGTATTTCTATTCAACTTTTTGAGATACAATCATTTTTTTGCATCAAGGTATTTTAGTTAGTGGCCATGGTTGAAAGCAGTGATGTATTCTGTATGTTGGCTATTGAGGATAAGTTGGATGGTACTAATAATCCGTTATGGTCATATATGATGCATCATGCATTGGTTGCGAAAGGACTCTAGAGTATTGTGTATGTTGTTGAAAAACATCCTACTACAACTATAAATATAGTTATTAAAGGTGATGTAGATGGCGTTGATGATGATGTTCTTCACGTTCCTCTTCATCATGCGGTTCCTATTGCACCTACTATAGAGCAACTTCATTGGGATGGCATAGATGATTAGGCACATGCATTGATGGCCTTGTCTCTCAAACATGCCATTATTCCTCACATTTGATCTTGCAAAATAGTAAAGGATGCCTGGGATACACTTACCACTTTATACCAAGCAAGCAATGAGGATTGTGTTGCTTGCCTTTGAAAACAATTGGAGAGTGAGCGCATGAATGAAGGAGATTCCATGGATAGTTTTTTTGACAAAGATCAAAGATTTGAAGGAGTAGTTGATTTCTGTTGATGAAGTCTTGCCAGACAGTTTACTTGTGCAGATTGTTCTGCATGGTCTTCTAGATTAATATTAGAGTTTTGCTTCTACTCTTTGATTGATGATGAAAGGAAATACAAATACCTTAACATTTGAGGAGTTAGTCTCTGTTCTATTGTAGGAAGTTCAGTATAGGTAGAATAGGCCCATTATGTGTGTTGCAAATCAAGCTTTTCTCGCTAGTCAGAAGGGCAAAGGTAAATGGAGCTCATCTACTAGTAAGCAAAAATTTGCTATTTGCTAATTCTACACAATCAAAGAAGGATGACAAAGAGGAGAAGAGAACAAAAAAGCACAAATTGTTTTGCACATATTGTAAAGGAAATGAGCATGTCATAAAGAGTTGTCGAAGGCTAGGCTGTTGGGAAACAATGTCCCATTGGTCAAAGATTGATCAAAAGCTCTGACTAACTCCAGCATGTGTAGCTTAGATTATAGATCTTGTATAAACACAAACAGCGTGGGTGTGTGGCTAGATCCTTACTCTTTCATGCAATCGACCAGAGATCAAATCCTCCAGGCGGCAGCATTCGCGGACAAAATTTTAATATGCTTTTCCAGTTTTACACAAGAACGGACAATGCAAAGATGGCATACAATGTTTTACGGATGTCTTCTTTTCCGAATTACGATATTGAAAAGCTTTATGCGATCGTGGAGATTTGTGCTTTATTAGAGCTTTTGGAGGCTAATCTAAAACTATATAAGGAGTGCTTGGGGTCACTTGTAATTATCCTTCACCTAACTTTCAACACAAGCTTTGAGCTTGGACCTCAATAGAGGTGGTGTTTCATTTAGCACATGGGGCAGCCATGGTGCTAACTCGCGAAGATGGCATACAACGTTTTACGGATGTCTTCTTTTTCGAATTACGATATTGAAAAGCTTTATGCAATCGTGGAGATTTGTGCTTTATTAGAGCTTTTAGAGGCTAATCTAAAACTATATAAGGAGTGCTTGGGGTCACTTGTAATTATCCTTCACCTAACTTTCAACACAAGCTTTGAGCTTGGACCTCAATAGAGGTGGTGTTTCATTTAGCACATGGGGCAGCCATGGTGCTAACTTGAAGCATGTTGAGGAGCAGCTATGGAGTTATTCTTGGAGATTCTTCTTGGAGAAGATGAAGGTTGTGCTCACACTCTAGCTCATGGAGAGGAGGTTATCTCTTGTTCATGGAAAGAAGACTTGGTCATTAGCAGTTTGATGGTGAGGATCGGCCATCTACATGTTGTAGTTGAAGATTGTCTTCTACATGAAGATTTCGGGCTACTTCAAAGACATTGGATGGTGTTTAACATAAGATTTACATCTTATGTTAAGTATTCAGGTACATATTCTCTTTTTGCACATAGGTACTACTTGCAGTTTATGGAGGCAGTGGCATCCATATCAGGAGGAGTCCTACTCGGCATAGGTACAAGAGAATCAGTACGTATATGCTTTATGCATATTTTGATGAGGTGTTTGAGAAGGTGTCTTCACATGAGTTTGAGGTTTTTTGGCAGCAAACTTGTTAGCATTCTTTGCTACTTTTTAAGTATGTGATCTTTTCACACAGGTATCTAACTTAGGGTCTTCCATAGCCTAAGGTTAGATGAGGGTTTGTTGATTATCAGTTTCACACTGATCCTTCCTCTTTCAGTCACTCATATTCACTCTTCTATAACGGATAAGGTCACACATCTCATGTATATTCTGATTACTGCCCATACAACTGAATATGTTTTTTACATTTATACATTAACTCATTCATCTATTTCTCATCACATAGAGTGGTTGAGAGTTTTGCTCCCACATTGTACATTGAACATTGGTATATATGATACTATGAGTAAGCGATGGCTTACGTAACACCTTACACATGTCGTCTATTCTTTCTCTATCTTGTCTCATCATTTGTATGATTAAATGTGGTATGTTCATGTGTTGTCAATATTGAAGATTGCTAGATTCTGTGTTGTATATGCTGGACCTATGGAACCATGGACTTGTGATATGAGCCAAGGGCCTACCTCATTTCCAAAATTTGGTATCAGAGCCAAGTTTTGGTTTTAGAACTTTAGGTCTTTGGCATCAATGCATTAAGGTTGATTCATATTACCAGGTTTTCTAGAATTTCAGGTTTACACCATATGATTTAAGGGCATCTTCTATGTAAGGGATTGAACTCACAACCTCTTGGTTAGGAATGTGATGGGCTAACCACTTGCCCCAAAAGCCATGGTTGAGGATTACTTCCTAATCCTCTCTCTTAGGGTGTGGTTCAACCATCTCCTACCAGGATTATGTTACATTCTTCCCCCCTTGAACTCCCTCGGGAATGTACCCTGACCAGCTATGGGACTGGTAGGATGTACCCTGGATGTACCCTGGCAGGATGTACCCTGACCAAGTTCCATCCAAGGATTCCCAAGGAATTCACACATTGCAAGCTAGCTCATTGGAAAGTTCGTTCCGAGAGCTTTCCAACGGTATATTACACGCCTCAATCCGACCTACGGATTGGGAGATACACCCCAATCATTGTAAGGTCCATCATTGAAATCGACGCGCGCCTTCCACAAATCCTACCCTTTCACATGGAGGATGCCCAAGCGCCTTTTTTAGAGGCCATTGGGTCATTCCACTTTGCCCAAGCCTACTTCCTAGGCTCTGATACCAATGTAAGGGATTGAACTCACAACCTCTTGGTTAGGAATGTGATGGGCTAACCACTTGCCCCAAAAGCCATGGTTGAGGATTACTTCCTAATCCTCTCTCTTAGGGTGTGGTTCAACCATCTCCTACCAGGATTATGTTACATTCTAATATTTGACATTTGACATAAACACTTAATCTAGATGAGTAGAGATTTGAGAATTAGACAATTCAGTTACATGTGTATTCATCCATGTGGAGTATGAAGTTGATGATCTGTTAGCAGCCGAATATTTTTGGAAGAGTATGCAAATTCTTTACAAAAGTATTGTTTGAAGACCTAGACTTGATGAAGAGAAGACTACTTAAAATTCAAGGAAGAACAATGGTTTAGAGAAGATGAAGGAATCATATCAACATCAAATCACAGGTATTAGTTTCTACTATCAGATTATCATTTGCAGGTCATATCTTAGAAGAGCAGTTATGAAGAGATTTGAAGAAATTCAAGGAATGCTTTTATACACTTTCAGTCTTTTGAAAGTTAAAGGCTACATCAAAACAAGTATCTAGAGGTTTTTCTAGAGAGTTTTGAGAAATCTCTTTCATGGCAAGAAAGTTCATCTAAGAAGAAAAATGTGGAGATGGGATGAGTTTTTCTGTTTTCAGCCAATTTTCTGTTGTAAGTTGGTTGGATATCAAGGTACAAATGTGATCTAGAGAGGTAACTCTAGAAAGGTAATTCATCATTCAGACAAAAGATTGGCGAATTTAGTTGTTTCAGACATTTGAAGCAGAATTTTGATTCAAAGATATGAGGAGATGATAAAACTTTCTATATTCACTTCCATTTGTATACCATGTTTGTTTTATCTCTTACTCTTAACATTAGAGGAAGAGAAAACTTCATCTGAAGAAGTCAAGAGTGCTTTCTACTTCAAGATGAAGAGAACAAAAGGTATGGAAGACAAGTTTGAAGATGTCAACATCATCATCAGGTGGAAGAAAGATGCAGAAGAAGAAAGTCCATCATTTCCAAAAGAAAAGTAAGGCTTCCTTTTCTCATATATTTTCCATATACTTTTCCTATTTTATCCTCTACACCCAAAGACAAGTCTATGAGAACATCTTGTGTGAAGATAGTCTAAAGAAGAAGTAGTTTCTTGTTTTGCATTACACTTGGTCATGATTTAGTAGATTTGACAAAGAATTGCATTGAGAGAAAGAAAAAGCACCAGATATATGTTTTGACTCATATGTATATGAGTTATGTTTTAGTTGAAGCTTTTTGAGCAGGCAACTTATATGTTCCCTCAAAGAATTCTTGGAGTGTCAATGCAGAGCTACTTGGTATATGACAAGTTGCAAAGAAGTATATTTCTTCTTTATCTAACTCTTAAGATAAAAGAGTTTCTTGTAGCAGATGTTGAAGACTTGGGTTGAGGTTTTATGTTTGGAAAAGTTACCTCATATTCAGTATATTCAGTATTTTCAAAAACTTCAGAAAATTTAGTCTTGTTGATGTACTAGTTAGTTGGAGAATCTACTTTCAGTGATTGTCTTGATTTTTGGATACATGTTTGTATTCAAAAGGTGTTCCATCAGACCCTATCACTTGATTGAAAAGTGGAGTTAGCCAAAAGAAAATCAAGCAGGTACTATCACATTTCACCCGGGTAGAATATGAAAAGATAAAGTATCAACTTGCAGCTTTTGGAGTTCTCAAAGCGAGAAGTTTGTCCACTTATGTTTCAAGTAGGAGTTGCAAATTCTTGGGAAGGATTTGTTTGAAGAAAATTTTTACAACTTTTTGAGAAGCATGGACACTTGGAGACATTCAGGTAATAAATCAAACATTCAGTCATGAAGGTTTGATGAAGAGCACATTCTACATAGGAGAGATCATTGATCTTGAATGATATGAGTCAGTTGTCTAGCCTTTGTTAGGTGAAGATACTTGTTATGTTGTAGAAGATTATGAATCCTAAAAATGCTTCCAACAAGGTTTTGTTATGTTAGGATCAGCTAACCTTATTCTACAATATGGAAGCTGAAGACTTACACTGAAAGCTATTAGCAACTGCAGTGCTAATAAAAAGGGTTCAGAGATTTTGTTTCAAATACAGGTATTGATTACTAAACATCAGATTTATGAAGGAAGACGTTCCAGATTCCATAAAGTCTGATATAATTTGAAGAATACTGGATACTAGTGTTAAGTCATCCAGGGGGGGTGATAAAACATGAAGACTTATTTTTATCCATATGTGAAAGAATGCAGAGTCATACCTACAGGTATTCCTATTTTAGGTATTCCTATATTTCCTTTGTTAGTTTCTCTTTTTGTTCCAACTTTGTAAGAAGAAGGAAGAAGGAGAATTTTTGGAGAAAGTTCATGTTCGGTGTTCTTGTTAAGGAGAAGGTTCCAGAGTTCTATTGAAGAGAAACTTGATATTTCATAAAGGTATGTTTGAGAAGTGCACACATATATGTTTATACCAGATTCTGAAGGAAAGAGGTATGAAGGTTTATAGATGAACAAGGATAATGACATGATGACATCATAGATTTTTTTATGAGACTCCTATTTCAGTTGATTTCAATTGATTTCAGTTGAGTTGAGTTGAGTTGACTTGAGTACAGTCAGAGATGAACCAGAAGTGTTCATAATACACTAAGTTGTGAGTTGATAGTCACAAGTTCTAGGATTCAGTTCTTGATTAGTGTATTTACATGACACAGCAGAAGTACGTTGAGAAAGCTTTTCATAAGGTAAATGCAAATATGTGGATCCTAGTGTATGTTTTAAGTTTTTGAAGACAGGAGATAGCAGGTTCAGAGAAAGTTCATGCTATATTTGTTGTCAAGCAGTGATTGCATGATGGGTACACTATTTTTTTTTAGACAACACAGAAAAATATTAATTAAAGGAAAGAAGAGAGTACAGAACGCGAAGGACGGGTAGCATTACATGATGTTTTCGATGAACATCAATAGGCTTAGCCTTCTAGCAGAGTACAAAGAAAAAAACCTATTTTTCCACTTCTGATAGGGTAGGGACTTAAAAGTATCATGAAGCTCCTTGATATCATTGGGAACAAAGGTCATCCTATTTTTACATTCTTTGGACAGAGACTTAAGAGACTGAATACACTCATACTTGAAGTCCTTACTAGAGTTGGAGAAGATTTGTTGGTTTCTTCTCCTCCATATGTACCAGAGAATAGTTGATCTTAAAACTTGCCATAAACCAGAATCAAAACCACCAGCTTCACCCAGGAGGATATTCTTGAAGGTGAGAGGGGAGAGACCCAGACTAGTGCAATAGCAGTTAATAAAATACCAAAGACTCTTGGCAGCATAGCAGGACATAAATAAATGTTGGAGATCTTCCAGACAACCACAAAAAGGGCATTCTCCAGAGCTGATGAGGAGGTCCTTGGCCTTACTGTCAGTCCAAATGCCATGGTGAAGAATAAGCCAGAGAAGACATGAGTGTTTAGCAGCTTTGGGGAAGGCCCAGATCATTTTGAATCTCAATTTCCAATGATGAGCTGACCACTGAATCTTCCACTTTTTGTTAAGCTTTGGCACAATTGTCTAAATCCTGATGTTGTGGCTCTTAAAATTTTTGTACATATCTTCAGCCACCACAAAAATGGAAATCCACTTGTGAAAGAGGAAGGATGAGATCTTCTGCTCCAGCCAAGCTCTTTTGTCCACTAATATATTTTTGCACGCAATAGAGAGAGAAACATTAGACATTATAACTTTTGAGTTAAGAATGTGGTTATCTCCACACAATGAGGCCCAATTGGAAAAACCAGCATTTTTGCATTTGTTTTGTCTGATAGGTAGGGTAACTTGGTTATGGTCAGAGAGCCATCCACACCAGATGGAGTCCTGCAACAGAAAGGAAAGATTATTAGTAAAATGTTCAGGGATCTTATAGTTTAATTTAGTTTTCATCCAAGCATTCCACAGGGAGCACACCAAGCGACTGCCCTTAGGAATAAAAACAAAGGGGGAGGAAATGATGTCCCAAAGCCCATGATTTCTCCAGTTTTTTTGGCCTTTGATATGGAAGGTATGAATGTTCCTCTTAATGAGGCACGCCCAGAAGTCAGTGCTCCCAGAGGCCCTCACAATCCACTTGGCTGTCATTTGAGTAGCCATGTGGGAGGGGCAAGTAAGACCAAGGCCCCCCTCCTCTTTTTTCAAGCAGCAGGTACTCCAGGCAACTTTTGGGATTTTGCTAGACAGATAAGTGCCACCCCACAGGAATATCCTAGCCAGAGCAAGCACTTGGGACAGATGTTTCTTATTAGGCTGCCAACAGGAAAAGAAATAAGTTAGAGATGGGAGAAGGTAATGCTTTAAAACAAATATCATATGTGATAAAGCTTGTTGCATCCCCATCGAGAGACAAACTTTTCTTCTGAATTTATCAATTATCCACTCCCATCTTTGGTCCATAGTCACTTCGAAACCCATAGGGATTCCAAGGAGTCTGAAGATACAACCTTTTTTAATAATGTCACATTTACAGTCTGTCACACAAGAAGGAATAAAGTTGTTAGTGGAAAAAAAGCCAGTTTGGTATCATCTGCAAACATTTGAAGCCCTAGCTGAGAGGAGGATCCAGGAATCTTGAGTCCACTGATGGTGCCCTTATCCATACAGTCACGGACCAACCATCCCAGGGCATCACTGATGATGGCAAAGAGCAAAGAGGCAAGGGGACATCCCTGTCTGATGGACCTGCAAAGAGTAAACGGATCAGATAATTGTCCATTCATAGCCACACGAGAGTTAGCATTGCCAAATAAAATGCTTATATACTTAATGAGTTTTTTACCTACACCTGTATCATGAAGAGATTGCAGTATGAAATCCCATTCAACTCTGTCATAAGCCTTATCAAAATCCACTTTAAAGAAAAAGGTGTCAATGTTAAGCTCCTTGGCAAACTGCATACCTTCCCACACAGAGATGATGGCATCTAAGATAAATCTCCCTTTGATAAAACCTTTCTGCTCAAGGAGAATGATCATGCCCATATTGATGGGTATACTATTGGATATCTCGTTTGCATATTTTCTCAAGTATTATGGTTCATATTCAGCAAGTTCAGGTTTTTTGAAGAAAGTCAAATTCAGTTTTGAAGAAGACTTTTGAAGAAAAGGTTTGAAGGGCAATCAGGAGTACAAGCTTGAAGCTTGTGATAGGCTATTAAAAGCTTGTGATAGTTTGCAGCTTATAAAGTTTGCAGATCCAGTCCAGATTGTACCAATATGACATTGCACGGGGGATTGTTGGGAAACAATGCCCATTGGTCAAAGATTGATCAAAAGCTCTGACTAACTTTTGCATGTGTAGCTTAGATTATAGATCTTGTATAGACACAAACAGCGTGGGCGCGTGGCTAGATCATTACTCTCTCATGCAATCGACCTGAGATCAAATCCTCTAGGTGCCAACGTTCGCGGACAAAATTTTAATATGCTTTTCCAATTTTACACAAGAACGGATAGCGCGAAAATGGCATACAGCATTTTACGGATGTCTTCTTTTTCGAATTACGATATTGAAAAGCTTTATGCGATCGTGGAGATTTGTTCTTTATTAGAGCTTTTGGAGGCTAATATAAAACTATATAAGGAGTGCTTGGGGTCACTTGTAATTATCCTTCACCTAACTTTCAACACAAGCTTTGAGCTTGGACCTCAATAGAGGTGGTGTTTCACTTAGCACATGGGGCAGCCATGGTGCTAACTTGAAGCATGTTGAGGAGCAGCTATGGAGTTCTTCTTGGAGATTGTTCTTGGAGAAGATGAGGGGTGTGCTCACACTCTAGCTCATGGAGAGGAGGTTATCTCTTGTTCATGGAAAGAAGACTTGTTCATTAGAAGCTTGATGGTGAGGATCAGCCATCTACATGTTGTAGTTGAAGATTGTCTTCTACATGAAGATTTCGGGCTACTTCAAAGACATTGGATGGTGTTTAACATAAGATTTACATCTTATGTTAAGTATTGAGGTACATATTCTCTTTATTCACACATGTACTACTTGCAGTTTATGGAGGCAGTGGCATCCATATCAGAAGGAGTCATATTCTGCATAGGTACAAGAGAATCAGTACGTATATGCTTTATGCATATTTTGATGAGGTGTTTGAGAAGGTGTGTTCACATGAGTTTGAGGATTTTTGGCAGCAAACTTGTTAGCATTCTTTGCTACTTTTCAAGTATGTGATCTTTTCACACACGTATCTAACTTAGGGTCTTCCATAGCCTAAGGTTAGATGAGGGTTTGTTGATTATCAATTTCACACTGATCCTTCCTCTTTCAGTCACTCATATTCACTCTTCTATAACCTATAAGGTCACACATCTCATGTATATTCAGATTACTGCCCATCTCATCCTAATGAGAAGCATAGTGCTATTTTTAAGGCTGATTTGCATGCCTCATTTGAGATATTGGATTTGGAACATTTGCATCATTATTTGGGCATTCAATTTATGCATATTGATGGCAAGATAGCTTTGTGTAAAAAAAACAATATTGACACATTATTGCATCATTTTGGCCTTGAAGATTGCAAACCTATTGCCACTCCTATGGAAATAGGTTTACGATTGAGTCTTCATGATCCTCGAGATGCATTTGATTATGTTCTCTATGAAAAGGTTGTTGAATGTTTGATTCACCTATGTATTACTCGACCAGATATTCACTTTGTTGTCTCACATATGAGCAAGTTTATGCATTGCCACGGTGTCAAACATTGGTAGTTGCTTAAGCACATCTTTTGCTACTAAAGTGGTACCCAACTACTTGGGTTCTTATATCTCAAGGGGGATCACTACGGCTAGATGTGCATGTTGTTTCTGACTCTAAATGGGCTAGTTGCTATGACACTCGTGTGTCCACTAGTGGCTTTTGCTTCATGCTTGGTAGCTCATGCCTATTGTGGCCACTTCTAGTTGTGAGGATGATTATAGGGCAGTTTTCATAGCAATTGTTGAGTGGGTGTGGCTTAGACGCCTTATGGCTGATTTGGGTGTTGGTCACTCTTCTGCCACCACTATCTTCACTAATAGTCAGACCGCATTAGCAGTTACAAGGAACCCTCTGTTCCATGCTCACAGTAAGCACATTGAGGTGCACTATCATTATGCCAGGGAGAGGTTCTCTACTAGAGAGATCAGTTTGGCATATGTGCCGACACAAGAGAATGTTGCAAAGCTTTTCATAAAGGTTATTTTTGAAAAATGGTATCAAAGTATTATTAAATTAGTTGGAAATCTTTGGAGTCACTTTGTACGTGCTTAAAGAAGCATGGGTGCATTGAAGAATGCTAAAGGTAAAGGACAGAATATTGATGGGCATGTTAAACAACTACCTGCACCATCTACTTTGACTGTGAAGATTGAAGAAATTAATGCTATTTCTAATGGTGTTGATTTGTTGACACTTGATAGCACTGTGCCAACTAAGGCTCTTATACATGATTCTCTTTCCCACACATGGATGCTAGATTTTGGTGCTTCTTTCCATGTGATACCACATGGAGAATGGTTCTCTAATTATGCAGCAAAGTCCCTTGGTACAGTGCGACTTGGTGACTCTTGCCAATGTGACATTTTGGGGATTGGAGATGTGGTTGTGCACTTCATTGATGGTTCAAAAATTACTATGCATAATGTATGCCATGTACCTTAGTTATCATGCAGTTTGATGTTAGCTGGTCAACTTGATGACCTTGGTTACAAGGTGGTCTTCTATGCTCATTCCTTTTGCATATCAAAGAGAAATATGGTTATTGCAAAAGAAATCAAAGTTGGCTCACTTTATCCTTTATTTGTATCATAGAAACAACACTTGTTAGCTGTTACTAAATAGCCTATGGCTTGTATTTGGCATGGCCATTTGGCCAATATATCAGCTAGTGGGATGGAAAATCTTTCTCATTGTGGCTACTTACCTGTGTTATTTCTTTTATTTTTCACTTTGTGAGCATTGTCAATATGTAAAGAAAACTAGGAATGTGCACAAGATGCACATTGACTCTTCAATTCAGCCTTTAGATCTCGTTCATACAGATGTGTGTGGTCCTATGCCCACAAGGTCTTTAGGTGGTTCTCTTTACTTTGTTACTTTCATAGATGATGCTACTAGAAATTTTTGGGTATATCCTATCAAAGCAAAGGATGAGGTATTCCCTATTTTCAAAAAACGGCTTGCTTTAGTTGAGATAGAAAAAGGAACTAAGCTTATGGTTTTACGTTCAGATAATGGAAGTGAGTATACCTCACATGAATTCAGCCTTTTTTGTTAGTCTAGAGGAGTTCATAGAGAGTTTACAACTCCTTATACCCCAGTATAGAATGGTGTGGCTGAAAGGATGAATAGAACTATTTAGGATAGAGTAGTTTTTATGCTCCATCATGCAAACCTTTCACAAAGCTTTTGGACAGAAGTAGTATTGACTTTAGTTCATGTGATTAAACTTTCACCTAGTACTACCAAAGGTTTGAAAGTGGCACAAGAGTTATGAACATGAAAGCCACCATATTATGATCATCTTTGAGTTTTTGGGTGTGAAACATACGTTCATATACCCAAGAATCTTAGACAAAAGTTGGAATATAATTCAAAGTTCTTGGATATGGTTGAGAAGGACAATTTGGATATTGCTTATGGGATCCTAAAACACGACTCATGATCAAAAGTAGTGATATTTTCAATGAGACTAAGATGCAAGAACAACCCATTAAAGAGGTTAAAGTGAGAAGAGTGGTGTTTGAGGATACTAGTCCTCTAGTTAGCATGCATAAAAATGTTGCACATAGAGATGTTCAAGAGAATGTCCGATTAGACCAGTTTGCATATGTTCTTGTTTAAGAGGCTCTACACGTGTCTCAAATCCACTTGATAGATATGTTTGAGGTTTGGATTTTGTTGTGCTAATAGATGCTGGTGAGCCTTCTTGCTACAAAGAGGCTATGCAGACAACAGACCATGTCAAGTGGAAGTGTGCCATGAAGAGTGAGTTGGATTCTATTCACAAGAATGGTACTTGGGAGTTGGTACCTTTGCCAAAGGGAAGGAAAGCTTTACAATCTAAATGGATATATAAGATCAAATTTATGTCAGATAGTGCTTCTCTAAAGTATAAAGCATGACTTGTTGCACAGGGTTTTAAGAAACAACATAGTGTTGATTTCGACAAAATCTTCTCCCTAGTGGTCAAGATGACTACCCTGCACATGTTGCTTGGATTCATTGCAATCGACTACTTAGAGATAGTCCAAATGGATGTGAAAATTGATTTCTTGCATGGAGATCTTACAAATGAGATTATATGGAACAATGAGAGGGTTACATAGATCCTGACAAAGAAAGTCTAGTGTGTAAGCTCAAGAAGAGCTTATATGGACTTAAATAGTCCCCTAGACAATGGTACCAAAAGTTTGATGCTTTTATGAAGTCTCAAGGCTATTCTCGAAGCAATGAGGATCATTGCCTCTACACAAAGATATGCTTAGATGGCAGCTTGATATGCTTGATACTTTATGTCGATGATATGTTGATTGTTGGGAAGTCCTCTTATGACTTGTCAACTCTCAAAAGAAAGTTGAGTCAAACATTTCATATGAAGGATTTGGGGGATGCCAAACATATTCTTGGCATGTACATTACTCGTGAAAGGAGTAAAAGATGCATAAACTTGTCTCAAAGTGAGTACATATACAAAGTACTTCACATGCTCAATATGTAGGGTGGAAAGGCATTGACTACACCTTTACCCACATATGTGAAATTGAGCAAGGATGATTGCCCCAAATCAGATGAGGAAAAGGAATTCATGACCAAAATTCCTTATCAGTCTGTTGTTGGTAGTCTCATGTATGCTATGGTAGCTACAAGTCTAGACATTGCATTTGTAGTGGGATTTGTGAGCATATATATGTCTAATCTTGGCAAGCAACATTGGGAAGTGGTCAATATGATTTTGAGATATCTGAGTGGCACTAAGGACAAGTCTCTGTGCTTAGGTAGAGGGAAAGCATCCATTAATGGTTACACATATTCTGACTATGCTGGTTGTGTAGGCAATCATAAGTCTACATCAGGGTACATTTTTCATTTTTCTAGAGGTGCTATCTCTTGGAGATCTCGTCTTCAAGGATGTATAGCTATTTCTACCACAGAAGCAGAGTATGTTGCAACAAGGGAGTCATGTAAGGAAGCATTATGGCTTTCTTGTCTTGCTTTTGATATGGGTCTACCTCAGCATGTACCTCCTTTGCTCAATGATAGCTAGAGTGCCATTGCTTTAGCTAAAAATCTGGTCTATCATGCAAATACCAAGCACATTGAGGTGAGGTATCACTTAATTAGAGATTTCTTACCCATTGAGTGCATTATTCTTGAGATGGTTCATACTCGAGATAATGTTGTAGATTCTTTGACGAAAGCTCTACCACAACATAGCTTTCAACACTATTGTCACTTGATGTGGGTTACTTGATTCATGAACTTACATAGTCACTTGTATATTGTGTAATATGCCCATGAGGTGGGAGGTATAGTTTGTATAGTTACGCTCAGGTATTCTTTATCATTCTTCATTTTTATCCCATAGATACTTGGCCATATTGGCCTTTAGTGGGAGATTTGTTGGAGAAACACTCACTAATTGGACATATATTTGAAGGTCAAATCTT
The DNA here is from genome assembly GCA_020310875.1 of Ceratopteris richardii. Lineage (NCBI taxonomy): Eukaryota > Viridiplantae > Streptophyta > Polypodiopsida > Polypodiales > Pteridaceae > Ceratopteris > Ceratopteris richardii. The sequence continues at coordinate 41,406,458 of CM035433.1, read as the reverse complement.
AGGAAGAAAACCCCATGCCTATGTGAAGGGACAAATTCAAAAATGTATCATATTTGTAAAGTTAGTTCACTTTAGTTCTAGAAGTTTTTTTTTTTCACGAGAATACGAAAATCTATATAAGTTAGTTTGTATCAACTGACGCGGTGAGAGAGAGAGAGAAGAAGTAGGAGAAAGACTTCATTTTATACAACTGAGTATAGTCGGGCTTCTCTGAGTGAGAAAGCATCTGTAAAACTTCTGAGTTTTCATAGTTATTAGAAAGAACTGAGTAAAGTTCTGTGTATGAGTCTCTCTTCATCATCTCCATGCTTGCCTACTGTGTGATGAATTCAAAAGTTCAAGTTTTCTGAACAATTCGATGCCTGGCATCGAATCTTGGCTGATAAGTCATTTTTTCATTCTCTGTGTGTTAACTGTTGTTGAATCTTCTAAAAATATGAAGTTTGTGGAGCAACTCGATGCCTGGCATCGAGTTCCAGCATAAAATGGATGCCCGACATCGACTTCTATCATATAAGTCATCTTCTTCATGTGTGTGTAAAATAGAGTGTTTCTGGTGCAGAAAAATAGCCAAAAAAAGCCCAAAGTCGATGTCTGGCATCGACTTGGACTGAAATTCGATGCTAGGCATCGAATTTTTTATTTTTGGACATCAAGAATACTAAAACAGGCAAGATTTCCAGTTTTGGAAGGTCATACAGGGTCATCTTGTGAGGGCCATAACTTGAGTTCTAGAGCTCCGTTTGATGCATATGATAGCTTGTTGGAAAGCTCTACTCTTCTAGTTTCAGCCTATAAAGTTTCATGGAGAAAGCATACTTGAGCTAGGAGAAATTAGCAAAATACTGAAGGTATGTCATTTCGGTGACTAGGAATTTCTGTAGAAGCAAAGTTCTCACTTTAAGCTATCATTTCTCAAAGTTTGGAGTGGCAATGAGTTAATGGTGACCATAGAGGTGTTCTAGTGTCACATTAATTCATTTCTTGTGGTGTTTTATACATCAACAAGTGGTATCAGAGCAGAAAGATTCTCGAGAGCAGAAGACGACAAAGGTACGAGAAGTTTTGTAAAGTTTTCCATTAAAGTTTGAAAGGTGAAGCATTTGAAGACACAAGGCATCAAAAGATTACTTTCGAAGTATCCTCATACACAAAGAACTTCAAAAGGTATTATCCTTTATCCTTTAAGCTCACAGGTTGCAGCAGAAGGAAAGAACTATGGCAGATCATATCTCCATTGACAAACTGGACAGAGATAATTACCCCGCATGGGTAATGAGAATGGAAGCCTTACTTATGAGTAAGGATCTCATGGTATATGTAACAGGTGAAGAAGAGAAGCCAGTATTTGAAGATGAAAGTCGACCAAAGAAAGAAGAACTTGATGCTTTAAAGCATTGGCAGAAGAAGGATGCAAGTGCAAAAGCCTACATCTACAATACAATCTCAGATCATTTGCTACCACACATCAGAGGATTGGAATCATCAGAAGATATATGGAATGCATTGGAATATCATTTCCAAAGCACTACTAAAGCACGGAAAGCAAGTCTATGGTCAGAGTTTACAACATTCAAGAAGAAGCCAAGTCAAACCATTAGTGATTATGTCACTAAGATGAAGGATCTAGCATATAGTCTTGGATCCATAGATGAAGATGTTGAAGATCACAGATTGATTGCTCAACTACTTGCAGGTTTGAGAGGGGATGAAAGGTGGAAACCTTTTGTCTTATCAACAGAACTTTCATTAAATCATTATGTTCCAGATTTGAACCAGTTGCTTGGTTTGATGCTCACATATGAGCAAGACTTGAAGGGAGATGGAGATAAAGGTCAAAGTTCTGCAATGTACATGAAGAATAAAAAGAAAGGAGATAAAGGTAAAGCAAAGGATGAAGAGGAGTCTAATTCTCAAGCTTATTATGCAAGAGGTAAAGGCACTGGCAGAGGAAGAGCAAGAGGTTTTGGAAGAGGAAGAGGTAATCAAAATAACAACAAAAAGGCTTGCTGGATCTGTGGATTGAGTAATCATTTGGCTCATGACTGTTGGCACAACCAACAAGGATCAAACCAGAATCAAAACAACAATAGCAGAGGTCGAGGTGGAAGATATCAAAGTAATTTTCAAAGAGGTAGACAAAGTCAAAGAGGAGGCTATGGTAGAGGTGGAGGGAGAAGTTGGGGACATAATCAATCCTACAACACCACCTACTACAACTATGCAAATGACACACAGAATGAAAGTCATACATCATTGATGATGAATTCAATCAGCACATCAGACAAAGAAGATCTAAAGGTATTTTACATTGACTCTGGATGTTCTAATCATTTGTCAGGAAACATAGAATTGATGTCAGATTTGGAAAAAGGCATTTCTAGTCACACAGTTCAAACAGGTGATAATACAAGACATAGTGTACATTCAATTGGAAAAGTGAAATGCAAGAGTGGAGCAGATTTGCTAACCAATGTTTTGTATGTTCCTACAATACCTAAAAACTTGATTAGTGTGGGACAGATAGTTGAAAAAGGTTTTCAAGTCAGGTTTACAAATGAAGGAGTATTTGTGGAAGATCCAGAGAATGGATATAAACAGATTGTCTCTGGTAAGAAAGAAGGTAGACTCTTTACTTTAAGAGTGCAAGGAAACATTGGTCAAGCTTTGCTCACACATGGTGAAGGAGTGATTACAGAACTTGATCTCTGGCATAAGAGATTAGGTCACTTTAATGAAAGAGAAATCAAAGCTATGGTTGCTAATCAGTCTGTACTAGGATTACCAAATGTGCAAAGTCAACATATGGTTTATAAATGTGAAGCATGTCAAATGGGTAAAGCACACAGGTTACCATTTCAAAAGAAAGGATTCAAACATGATGGAGTACTTGAGCTCATTCATACAGATGTATGGGGACCAACAAAAGAAGGATCTATCAGTGGCTCAAGGTATTATGTTCTTTTTATTGATGATGCTACAAGATGGATAACATTATATGTTTTGAAGGAAAGATCAGAAGTGTTTGGAGCTTTCAAGCATTTTCATGCATATGCAGAGAGAGTCACAAGTCAAAAGCTTAAGAGACTGAGGTCTGATGGAGGGGGAGAATACTTCTCCCAAGAGTTCAATGATTATCTTTGGAATGCAGGTATTAAGAGAGAAATAACTTGCAGGTATACACCACAACAAAATGGTGTAGCAGAAAGAAGGAACAAGACTTTGGTTGAGTTTGCTAGAGCTATGCTAAAGGAGAAGAACTGTCCAAATTATCTTTGGGCTGAGGCTGTAAATACAGCTACATATCTTGTGAATAGATTACCATGTGCAGCTCTGAATGGAATGACTCCATATGAAGCTTGGTGGGGTAAGAAACCAACACTAGATCATTGTAGAGTGTTTGGATCAATTGCATATGCTTATGTGCCATCACAACTTAGGCATAAACTTGAACCAAAGGCAGAAAAATATGTGTTCATTGGTTATGATGAAAAGCAGATGGGTTACAGATTGTGGAATCCTCTAACCAAACAATTTATTGTTTCTAGAGATGTTACATTTGATGAACAGAAAAGTTGGTATGCAGATCAAAGTCATACAGCTGCAGAATTTGAAGAAGAGGTAAGAAGATGTGAGAAAGGAAAATCAATTGTGCAGGTGAATAGAGATGAAGACTATATGCAAGCAAGTACATCCAGAAGTGGATTAACAAGAAGGAATGAAGAAGCTCCTATATTTGATGAAGAGGTGTATCCAGAAACTTATGAAGAATGTGAACCAAGAAGGTCAAGCAGGACAAGGAGACAACCAGAAAGGTATACTTATGATACTTCTTACATAACTCAGAAGAACTATGCATATATGGTCAAAGATGATGAAGAACCTCAGAACTATGATGAAGCTAAAGGTAAAAAGCAATGGGAAGAAGCAATGAAGGAAGAGTTCAATGCACTGGAGGAGAACAAGACATGGGAACTTGTTCCTAAACCAAATGGTAAGAAAGTAATTGGAAATAAATGGGTTTATAAAGTGAAGAAGCTTGCAGATGGAAGTATAGCCAGATACAAAGCTAGATTGGTGGTGAAAGGCTATGCCCAGACCTATGGCATAGATTATGATGAGACATTCAGTCCTGTAGCTAAGATGTCAACTATAAGGACAATCATTGCTATTGCAGCTTCAAAAGGATGGACCCTAAGTCAATTGGATATAAAAAATGCATTCTTGAATGGATACATATCAGATGAGGTATACATGGAACAACCTCAAGGGTTTATAGATTCCAGGTATCCAAATTTTGTTTGCAGGTCGAGAAGAGCATTGTATGGATTGAAGCAAGCTCCAAGAGCTTGGAACTATAGACTGGTGAAGTATCTCAATGATCTTGGATATCAAAGTTCAAAAGCAGATTCAAGTCTACTTATCAAAAGAACAGAGGAAGGTACAATCTACATTTGTATTTATGTAGATGACATTATAATCACAGGTACTTCAGATGAAGGAATCAAGGAGGTAAAGAGATTACTTGAGAAAGAGTTCAAGATCAGTGACCTAGGAAAGTTGTCATACTTTCTTGGAATGGAAGTCACTTATACAGATCATGGCATATATGTGTCACAAGAAAGGTATCTTCTGAACTTGTTGAAGAAGTTTGATATGGAAAATTGCAGAGAAGCTTCAACTCCACTTGAAGTTAATCACAAGCTCAGTAAATATGATGGTGCAGATTACAAAGATATGAGGAAGTATCAATCTCTTGTGGGTAGTTTGATTTATGCTACACTAACAAGACCTGATCTTAGTTATGCAGTGGGAGTTTTGTCACAATTCATGCATTGTCCAAAGGACCCACATTGGATTGCAGGTCAAAGAGTTCTCAGATATATCAAAGGAACTATAAAGGAAGGATTATATTATCCTTTTACATCAGATTTGAAGTTGAGAGCCTACAGTGACTCAGACTGGGCAGGTAATCAAGATGACAGGAGATCAACTCATGGTTACATGATATACATTGGTGATAAGCTTGTAAGTTGGTGTTCCAAGAAACAACATACAGTAGCATTATCATCAACTGAAGCAGAGTACAAAGGACTTGTGGAAGCAGCTAAGGAAGTCATATGGATGCAAACATTGTTCAAGAGCTTAGGCATTGATCAAGGTACACCTACAATACATGGAGATAATATGAGTTCACTTTATCTTGCAGCAAATCCAGTATTTCATGCAAGAACAAAGCACATAGAGATACAGTATCATTTTCTCAGAGAAAAGGTAATGGAGAAGGAGATTGAAGTGGAATAAATTTCTACTAAAGATCAATTAGCAGACATAATGACAAAGAGCTTGGATGGTGTGAAGACCAACAGATTCAAAAGCATGGCAGGAGTAAAAGAAAAGAAGATGATATGAAGAAACAGGGAATGTCAATTAGTGATTGAGGGGGAGCTGTTGGAGAAACACTCACTAATTGGACATATATTTGAAGGTCAAATCTTAGGAAGAAAACCCCATGCCTATGTGAAGGGACAAATTCACCAATGTATCATATTTGTAAAGTTAGTTCACTTTAGTTCTAGAAGTTTTTTTTTTTAAATCACGAGAATACGAAAATCTATATAAGTTAGTTTGTATCAACTGACGCGGTGAGAGAGAGAGAGAAGAAGTAGGAGAAAGACTTCATTTTATACGACTGAGTATAGTCGGGCTTCTCTGAGTGAGAAAGCATCTGTAAAACTTCTGAGTTTTCATAGTTATTAGAAAGAACTGAGTAAAGTTCTGTGTATGAGTCTCTCTTCATCATCTCCATGCTTGCCTACTGTGTGATGAATTCAAAAGTTCAAGTTTTCTGAACAATTCGATGCCTGGCATCGAATCTTGGCTGATAAGTCATTTTTTCATTCTCTGTGTGTTAACTGTTGTTGAATCTTCTAAAAATATGAAGTTTGTGGAGCAACTCGATGCCTGGCATCGAGTTCCAGCATAAAATGGATGCCCGGCATCGACTTCTATCATATAAGTCATCTTCTTCATGTGTGTGTAAAATAGAGTGTTTCTGGTGCAGAAAAATAGCCAAAAAAAGCCCAAAGTCGATGCCTGGCATCGACTTGGACTGAAATTCGATGCTAGGCATCGAATTTTTTATTTTTGGACATCAGGAATACTAAAACAGGCAAGATTTCCAGTTTTGGAAGGTCATACAGGGTCATCTTGTGAGGGCCATAACTTGAGTTCTAGAGCTCCGTTTGATGCATATGATAGCTTGTTGGAAAGCTCTACTCTTCTAGTTTCAGCCTATAAAGTTTCATGGAGAAAGCATACTTGAGCTAGGAGAAATTAGCAAAATACTGAAGGTATGTCATTTCGGTGACTAGGAATTTCTGTAGAAGCAAAGTTCTCACTTTAAGCTATCATTTCTCAAAGTTTGGAGTGGCAATGAGTTAATGGTGACCATAGAGGTGTTCTAGTGTCACATTAATTCATTTCTTGTGGTGTTTTATACATCAACAAGATTGTTATCGTTAGCGTCCATGTGAAAGGCCAAATGGACACATGAAACTTTTGTATATGTTCTTTCATAAAACATGAAGTGGCCTAGTTAGCCACAGAATATAAGTTTGACCACATTTGTAACACCTAAGAAGTCTCTATTTGTGCTCCCTATATACTATGTTGTTTTGCTTATTCTACAAGCTCTATGAGGAGTACCACATGTGGTGTTTGTAGCTTGGTTTTCTAATGAGAGGATATCATCGTGGAGCTCTTGAGAAGGAGAGTGCACTATTGTGCATCGCCATTGAGATACTTCAAAAACCTTCTCACTTCACTAACATTGCCACACACCTTAGAAATTTGACTAATGACATCAATTTTTTGTGGATATGGCCTACATAGATGTCCAATGATTAAAACTTTGTGGACACCAAAAGTGGATTTCTCTAAAGAGAAAGTTAGTCAAATCTCTTTGATTCTTTGATTATGGTACTAATTAATAAAAAGTCTTGTTTGAATGATTTTTATTACGGTTGATATTTAACATGTATTTTATTACTCTAATTATATAATTTATTCATATTATATATGTGTTCATATATATATATATATATATATATATATATATATATATATATATATATATATATATATATATATATATATATATATATATATATATATATATATATATATATATATATATATATGTATGCACGTGTAGTTGCAATGTGTGTATCAAAATGTATATATGTATGTGCATGTGTATGTGTAAGTATATGTTTGTATATATGTGTGTGTTGATATATTTAGGTAGTGATGTGTGTGAACACTCTAGGACCGCCGGGGCACTTTTTTCCCTCTTTAGGAGTTTTTTTTCCCTTGGCTTGTATATACGCCTATTGCCCTAATGGGCTACTTATCTTTGTACATTCTCTAGTAATACATTCAGTATTGTGTGTTTGTGCTCCAAGCTTCTTCGTCTTCCTTGAGCTATTCGCGTGCTTCCGCAGGCGTCTAACTCCAACAATTGGTATCAGAGCAGGTCGTCGCTTCATCTAGGGCGCCGTCGACACTCCTCCATTTGCAGTCTCAGATTCGCATGAAATTTGGTGACCACAATTAGGGTGTTTCAGAGATCAAAACGGCTTCGCTTTGTGGTGCCGAAATTGCGATCTGAGCTCATTTCGGCCTCCAAATGCACTATCGCAATGCTTGTGTAGGCTATTTTGTCTTTTTGTGCCAAAGGTATATACTAGTTTTTGTTCGCCAGTATAAGCGTCTCGAAGTCTGCTACAGGTCTAGCAGAACTCGTCTGGGCAGTTCTGTTCAACTTTTTGAGATACAGTCAATTTTCTGCATCAAGGTATTTTAGTCACTGGCCATGGCTGAAAGCAGTGATGTATTCCGTATGTTGGCTATTGAGGATAAGTTGGATGGTACCATCTACCCATTATGGGCTTATATGATGCGACAGGTTTTGGTTGCAAAAGGATTGTGGAACATTGTGCAGGGTGTTGAAAGATGTCCTGTTACACCTGTAACGACAGGTACTGCAAATACAGGTGCTGGAGCTGATGAAGATGGTGTCGAAGATGATATTCCGCAGATTCCTGTTCGTGCTGTTGTTTCTGTTGTACCTACTACAGAGCAGATTCGTTGGGATGGCAGAGATGCCCAGGCACATGCATTGATAGCTTTGTCTATCAAACGTGCCATTATTCCTCATATTCACTCTTGCAGAACAGCTAGGGATGCTTGGGATACACTTACCACATTGTACCAAGCTAGGAATGAAGCTCGTGTTGCTTACCTCCGAAAACAGTTGGAGAGTGAGCACATGAATGAAGATGATTCTATGGACAATTTCCTAAAAAAGATCAAAGACTTGAAGGAACAATTGATTTCTGCTGATGAGGTTATACCAGATAGCTCACTTCTGCACACCGTTCTGAATGGTCTTCCTGATTCATATCAGAGTTTTGCTTCTACTCTTCGGTTGATGATGAAAGGCAATCCAAATGCCTTATCATTTGAGGAGTTAGTCTCTGTTCTGTTGCAGGAAGATCAATCCAGGCAAAACAAGTCCATTATGCGAGTTGTAGATCAAGCTTTCCTGGCTAGTCAAAAGGGCAAAGGAAAATGGAGCTCTTCAACTAGTAAGCAGAAATCTGCTAATTCTGCATATTCGAAGAAGGAAGATAAAGATGAGAAGAAATAAAAAAAGTAGAAATTGTTTTGTAAGTACTGTAAAGGGAATGATCATATCATAAAGAATTGTCCAAAACTGGCTGCAAAGAGGCAAAGAAGAAAGAGGCTGGAATGGTTGTTGCAGAGGCCTCTACACAAAAAACAGAGTGCAAATCTTGTGTAGGAAGAAGAATGGGCATTTAGTACTGTCTGCAGTTTTGACCCATCTTCTCATGAACAGTGCATGTCTGTAGTAGACTCAGATGTTTGCCAGTATTTTGACAGTGGGGTGACCAAACATATTACCTCGCAGCGCAGTTTCTTCTCTTCACTTGAGCCTACCCCTACAGGGAATATTGTTACATTCACCAACAACTCCTCTTATCCTGTTATGGGAGTTGGTAAGATCATTCTGACTTCTGCTGATGGTAGTTCTTTCACCTTGTCAGATGCTTTATTTGTGCCAGGGATCAAGAAAAATCTGTTATCAGTTTCTGCATTAGCCAAGATTGGCTTGGTTGTGAAATTCGTTGATGACAGGTGTACAGTTCATGATCTATCAAATGGTGATGTGATTATTGCTTCTGGCATTTTATGTCATGGGCTATATAAGCTCATAGACTATGAAAGATCTATAAGTGATTTGGCATGTGCAGTAAATGATTCTCAGGCTATGTCAGATGCAAAGCTTTGGCATGCACGCTTTGATCATCTGAATTTTGCTAGTTTGCTACGCCTCCAGAAATCTGAAATGGTGTCCTCTTTGCTCAAACTTGAGGCACCTGGAAAACATTTTTGTGAAGACTGTATTTTGAGCAAAATGTAGCGTTCCTTCTTTCCAAAAGATGGTTCAGTTCGGGCTACGCAGAAATTACAGCTTGTACATAGTGATGTCTGTGGTCCTATGCAGACACCCTCTTTTGGGAATTACCTTTAATTCGTGACTTTCATTGATTATTTTTCCAGGCATGCATGGGTATATCCACTCAAAGCAAAGTCCAAAGTGTTCATGTGCTTTAAATAGTTTTTGGTTTTGGCTGAAAATCTGTCAGCATGTAAAATGCGCACCCTGTGTTCTGATCGAGGGGGGGAATATATGTCTTCTGATTTTAATGCATTTCTGGTTGAACGTGGGATAAAACACCAGTGTACAGTGTCGTATACACCTCAACAAAATGGAGTTGTTGAACAAAAGAACAGGTCACTCATGGAGATGGTGAGGTGCATGGTCAAGAGTCAGGCTTTACCACATAGTTTCTGCCTTGAGGCTGTCATGTGTGCAGCATATGTACTGAACATGTGTCCCACTAAAGCGCTGCAGTCTATCACTCCATATGAGGCTTGGCATGACCGCAAGCCATCTGTTGCTCATCTGCGTATTTTTGGTTATTTGGCATATGCATTAGTGCCTGAACAACATCGCAGAAAATTGGATGATAAGGCAGTAAAATGTATTTTTGTTGGGTACAGTTCTGAAAGTAAAGGCTATCGTCTGTATCATCCACAGACTAAACACATTCTGGTTAGCCGTGATGTTGTCTTTGTGGAAGATGCTATTCAGCCATTGCTTTCATGTACTAAGGAGACATCTATTAGCTCCAAAGACATGTATGATACTTTGATGCCTCTTTTTACAGGTGGACAGTCTAGTGCTGGTCCTAATGAGGCAACTTCTCAACCTTTGCAGGTTTCATATGATGATGCAGATCATTCTATTTTTGATGCAGATTTACATGATGCACTTGTTGATGAGAGAGCTGATATTGAGCAGGCAAAAACTATGCCAAAATGGCTGGTGCAGACTTTGCGTGATAGCAAATTAGATGCACCTTTGTCATATCGTACTCGTTCAGGCTCTCATAGTGCCTCCTTTGCATCAGATTGCTATGCTATGGCTGCGTCTAGTCTCTGTGATGAGAATGAGCCTGTTTCTTTTGATGAAGCATAGAATTCAGAAAATTGGATGGCTGCTATGCAATCTGAATATGATGCTATAATGAAGAATGGTACATGGTCTTTATGTGATTTGCCTCCTGGCAAGAAGGCCATTGGCACTAAGTGGGTATACAAGCTGAAGCGTAAACATGATGGTACAGTTGACAGGTATAAGGCTAGGCTTGTTGCAAAGGGTTATGCGCAGGAAAGAGGCATTGATTTTGATGAGACCTTTGCACCTACATGCTGTATGACTACTGTTCGGAGCATTTGTGCACTTGCAGCCCATCGTGGTTGGAATGTACATCAGTTGGACATTAGAACAACATTTCTGAATGGTGACTTGCATGAAGAAGTGTATGTTTTTCAGCCCCATGGCTTTGTGCGGAAAGGGCATGAAAACCAAGTGTGCAGGTTAAAGAAGGCATTATATGGTTTAAAGCAAGCACCACATGCTTGGTATGAGAAGATACATACCTATCTGGTTGCACATGGTTTTGAGAACAGTCCAACTGAAAGCACCTTATATGTTAAGCGTGCTAATGATGTGCTTCTGATCATTGTTGTCTATGTTGATGACATGTTGTTCACTGGTCCTATTGAGAAGCATATTGCTGATTTCAAGGCTGATTTGCATGCCTCATTTGAGATGTCTGATTTGGGGCATTTGCATCACTATTTGGGCATTCAGTTTATGCAAGTTGATGGTGGGATGGCTTTGTGTCAAACGAAATATATTGACACATTATTGCAGCATTTTGGCCTTGAAGACTGTAAGCCTATTGCCACTCCTATGGAGACAGGTTTAGCTTGAGTCTTCATGATGCTGGAGATGCATTTGATGCTGTTCTCTATCAGCAGGCTGTTGGATGCTTGATTTACTTATGCATAATCAGCCAGATATTCAGTTTGCTGTCTCATAGATGAGCAGCTTTATGCATTGCCCAGGAGTCACACATTGGAAGGCGGTTAAGCACATCTTTCGCTACTTGAGTGGTACTCGGCTACTTGGGTTGTTTTATCCCAAGGGGGGATCACTACCGCCATATTTTTCTGACTCAGATAGGCTGGTTGCTATGACACTCGTGTGTCCACCAGTGGTTTTTGCTTCATGCTTGGTAGCTCATGTATATCTTGGTTGAGCAAGAAGCAGCCTATTGTGGACACTTCGAGTTGTGAGGTTGAGTATAGGGCAGCTTTCACAGCAACTGTTGAGTGTGTGTGGCTCAAACGCCTTATGGCTGATTTGGGTGTTGGCCAGTCTTCTGCCACCACCATCTTCACAGACAGTCAGAGCGCATTGGCAGTTGCGAGGAACCGTGTGTTCCATGCTCGCACTAAGCACATTGAGGTGCATTATCACTATGTCAGGGAGAGGTTCTCTGCTGGGGAGATCAGCTTGGCATATGTGCCCACACAAGAGAACATTGCAGACCTTTTCACGAAGGCTCTACCTAGGGAGAAGTTTGAAGCTTTCCGCAAAACTTTGGGTTTACTTCCTTTTGTGAAGTGACTTCCACATAGCTTGGCACTTCCTTATACATGAGTGCCAGCTACTTGTTCACCACATCACTCCCAGGGGGGATTTGTTGATATATTTAGGTAGTGATGTGTGTGAACACTCTAGGACCGCCGGGGCACTTTTTTCCCTCTTTAGGAGGTTTTTTCCCTCGGTTTGTATATACGCCTATTGCCCTAATGGGCTACTTATCTTTGTACATTCTCTAGTAATACATTCAGTATTGTGTGTTTGTGCTCCAAGCTTCTTCGTCTTCCTTGAGCTGTTCGCGTGCTTCCGCAGACGTCTAACTCCAACAGTGTGTATGTGCATATGTATGTGTATGTGTGTATGTGCATGTGTATGTGATAAGTGTATGTGTAGGTATATATGCATGTGTATGTGTGTGTATATGTGTATATGTAGGAGTGCATATATGTATGTTGTGAAGAGATGGATAGATATGTGTTTGAAGATGAAGTGGTGCTGCAAAATCCTTGATTTACACTAGCCAAATGAACTCCAAGAGTACGTGGTAGGCCCTTTTAGCTTTCCAATGGATGTGGTAGACACCCTATGTACCTTGGAAGATGAATCTCAAAAGGATAGATCAAAATAGATGAGTTGGAATTAATTTAGAGATGAAAAACTTGCTATTTCGGTTCATACACTTGTCTAGTGTTTTGAATAATTCTCTGAGCACAGCAGCAATTAGCTTAATACCTTTTGGGAACCTCTAACTAACTTAAATAGCTAACTTTCAAGAGCAATCTAATCAGAAATAGTGAATCACACAATGAGAATCAAGTTTAAAAAGTTATGATAACATCCCGATTTTCACGGGCTGCAACAGTACTTAGGGGACATAGAGTATCCTACCGAGTAAGTTGATGTTTCCATCAAGTGCTTTGACATTTCCTATTTTCCCCATAATATTTCTTGTGTCATCTCTTCTTTGTACCTCATGCTTGTTCCTTGGATCTTCTAAAGCTGATAGGAGGGTTGCATTTCCTACCACATGATTTGAACAACCTAAATCTATGTAGAAAACATGCTCATCAGATTTACCTTGTGGCATAGCCATGTTCATGATTAATAATGAATCCTCTTTGTTTGAGTCTTCTGTGTAGTTATTGAAGTCTCTCCTTCCTTTGTAGCCTCCTTGATAGTTTGAATGATTGTAGTTGTTGTAGTTGCCATGATAATTGTTGAATCTTCCTCTTGAGTAGCCATAACTTCCTCTATTGTATCCTCTGCCTGTTTGATTCCTGGAATTCCTAAAGCAATTCTTAGTTGTATGATTAGTTAGTCCACAAATAGAACATGAGTTGGAGTCTTGGGATCTCCCCCTGCCTTGTCTATCGCCTCTTCCTCTACCTCTACCATGTCTTCCTCTATCTGCATAGTTATCTTGATATGTTCCTGCTTCATCATCCACTTTCTTTAACTTTCCTTTGTTTTCTTTGGACTTTCTTTTATTAGTATATAAGGCTGAAGATTGATTACCTTTAGAGATATCTCCATTCTTGATAAGTTTTGCCTCTTGAGTGAGTAATTGTCCAATGAGTGTATTGAAATCAGGTACATGCATGTCCATGTACAAATCCATAGCTGTGGTGAATGCTTCCCACTTGTCATCTACTTTCAATCCATTGACGACCTGCCTTACAATTTACTCTTCATCTATTACCTCTCCAATGCTTCCCAACTCATCAGCTATGTCCTTGACCTTTGTGACAAAATCAGTCACATTTTGTTTGGGAGCCTTCTTGAGGGTTGTGAAATCCAGCCATAGTTGATGCTTCCTAGCTTTGGTACTTGAAGAGAAGAAGGCTTCAAGTGCATTCCACACTTCCTCAGATTTCTTACAACTTCTAATATGAGGAAACAAAAAATATGAGATAGAGTTGAGGAGATAAGACCTTGCAAGTGCATCCTTGGAGCACCATGTGCTCAATCTTTCTTTCTCTTCTTGTGTTGGTTGGTGACTTTTGTTCTTGAAACTTGGCATAACTTCATCTCGAGCAACATAACCATATAAGCTTCTACCTTGGAGATACGCTTCTATCCTTAATGACCAAGCTGAGTAATTACCTCTATCCAATTTGTCAATTGATGAAGGAAATCCATCTGCCATCTTTGCTCTGATACCACTATGAAGAGATGGATAGATATGTATTTGAAGATGAAGTGGTGCTGCAAAATCCTTTATCTACACCAGACAAATGAACTCCAAGAGTATGTGGCGGGACTTTTTAGGTTTCCAATGGATGTGTTAGACACCCTATGTACCTTGGAAGATCAATCTCAAAAAGATAGATCAAAATAGATGAGCTAGAATTAATTCAGAGGTGAAAGACTTGCTATTTTGATTCATACACATGTCTAGTGTTTTGAATAATTCTCTATGCACAGCAGCAATTAGTTTAATTCCTTTTGGGACCCTCTAATTAACTTAAAGATCTAACTTCAAGAGTAATCGCATCAGAAATACTGAATCACACAATGAGAATCAAGTTTAACAAGTTATGACATCATCCCGATTTTCACAGGCTGCAATAGTACTTAGACTAGTGAGTAGAAAAATGATCATAAATCAAGAGTTAGGTATTCAATGATTATGAAATTTTGTATGCTGATACTAGAGATTATGATAAATTAAATAATCTTCGAGTCATGCACTTTGATGAAGTACACACGGAGAACCAGCTCTGACAAGTTGACTGAAAAAAAGCAAAACTCTATAGAGAAGTGAATATGAACAGACATGGTTGACTTCAACTGAACATAACTCAAGATTGAGAACTCCAATATCAATGAACTTTTGTGAGCATTTATTAGACTCTAAAATAAAACTTTATCAAGTTAAATCATTGAAAATGATCCACCACACTGAGAGAAAGCATCTCTGCAATCTGACAGAAAGATCAGAGAAGCATAACAGTGAACAGTAGACTCACAAAACCATGAAGATATGAACTTGTATGATCATAAACATGAATGTATATTTATTTTAGAATACAATGAACTTATAGATACATATGTGTGCCTTGTATCCACACTTGATATAGCATATAGCTCAGCTTATGGACACCCCTTATAGTGCGACTAAACTGCCATGTATATATAGAGCGTTTTGAAGCCAAGATTTGAATTTGAATCTTGCTCACCTAAAAGTAGTTTCCAAATTCTTAGAGATTGATTGATTCTCCAACCTCCAAATCAAGAATTCGTGGCTTCTCTCTCTATTTTTATCAAGTGGACTCAACCACATTTGATTCCTTTAACTTTTACATCAAGTAAATGAGCAAATAATTACAAAGGTGAGTTCACAAGTGAACTCTTAGATTTCCATACATTGTCTTCTCTTAGAAACTCAAGCCAATACTTAGGCTTGTAATGGATTTGTTCCAACATATGTATTTGCATGTGTATGTGTGTGTGTGTATGTGCGCATATATATATATATATATATATATATATATATATATATATATATATATATATATATATATATATATATATATATATATATATATATATATATATATATATATATATATATATACATATATATATATATATATGTGTGTGTGTGTGTGCATATGTATGTTGTGTGTGTATGTGTATATGTAGGTATATGCATGTGTATATATATGAGCATGCATGTGCATGTGCATGCATCTTCATTTGCATCCATGTGTATGTGCATGCATGTGAATATGCATATGCATGTGTCTAAGTATGTTTTAATGTGTGTATGAGTATGTGTATATGCAGTAATGCATGCATGCCCTTTCATGTGTTTGTAGATATGTTTGTGCACATGCATGTTTATGTGTGTATGTGTATGTGTATGTGTATGTGTAAGTGTATGTGAATGTACATGTGTATGAGTGTGTATATGTGTGTGTGTATGTGTGTGTATATGTGGGCGTGTGAATGGTCATGTATATGTGTATATGAATGAGTAAGTGTCAATATCTTAATTAATGAAAATAAAATGTCACTTTAAATGATATACAAACAATGAAAATTATACTTACAATAATTAGCCATATTTTATGCTTGGTGAACTTTTTGAATAAATTGTAATAGAGAGAGAGAAGGGGGGGGAGGGGGAGGGGGAGGGAGGGAGGGGGAGGGAGGGGGAGGGAGGGAGGGAGAGAGAGAGAGAGATAGAGAGAGAGATCAAAAGAGAGAACAAAAATGAGAAAGAGAGAGAGAGAGATAGAAATTGAAAGAGAAAGAGGTAGAAAGAAGGAGAGAGAGAGAGAGAGAGAGATAGAGACAATAAGGGAGGGATTAGAACAGAGAGATCTAGAAAGAGCTCATAACCACAACACACATCTGAACATTGGAGAGCTCTTTGATCACATGCATGTAAATGAAGATCGAAGAGTGTTCCAACATTTTCTTATCAAAGGTAAACGTCACATAAGTGATGAAAAATCATCGTGTTCCTGATACTCACATGCATCGTATAAGCAACGCATTAGCGACAACAAGTAACATCGTGTAAGTGACATCAAATAGCATCGCATAAGTGATGCTTCTAGACAAGTCGTATAAGTGATGCTTACGAATAAGTCGGATAAGCGACGTGTAATGAGCAACACTACTATTTACATCACTAGGAGCATTGGCAAAAATGTTGAAAAAAACGTCGAGATTAACATCATTTACACGAAGGTATGCGCTTGATGCCCGCTCTGACGAAATGCTCGATCACGAAGTGACGAAAATGTGTCACATTAACCATCGCTATGGCCCCGTGTTCCTTGTAGTGTTAACCCACCTTAAGAAACATTCCTGTCCATGTTGGCCAAAGTTTTCAAGAAAGAATATCTTATAAATTTCTCTCCAGAAGTTAGTCCTAGGTTTAGTTGCATGTTCATGGAAATTTTCTAAAATAGATCCAGAGACAAGTTGTTAGAAATATTGAACTAGTACATCATCGAGTAATCCCTAGATCTACGCTTGCTCCAAATCGCATCTAGGTATTCCATAATATTCAGACCAATGAATTTGCCTTTTTCACACAAGATTAACTAAACTGTTTGTGCACCTTGCTTTTCAATGATCATACTTTTAAATACTTCTTCCATTTTATTTTCTTGATGTTGTCTGAACTGGAGTATTAGATCTATGATAACAAGCTCTAAAAGCTCTTTGAATTGTCTAAAATTATCACTATATAGGATTGCTAGGAGATTAAACCTTAGTTAAACTTATCAAAAGTTCTTTTTAGACTAACTTCACCCTTGATTTTTCATACTTCTTTGTTTTTTATTAATTCTCTTTCTAAGCAAATTTGTTTTTCTTGTTTTATTGTTTATAATTCTTAATTTTTTATTTCTAGATTTATTTTAATTCAACAAAAACTTGTTTTTATCTTTTTGAAGGTTTTCTAATTTGTTTTTAGAGGTTTTGGATAGTAATGATTAAAAACAGAAATTAGCAACAAATAAACAAGTAGAGAAACTAGGAATATTTTTCCTTAATGCAAGTGAAAGTGTTTCTAATGCAAACAAAGTGATTTCTCATGCAAACTAAAAAGCATTCTTTTTATGTGTTTATATAAATAAAAGAGGCTTACAACCTAATGTGCATACATTAACTATCATTTCATAGTGCAAGTGAGATGAAAATAGTTCTTTTTTTGCTTTTTTTAATGCAAAACAATGCAAATGCAAGTGTTATATCTTTTTATGTGTCTATGCTGAATTGAAAGAACTTAAAAAACACTTTAACTTAATTTTGTTGATGTAGAGCCTTTAATGTGCATGCTGATATTTCATTTTAAAATCTTTCATAAATAAGTCCTAATTATAGAAAACCAAAAGTGAATCGTGCAATGAAGAACTTCATGTATGTCGATTGGGGGGGGGAGGAGTGACGAGGCTCCTCCTTTTAAATGCTCCTTTTCCCATGGAGGTGCTCAGTTCCCTAGGGAATAGCCCTCAATAACCAGGGAAAATTAGGGTCTTCGATAGCAAGGTCTCGACTCGTTGTTGCGGTCAACTGGCCTCCGTGTCATGTTTCACGTCGGATTCACCAAGATGTCGGGGCATGAATGAAGACCACCAGGTGGATCAATTCTCGTTTTTCAATGGGTCTTACTGTGTGACTGCACACGGGGTGTTTATCAATATGCTTTAGGACTCAAGACATGATAACAATGCTATGGAAATTGTTTGTACATTTTCAAATGGTCTAGTCTATTGAATGCATATGGCAAAAACAATTTGACTACATGCAAAAAAATTGACTACATACAAGAAATAACTGAACTCAACATTATTCCATAGGAAATAAAGTTTCAAAAATGACATAGCCGATTATTTTTTCTTCTATTGGCATTTCTTCGTCTAATATTTCTTCATTAACTTGATTATTTATAGGAACAATTAAAAAAAACTACAAATAAAGTTATGAATTGATGATTGGTCTAGAGGTATGTCATTGGGCACTCTAGTTGGACGTATACCAAACAATGCTTTTTTCTTGGATGCGGTGGTAACATTCATGATTGTAAAGACGAAATGAAAACTAATATATAAAAAAGATTACCCTATACAAATTATGTAAATATAAGTAAGAGTTCTAAGATAATTTTCAACTTTTAAGGCAATCTTCTAAGCCAAATGAATTAGATCTACAACTGTTGCAGTGCTCTTCACTTTCCCATTTGTAATGCCCATCAAGATTAGGCGCTCTTCAATGCTGGACACAAAAACACATTAGAAAGAAACCAACATCAGTAATTTCATGAAAAATAAAAAATATTCACTTCTTCGCATAAAATTTGCTTACCTGCATAGAAATTACTTACATGCATATTTACATTTACACATGCATACATTCATGCACATACACTCTTTCATGCATACACTTATGCACATACCTACACTCATACATACATACATGCACTTTTACTCATGCATGTGTTCATGCACATGCATGCTCACTCTCACATATAGATGCATATGCTTATGCACACATACATACACTCATGCACACATGCACTCTTACTAACATTCATACATGCATGCATACACTCTTTCACAAACATGCATGCATTCTCACTCATGTATGCACTCATACTCTCACATGCATGCATTCATTCATTCACACATAAACTCATACATGCTTGCACGTATGCACACATGCCTACACTCATGAACATATGTGCACTTATGCACACATGTGCTCTTAATCATATTCATAGATGCATGCATACATTTGCATACATGCACTTTATACTCGTGCATATGCATACACTCACACTTATGCACATGCATGCTCACATTCACATACACATGCAGACATGTATGCACACATACATACACTCATGCACACATGCACTCTTTCTAACATTCATACATGCAACATACACTCTTTCACAAACATGCATGCATTCTCACTCATGTATTCACTCATACTCTCACATGCATGCATTCATTCATTCACACATAAACTCATACATCCTTGCACTTACACACACATGCACATGTATACACTTATGCACACATGCATTCTTAATAACATTCATACATGCATGCATACATTCTCATACATGCACTTTATAGTCATGAATATTCATACACTCACACTTACGCACATGCATGCTCACACTCACACTCACTTATGCATGCATTACTCATGCACATGCACACATCACTCATGCATATGTATACATACATTCTTTTTGCCTATCCTCTCCTACATACATATGCACTCATGCACATGCATACATACATCTATACTCTTATAGGTACATGCATTCTAAATATTCTGTGCTAATAAGATATATAATTAACCTTGATAATTAATTAATCTAATTATATCATAACAACAAAAGAAAACCAAACAAAAATAACGGGTTAATCTCTCTCTCTCTCTCTCTCTCTCTCTCTCTCTCTCTCTCTCTCTTTGTCCATTGCCTTTGCACAGCTCGGAGGGTTCTCCTTTCTTCATTCTCTCTCTCTCTGTCTATTGCCTTTGTGCAGCCCGGAGGGTTCTCCCCCCTTCATTCTCTCTCTCTCTCTCTCTCTCTCTCTCTCTCTCTCTGTCTCTCTTTGATTCCATCACCTTCTGTGCATGCGATCAACTTGTAACCAAAAAAAGGGAGGAGAGCATAACTCATGGACTCTCTCTCTCTCTCTCTCTATCTCTCTCTCTCTCTTTCAATCTCTCTCTCTAGCTTCCACCTCTATGTGTGTGCCATACCTACCCAAATCTCCACAACATAGCAGTGTTAGCTCTCTATTCAAGCTTCTATAGCATATGGGAACCTTTCTCTCTATCTATCTATCTATCTATCTATCTATCTATCTATCTATCTATCTATCTATCTATCTATCTATCTATCTATCTATCTCTCTATCTATCTCTCTATCCATCTATCTATCTATCTATCTATCTATCTATCTATCTATCTATCTATCTATCTATCTATCTATCTATCTATCTATCTATCTATCTATCTATCTATCTATCTATCTATCTATCTATCTATCTATCTATCTATCTATCTATCTATCTATCTATCTATCTATGCATCTATCTATCTATCTATCTATCTATCTATCTATCTATCTATCTATCTATCTATCTATCTATCTATCTATCTATCTATCTATCTATCTGTCTGTCTGTCTGTCTCTCTATCTATCTATCTATCTATCTCTGCATGTGATAGAGTTGATGGTGCATCCTGACAAAGCTGGTGATGCAGTCTTTTACAAAGAAATAAGCAATTAAGAGGAGGGGGGAATGAAGATAATCTCTCTCTCTCTATCTATCCATCTATCTATCTCTCTCTCTCTCTCTCTCTCTAGCATGCACGCATCTTCTCGCTGGTCTCTAGCAACCATCAGTCGTTGAAACCTGAAGGGGGAGATATCACTTCCTTCTCTCTCTCTCTCTCTCTCTCTCTCTCTCTCTCTCTCTCTCTCTCTCTCTCTCTCTCTCTCTCTCTCTCTCTCTCTTTCTTCCATTCACCATGACATCTTTGTGCGTTCACCTGTAGCGATCCCGAATCTCCATCTCTCTCTCTCTCTCCACATCTCTCTCTCTCTCTTGTACGCACCTACACAAAAACACATTAGAAATACCATACACAGAACACACATATATATACCTAGACACACACATACGTGCGCACACACTCTAATTTTAGTAAATACATACACATGTCAATTTATTAGAGTACATAGTATACTCACACACACATATCCATAAATAGACACATACGTAGACTCACACATATCTATATTCATGTATTATAAATTTTTAAGGATTTAATTTAATTACTTTTTTATGTTAAGTTTTACATTAAGGTATTAGATACTTTAAGATTTTCAGCACACACATTACTACACACATTCATACGACATACACATATGGTCACACACATACACACAAAACATACAAGCACAATCACACACTCTAATATATATATTATATTCCTTATAAACATACACACACCCATAAGGTCTAGATACACATTTACCTATGCACACATATGTCTATGGCCACACTTACATACATTCAAATAGGTTTTACCTACATAAAGTTTATACCCTTCCCTTTACTAGGCATATAGGGTCAAACACATACATACACATTATTGCTTAGGTTACCATTCACTCACACAATCTTATACACTTAAGGTAAGTTACATTTTAAATAAATACATAAGGGATCATACTTATCCATAGTGTTTCATACTTTCACTTGAACTACATAGATGGTCTCACAATTATTTAAAATTCCATAATTACTTGGGGTAATCATTACCCAAGTTGGTTTTCACATAATATTGACATAGACATATGACACTTAAGGGGTCACATATGAGCACATCAGTAAAGGCATGTACACACTTGCAATGTTATAAGGTACCCTACACAAAAATACTTAGGCACATAGGGTACACACACATGCACTGAGATTCATATCCATATCTGCATTCATGCACATAAAACACCTAAACATCCATAGGGTAGACACTTACATAGGCATAAACATAGATATTCACAACTTATAAAGCATATACAAACATCAGTGACTATCAATACACAGATGTATGGACATAAATTCATTCACATTTACTTGTTTGCTCACATACACGCAAGGTAACTCATATGTAGGGTTGCCCATCTTTGTGACTCACAAAAACACATAGGAAGACATACTTTCTCCTAAAGTTGTAGTGCGCATTTAGGGTTTTCTCATTTATATACTAAAAGTTATGTATGGAGGGTGCAAATAGAGTAAAAGTGGAGGGTTGCAATGAAGGTTCAATGATCTCCTCCTATTTTAATCAAAGGATATGTTTAACTTCTTCAACCTGCAGACACTAAAGAGAGAGCTCAGATGATTTAACAATTCATATCAGAAAAAAATTTAAGAGTTTAGAGATGACCACTTTGGAAGAAAATTTTAAAATTTTTTTGAATCTCATTCGGATTTATAAAATCCTTCTAACACTGGTACGAGCGTCGATATGCCGAGGGCCATACCCATGCTTATATCGATGACTTTGTCCAGGAACATATCGATGCTTACATCAGCGATTTTGATACCAATGCTTGTACTGACATTGATACCGCCAATTTGTACTGACATTGATACCATCAATTTGCAGGTAAATACCGATGCTGATATCGGCAAAAGTGTATTGAGGTTCATATTGATGCTTATATCAACCATATTGAGGACATATCAATGCTTATACCAGTGCCCGTATCAATGCTTATGTTATTGTTATCATATTGATGTTTATATGGGCACTTATACCGATGTTGTGGCCAAGTTACACATGTGTATTTGTGCCAATATAAGGGCCGATATAAGAGTCATATGTCATAGTGTTTTCTTCCTAAGAAAAACCGAAGTTTCCATGCTTCCTTTCTTTTCTTCTTTTGTGACTCTTGTACCCTGCCATTTTATCTTTACCAACAATCGTATGATCTTCTTCAAAGCAATACAAATGATCTTATTAAATGACTCCTTGATATCCATTTCAATAGGAGAGACACTCCACATATTTTTTGGGGAAGGCATCAATTACTTGCATAATCTGATCTACATGTTATCAAATGTAATTCCTATTCTTGTTGAAGCATAACATATTCATAACATCTTTTTCTTAAATTCGTAGGATATTCATAACATGTTGAAGAATAACATATTCATAACATCTTTTTCTTAAATTCAAGCAAGAGAGATGCAATTCGTTTGCAACATTCGAGAAGTCGACTTAAGTTTTAAGAGACCCACGAAATATTCAATGCATCGAATGGGTTTCTTTGTAACATTATATATATATATATATATATATATATATATATATATATATATATATATATATATATATATATATATATATATATATATATATATATATATATATGTATATATATATATCCACCTCCTGAAGGTGGTTTGATAAAAGCTTTCGCTTCTTGAGATGAAAATCCAGAGTTCAACCCTTGGACTGAACATGTAATAGCATTTGCCAATTTAAACCAGTTGTATCCTAACCTACGAGTTGTAATCCTGTCTAATCTTTGCTTTGTAGAAAAGGAAGGATCGAGTGCGTACTATGTTTTACTAACCTACGAATTGTAACCAATTGTATCCTAACCTACGAGTTCTAACCTTGTCTAATCTTTGCTGTGGAAAAGGAAGGATCGAGTGAGTACTATGTTTTACTTGTACAATTTTAATATACCTATTGTCGACCCACATTTTCTTGTAATGTTGGCTTGGTTTATATATCTCTCTCGGGAGATTTCACGCTCTCAATCTTACGCCTCACGCCTCGACATTCTTATACAGATTGGTAGCATCTCGTAGCACAACGAATAGAGAGCGCTGGAACTGATATAACAGAAGAAATGGAGAAGGAACAAGAAGTGGATGCGAAATACAACCTTACCATGCGTTCGGGGGCTTCCAGTAAGGAGAGCTTTGTTTCTGTTCACGAAAACTTTCGGCGAAATGTTTCCTGCTCATCTGAAGAGCTGTCCGTCAGGATTTGCAAAGCCGCAAGCTTATCGACACCTTCAGTCTCACTAAAATCCTTGCGCTCCATCTTAATTAGAGACCTCATGGTAATTTTTCTCACTATGTTTGTACCGCTGCTTGTTGTAAAACTTTTCTAGCGAAAAATCAGTGAACTTTCTTTCCGTCAAAACCTGTACTTCATAGTATCTGCACGATAAATGTGTATCACACACTCTTCGTAGCTAGTGAAAAGATGCAGCCACTTGATTGCATTTTGCATGCTTGTATTCCTTCATCAAGGCGCACCACAGAGGTGGCCTTTTTTTTTTTTTTGCTGCGCCATTTTCAACGCAAGCTCCTCACGTACTCTGACTTGCACAGGTTGGCCATCGTCACAAGTGCCAAGTGCTGTTTGGCAATCTCTGTGTGGAACCCCTCAAAGTAGACGTTTCTGTTCACACAATTATGGATGATGATGAAGGTTCCACTTGTAGACTCTGTGTGCACAATGCGATCGGGAACGTGATATCTGACAAGCACTTGGAGTTTTTGTTTGGCAAAGGATTGAAGGTAGCTATCAAGGAACCTTATTTTGAAATGGATCAGGATGGTGCGCTTGCGATCATAGTGGACAATCCTAGAGATATTCTTCGCAACCCTTTAGAGAAGGGAACCGGTTTTCCAGGACGTATACCATCTACTCCTGCTGTAAGTAGCTTTCTTCTAACTGATGCTCGAAATGCTCGCAAACAAGGAAACCGAGCCTTCGAAACTCGGGATTGGGATCGAGCTGTCCGATTATATACTGAGGCAGCGAAAACTCTGCTTGAGCTTGGATACAAGTCTCTGATTCAGTCTTCATATATGCCTGATGAAGTTAGAAAAGAGCTTCTGATTACATTTTCTAACAGAGCTGAAGCCAGGCTGCTTTTGAGACATTACGAAGCAGCTGAGATAGATGCCAGAATCGCTTTACAACTAGACGGCGACCATGCTAAGAGCCTTTCAAGAAGGGGAAGGTCTCTGCGTGGACTACACCGATACAATGAAGCTAAGTTGTGCTTCCAAAGAGCTTTGACTGCCATTGAACGTAACGAGAATCTCGAAATGGATAAGGGGCTGATACAGAAATCCATAAAGGAATGTAGTACTTGCGAGCAGCAGCAAAGGACTGGAGTGTACAATTTAATGGAACTATTAAGGGAGGCAAAGAGTGGTAGTAATCCTGTATGCGGGGAATACGTTGGGCCTGTAACCATTGGGTCTGCAGAAGATCCAAATTTGGGTCGCGCCATTCTTGTTAGTAAAGATGTTGAGCCAGGTGAACTACTTATGGTTAGCCGGGCCGTTGCCCATGTCACCTTCGAATACAAGATAGAAAGCATGTGGAAGTCCTACCACGATCTAGTCGTATCTCAACTTCTACCGCGGGCTAGGTCATCAGAGCTCTTTCAAAAGCAGGTATTTCTTAGTCTTTAAATTTATTACTCAGACCCATTCCACAGAAATCTTTTGAATATTGTGGATGGAATATTGTGATGGCAATCTGAATATTTTGATGCCACAAATGATACAGTATCGAATGTGGAAAATCGAGAACAATATCGCTTCTTCTTGCTATATTTCCATTTCAACGAGCTTGTTGAATCTCCTGCAGTTTTTTATGTATACCCATGCATTTCTGTAGTTACAATATCATTTTACTTTTAGAGGGCAGCTAATATGATTCTATACAATGTATATACTGCTTTATCAAGGTCTCCAGCTTGAGCTTGTCCAGTCGCAGCTCGAAAGATTTTAGCGTTCCATCGACAGATTTACTTACGAGTGTTAATAAGTAGTCAGAAGCTAGCACAGCAATGGAGGATGATATGGTAAACCTCCTGAATTCGGATGTACGTTTACAAATGGATCCAGAACATGTTCATAAGGTGGTTAAGCGGTCTGTAATTGTTTCCGACAACTCCATTGGACTGTGGTTGCTGCCATCCTTCATCAACCATTCTTGTGTTCCCAACGCTTGTTGGATGAAAATTGGGGAAGATGTCCTTTTTGTACGTGCTGCTCGTCACTTGAGAAAGGGAGAGGAGGTAACAGTATCATACCTGTTCGAGCGATCAATTACTCCTTTGTCTTGCCGAGTTACCAGCCTTCACATATTTGGATTTGAATGCAGGTTTGTCTTGTTATTTGTGTTTTCTGAGTGTGTCAAGTGTGTTTCTTCGCCAATGAGCTGACATTTTCGGAACCGCTTATGTACGGGTAACATTCACGCAGATGTCCCAGATGTCTGTTCGAGGAATCGATGAAGCAGTTCATGGAGATGCTGCATTTTTTTTTTTTTTTTTCAAATAAAGGAAGTTCGGCCTTAGCCTAATCTCCCGGACTTTAAATATAATAAACAGAAAAAGTTACAAGTGAATGGGACTAGTGCCCATGGGACCCCCGAAATCCCACAACGCAGGGGAGGAGTATGGCAAGCTACAGGGCATTACAAATGAGGCGGATAACATTACCATCACCCTCATGTGGGACCCATTTGGGTTTCAACTTGTTGTTTTCGAGGAGATAGATACAGTGATGTCTAAACGGTGGCGATCTCTTGACTCGGGAGATTCTTTTACCAAGGAGAAACAAGGATTTCTCGATCGACCATTCCTTAGGAGTTTGGTCAAAATTGACGGCACAGCGCTCTCTCCAAATCTTCCAGAGAGCCTCACCTCTGATGGCATTCCACAGCCTCGATGAGCATCCGATCGCCTCACCCAACATCACTTGTTGCCAGTTGATTTGACTAGTGAGTCTCAAAACTCGGGACACGTGATGCCAGATAACACGGGACTTGGGGCAGTCAAAGAACAGGTGAGCTAAATCTTCTATGCACCTGTGGCAACGCTTGCACCATGGCGGCACACCACAGATTTTGTTAGCCTTTGCATTGGTGCAGATTCCTTTATGCAAGACCTGCCACATGAGAACAGACTTTTTGACCTCAATTAGGGGGTGCCAAAGAGACATGAATTTTAGCTCCCACCGAAGTTTGGTCCAAGCAAGGCACCATCTCTTGTTAAGGGTGTGGTGAACATCCAAATCCCCTTTGAAGTTCGAGATTCTGGAAAGCTTCTTACCATTGCTCCATTTGAGGCCCTCCGGGGAAGGAAGATCCTGACCGCAGAGAAGGCGGGTAGTTGAGCGGTCCCAGGCTAAACACCTGCTTTGAAGAAGAGTCCATTCCTCAAAGGTAACGCTAAGTCTCGGATCCAAATCTTCGAACCTAATCCACTGGCTGGTCTCTTGTTTCCAGAGCTGTTTCCACTGTTTGAACCCCTTGTTCCATAACCGCCTTGCACTTTGGATGTTCCAAGACTCCACTCCCCGAATGCCACTGATCGGGAACCAAATAGAGTCATTTTGTCTTATGCCAGCCGCCCACTTCCAATCATCATTGATTCTGATGAACTGTTTGGCCTTGTTCCAATTCTTCCATAAGGAACACACGGGGCTAGAGCCTTTAGGGCAGACCGGGTGGGGGGAGAACAAAAGCGTGAGAATCCCTATGTCCTTCCAACCAGGGAGGCCAACAAAGGTAAGGTCTTCCGTGTTTCTGAAGATCAATTTAGCCCAAGAGGACTCCCTATTGCTCCAGGCCTTGATAAGCCATTTAGCCGCCAGCTTGTCAGCCAACCCAGCAATATCCAGAATACCCAAGCCCCCTGAGTCTTTAGGGCTAATGCAAGTTTCCCATTTGATTTTGGGAACCCCCCTTCTGTTGGGGTCCCCAGTCCAAAGGAAGTTCCTGCAGATTCTTTCTACTTTGGCCAAGTCTTTCTCCTTAGGTCTCCAACACGAGATAAAGTAAATAATTGTAGACAACATAAAAGTGTTAATAACCATAGCACGTCCTGCCAGGTTGACTTGCATACCTTTCCACTGATTCAGCTTGCTATCCAGCTTGGATAGCACCCAGTTCCATCGTTGGTCCAT
Source organism: Ceratopteris richardii (assembly GCA_020310875.1). NCBI lineage: Eukaryota > Viridiplantae > Streptophyta > Polypodiopsida > Polypodiales > Pteridaceae > Ceratopteris > Ceratopteris richardii. The sequence goes on along the minus strand of CM035433.1, from coordinate 41,378,341 downwards.
TGAGATGTCGAAACCCATCGGAATGCCAAGGAGACGGAAGACTTGACCGCTAGGGATGACTTGACACCCCCGATCCACCAACAATTGGGGAGTAGGCCCGCTGATTGCTCTAAAAGCAGTTTTAGCATGGTTGATTTTTGAGCCTGATGCCACACAAAAGGTGTGGAGGCACCACCAGAACACCTCAATGCTGTTTATATCGTTATGCACAAAGGCATTCATGTCATCAGCAAAAAGTCTCACAACCATTTGGCCGTGATTTAGAGGTAAGGAAAGACCCTTGAGATTGCCAGCGTCCATGTGATGCTTTAATAGGCAGCTGAGTCCATTCGAGGCGATAGCGAATAGTAAAGGAGCCAGAGGGCAGCCTTGCCTAATTGATCTTTTTAAACGAATGGGCTCAGAAAGCTTACCGTTGATGTTTATTCTAGTTGAAGCATTTCCAAGAAGAGTGGAAACCATCTTCGTGAACTTTTGGCTGCATCCAAGGTCTTTCAATGATTGAAGAATAAAGTCCCATTCCAATCTGTCATACGCTTTGTCGAAGTCGATCTTAATGAAAACTAGATCTTGAGCAGACTCCTCTGCAAAAGCAAGGCCTTCCCAAATATCAATAATTGCTTCAAGTATAGATCTACCTTTGATAAAACCTTTCTGGTCCTCGCACAGCCATGACTTTAAATGACAGGAGATTCTGTTGGCGATAACTTTTGCAATTATCTTGTATCCAGTTTGGAGCATGGTAATCGGACGCCAGTTTTCAATTTTGTTCTTATCTCCCCGTTTGTGGATTAACTTGATGACGCCATTATTCAGGCACTCAGGGAGGGCACCGAAGGAGAGAGCCTCTTGCCACACGAGGCGCAGTGGGGTGGCCACCTGAAGTTTGAAGGACTTGAAAAACTCATTGGTAAGGCCATCTGGACCCGGACTTTTCCCATTGGGAAGGGCATCAATAACCTCGATAATTTCATTCTCGGAGATGTTAGCATCCAGTAGAGCAATCAAGTTCTGAGGGATTCTGGTTTGAGCAACCCTTGAGATGGTTGCCATGGAGTCGCGCCTGTGGGGGGAAAGAGGAGTCGAGACCCCGAGAAGATTGGTAAAATGTTCGACGATGATAGTTCTATTCTCCACTTCCGTGCAACATTCAGTTCCATTGTTATCGACCATTAGGGGGATGGATTCCCTAGCTTTTGAGATGCTGCATTTTCCTGAATGGATAGACATGTTTATGATGTGGAGGCGAGCTAATTCCTCCACGGTACATCTTGAACTGCTCGAAAGATCTGGCGAGCTTATCAAAAAGCTAGAATGGGGATTCAAGAACGTTGGTTCATTAAGTAACGATGAGCGCTGTAGAAAACCGTGTGGTACACAGACACGAATACCGAGACGACGCGCTTCAGATAGTTACAAGAACCGTTCGTTTAATTATGTTTAGTTGTTCAAATTTAATACAGGAGAGGAGGAGAGGAGGCGCGATCCTTTAAGTGGACGCGTCCGTTACAATCTGTTATTGACACGTATATGTTTACATGGCAGCTGGTACACGTGATGTCAGTTACAGGATTCAACACTCCCCCTTAACTGAATCACTGGGAGATTGTGAATGAATCAACGAGTCTTAAATGTTTAGCACATAATCCAAATTTATCAGCAGTTAAGGGTTTAGTGAATAAGTCTGCCCACATCAAATGGGTTGATGCATGTGTAAGCTGGATCTGTTTCTTTTCAACTAATTCTCTGATGAAGTGATATTTCAAATCTATGTGCTTTGTTTTTTCAGAGTGCTTAAGATTGCTCCATGTCAGTTACAGGATTCAACAAGCGCAACCAGCAGTGGATGCGCTGCTCCTTTTGTGATGTGTACGTGGTGGACCTGCATGACCGCGCTATGAGACAGCGCTCACCAGTCATGCAGGAAGTAGAAACTCTCGTGAGGGCAGTGCATCAAACAGTGGGAAATTCGGAAGAACTGTTGCTTGGCATGTGGAGGCTCGTACGATTGGGCGTTCTAAAGCACCAACCAGTGGAAGCCGTCTTTGCTCCCATTTGCATATGCCTCTACGGGAAGCAGTCATCATCGTCCTTGAGAGAGATACTTGACCTGTGTATTTCTATGTAAGAGCAGTTCCAACAGGACGTCGAACTTCTTATCTTAGTCAATCGTCAGGTTCTTTTTGTCCCGCCTCATCGTCTTCTACTTCGTTATCAGTGCGAGTATTAATTAACATGAACTGTTTTTATGATTGTAAACATGAAGTGTGAGGTTGTGCTTTGCGCCTAACCTCTTTAACTTTCTTGTATTCCTCTCTGTTTTAATTTAAGGCTTTGTCGTTGAGACAAAAAAGGAACTCTGTTTTTTTTTTTACACTTCCGTTTTATCTGCTGCCTTTTGTGCTAAAACAACGCCATCTTTGAGGTGTGGACGGAAGCCTTTGCTTACTGTAATGAACCGGCTAAGTGTTGGAGAAACGCGGTAGAAAGGACTCGTAAAATTCTAATCAGGACTCAAAAGGCTATAAGAGGAATTCGAAAAAAAAGAAGAGAAACGGTGTACCGGAGGCTCTCACGGCTTGAAGAAGAGGTGAACAAAGGTAAGTTACATTGCCAACAGGGTCTTTTGAAAATCAGGGGTAGGCTAAGATTAGAGGAGGAGGTCCAAAGGAAAAATCTTCAAATTTTCTTCAAAGATTGGTGGGCAGGGAAGGCCGACAAACCAACGAAAGAGATGTGTAACATCCTCAAAAGGAAACAAGCTAGGGAATCCATCCCCCTAATGGTCGATAACAATGGAACTGAATGTTGCACGGAAGTGGAGAATAGAACTATCATCGTCGAACATTTTACCAATCTTCTTGGGGTCTCGACTCCTCTTTCCCCCCACAGGCGCGACTCCATGGCAACCATCTCAAGGGTTGCTCAAACCAGAATCCCACAGAACTTGATTGCTCTACTGGATGCTAACATCTCCGAGAATGAAATTATCGAGGTTATTGATGCCCTTCCCAATGGGAAAAGTCCGGGTCCAGATGGCCTTACCAATGAGTTTTTCAAGTCCTTCAAACTTCAGGTGGCCACCCCACTGCGCCTCGTGTGGCAAGAGGCTCTCTCCTTCGGTGCCCTCCCTGAGTGCCTGAATAATGGCGTCATCAAGTTAATCCACAAACGGGGAGATAAGAACAAAATTGAAAATTGGCGTCCGATTACCATGCTCCAAACTGGATACAAGATAATTGCAAAAGTTATCGCCAACAGAATCTCCTGTCATTTAAAGTCATGGTTGTGCGAGGACCAGAAAGGTTTTATCAAAGGTAGATCTATACTTGAAGCAATTATTGATATTTGGGAAGGCCTTGCTTTTGCTGAGGAGTCTGCTCAAGATCTAGTTTTCATTAAGATCGACTTCGACAAAGCGTATGACAGATTGGAATGGGACTTTATTCTTCAATCATTGAAAGACCTTGGATGCAGCCGAAAGTTCACGAAGATGGTTTCCACTCTTCTTGGAAATGCTTCAACTAGAATAAACATCAACGGTAAGCTCTCTGAGCCCATTCGTTTAAAAAGATCAATTAGGCAAGGCTGCCCTCTGGCTCCTTTACTATTCGCTATCGCCTCGAATGGACTCAGCTGCCTATTAAAGCATCACATGGACGCTGGCAATCTCAAGGGTCTCTCCTTACCTCTAAATCACGGCCAAATGGTTGTGAGACTTTTTGCTGATGACATGAATGCCTTTGTGCATAACGATATAAACAGCATTGAGGTGTTTTGGTGGTGCCTCCACACCTTTTGTGTGGCATCAGGCTCAAAAATCAACCATGCTAAAACTGCTTTTAGAGCGATCAGCGGGCCTACTCCCCAATTGTTGGTGGATCGGGGGTGTCAAGTTATCCCGAGCGGTCAAGTCTTCCGTCTCCTCGGCATTCCGATGGGTTTCGACATCTCAATGGACCAACGATGGAACTGGGTGCTATCCAAGCTGGATAGCAAGCTGAATCAGTGGAAAGGTATGCAAGTCAACCTGGCAGGACGTGCTATGGTTATTAACACTTTTATGTTGTCTACAATTATTTACTTTATCTCGTGTTGGAGACCTAAGGAGAAAGACTTGGCCAAAGTAGAAAGAATCTGCAGGAACTTCCTTTGGACTGGGGACCCCAACAGAAGGGGGGTTCCCAAAATCAAATGGGAAACTTGCATTAGCCGTAAAGACTCAGGGGGCTTGGGTATTTTGGATATTGCTGGGTTGGCTGACAAGTTGGCGGCTAAATGGCTTATCAAGGCCTGGAGCAATAGGGAGTCCTCTTGGGCTAAATTGATCTTCAGAAACACGGAAGACCTTACCTTTGTCGGCCTCCCTGGTTGGAAGGACATAGGGATTCTCACGCTTTTGTTCTCCCCCCACCCGGTCTGCCCTAAAGGCTCTAGCCTCGTGTGTTCCTTATGGAAGAATTGGAACAAGGCCAAACAGTTCATCAGAATCAGTGATGATTGGAAGTGGGCAGCTGGCATAAGACAAAATGACTCTATTTGGTTCCCGATCAGTGGCATTCGGGAAGTGGAATCTTGGAACCTCCAAACTGCAAGGCGGTTATGGAACAAGGGGTTCAAACAGTGGAAACAGCTCTGGAAACAAGAGACCAGCCAGTGGATTAGGTTCGAAGATTTGGATCCGAGACTTAGCGTTACCTTTGAGGAATGGAATCTTCTTCAAAGCAGGTGTTTAGCCTGGGACCGCTCAACTACCCGCCTTCTCTACGGTCAGGATCTTCCTTGCTCGGAGGGCCTCAAATGGAGCAATGGTAAGAAGCTTTCCAGAATCCAGAACTTCAAAGGGGATTTGGATGTTCACCACACCCTTAACAAGAGATGGTGCCTTGCTTGGACCAAACTTCGGTGGGAGCTAAAATTCATGTCTCTTTGGCACCCCCTAATTGAGGTCAAAAAGTCCATTCTCATGTGGCAGGTCTTGCATAAAGGAATCTGGACCAATGCAAGGGCTAACAAAATCTGTGGTGTGCCGCCATGGTGCAAGCGTTGTCATCGGTGCATCGAAGATTTAGCTCACCTGTTCTTTGACTGCCCCAAGTCCCGTGTTATCTGGCATCACGTGTCCCGGGTTTTGAGACTCACGAGTCAAATCAACTGGCAACATGTGATGTTGGGTGAGGCAATCGGATGCTCATCGAGGCTGTGGAATGCCATCAGAGGTGAGGCTCTCTGGAAGATTTGGAGAGAGCGCTGTGCCGTCAATTTTGGCCAAACTCCTAAGGAATGGTCGATCGAGAAATCCTTGTTTCTCCTTGGTAAAAGAATCTCCGGAGTCAAGAGATCGCCACCGTTTAGACATCACTGTATTTATCTCCTTGAAAACAACAAGTTGAAACCCAAATGGGTCCCACATGAGGGTGATGGTAATGTTATCCGCCTCATTTGTAATGCCCTGTAGCTTTCCATACTCCTCCCCTGCGTTGTGGGATTTGGGGGGTCCCATGGGCACTAGTCCTATTCACTTGTAACTTTTTCTCTTTATTATAATTAAAGTCCGGGAGATTAGGCTAAAAAAAAAAAAAAGGAACTCTGTGGTTTTCCAATGAATCTTAATCTCCTTACGAACAATATAAAGTCTTGTTTAATGATCTCGATTTCCTCATTAGGGCGAAAAACGGCCAAAAAAGGGCCGTGTAAGGATTTCAATTAGTTGTGCTTAATCTGGATTAAAGTTGTCAACTCATTTTAAAAAAATCCGTGTAAGCGCATTTAAAACGTATCTTGTGCAAACTTTGAAGAGAGAGAAACTCGTGTGATAATCATGAAAAGTATGTGTGATATCTTATGCCTCAAAGTTTGTGCTCATCGGGCGTTCATGAAAATTTGAATTTTCCTCTTGTTCACGGACCTATATAATGTGTGCTTATGCCGTTTTGCACTTTTTTTACTCTACTTTCGATAGCAGGCTTGTTTCTCTCTTTCATGTCATTTTAGACACTTTCGTGTCACTCTTCGTAGTAGACCATGGAGGACCTCAACCCAAACACTCTCACTCACCTTTGAACCAGCCAAAATCATTGTGATAAGTTCCATATCAACATTGCAGTTAGTCATGAGTATGCAACGACAAAAAAGGTATGTCGAAGGGCCCTTCAACATTCTAAAGTGGTTGGATTGCAGAAAGAAGGCAAAAAACATATCGACATATGGGCAGATGGATTTGTTTATCCAATTGATCCACAAACTAGAAGATATACCCCTTTTCATAATCTTCATGATCTAATTAGACTTTTAGGAGAAACATGGGCATCCCTTCTTATGTAGAAGAAATATCGCAGGCAGTGGAAGCTACATTTCAGGATGGCGACTGACTTCCGTACACTGCTCCTACCACTTTTTTTCGGAGCCGTTATGTGGAGAGCTACACAAGCGACTGTTCTGTTTCATAACACCGGAACTGTCACGAGCTGGGACTCCATCAATCAGGTAATCACACTTCCTCTGCTTCGTCCACTCCCGTGATGATGATAGCAGCGTCCGTTGAAGTAGTGCCCATCTATCTATGTATGTGCAGGAGCACTACGGCACCGTGCAGGAAGTGACCAATGTCGTCTACAAGGGTAGCACTGCAATCAAGTGCACGCAAGTCTACGTTCACAAGACTATCGTTCACCTTTTCATTAAAAAATGTGAATCTCTACTTTCAGAAATGGGATTTCTTGGTGGTGATGTTCATCTAAGAAAAGATCCAAAGCTTCTACAAAATACAGGTAATGTACAAAAGAGCTTGGACTTTGGATAGCTTGGACTCAGAGGAGAGCTATCCAGAAGTACTGATTCATCCAGATTTTCAATCTAGGAAAATAACTGTCACAACAAATTGGAAATTTAGAAATGTAAGGGAGCTTCTAGAATACCTTAATGAGGCATCATCATAGTTCATATTCTCAATTGATGATGCAATAGTTAACATTGGATCAGAGAAAATATTATCTTGCATAACTTGCCTGCCACCCAGGGTGATCAAGTTCCAACCTCTTAGATTGTAACAAGTCTCCTTCTTTAAGAAGATTTTTTTTCAAACTTCCATTGATTTTTCTTTGCAAGATGGTGACTAAGAATGTGACTGATTACATCACTTCAATTATGTCTTTTTATGGACTATATTCATCTTGGCAATTTTTTGTTTAATTTCAAGATTGTGAGGAGGTTTCAATGGTGCAATGATTATACAGGAACTTGCATATGACAAAATGGATGGTATGACAAAATGGAAAAGATTGGATGACACGACCGATACAAGCGATATGGACCATCTGAAATTATCTGATTACCCATATCGCTTGCATCGATCGTGTCATAAAAACTTCTCTATCCTCTTCACATTTAACTTTTCTGTAGGATGGTGACTAAGAATGTGACTGATTACATCACTTCAATTATGTCTTTTCATGGACTAGATTCATATTGGCATTTTTTTTTTAATTTCAAGATTCTAATGAGGTTTCTATTGTGCAATGATTATAAAGGAACTTGCATGAGTAAATTCTAGGTGATTCAAGAATATAAACCAAGAAATTCTTACATAATATATCTCCCCTTTTAGAACCTTTTTCGATACTTCCATTGATTTTGCTTTTGCAAGATTGTAAGTAAGAATGTGACTCATTACATCACTTCAATTATGGCTTTTTATGGACTATATTCATATTGGCATTTTTTTTTAATTTCAACATTTTGATGAGGTTTCAATGGTGCAATGATTATACAGGAACTTGCATATGACAAAATGGATGGTATGAAAAAATGGAAAAGATTGGATGATATGACCGATACAAGCGATATGAGCCATCCAAAATTCTCCGATTACCCATATCGCTTGCATCGGTCGTGTCATAAAAACTTCTCTATCCTCTTCACATTTAACTTTTCAACATGAATAAAGCAAAAAGCACCCAAAATAGACATTTTGATGATAGAACCAATTCAATTTTTCTGGAACCATGCAATGAAGTCACTTTTACTTAGTTCTCAAGAGGATCAATTCAACATTACATTGCTCAAGGCATATAAATATAGTTACAATGACCATCTTCCAGATGAAGACTGGCATAATTACATACAATTTGTACATCAATAAATCTTCCAACATATGTTGGTTACACATCAGATTACAATCTTACATTCCAAAAATATAAGGGCATATTGCATGTTCCATAATGGCATTTATTGCTCTCTCCTTGATCAAGATGACCCAAGCATATGGATAGTCTGACAAGTTCAACTCAGGGTTGTAAAACCTGCTTTCCAAGAACCTTACTGCATTTGCAATCACTCTCCAGTCACACGAGGTGTTGTATTTCTGTAATGGCACATGTATTTAAATGTATCCAAACCTTTTTTCTTCTTTCAATGAAGGAATTCCTAGAATGTTTTGATCAATATGCATTTTGAGAAGCTTAACAGCACTGCAAGGTAAACTTAAATTTAGAATGGATGGCAAGGCTTTAAAATAGAACACAACAAAACGTATGGCGAGGCTTACACTTTGGAGTTTCCATGTTGTGATTGGAGAGAATTCCTTGCTGTCTTCTTTGTCCTAGCCATAACCTACAAAAAAAAGATTATTATCATCAGATAAATAGGACTTTTACTAGAGAAAAACAAATCATGGATCAGTAGGGATTAATATTAGGACATGGATCAATTACACAAAAAAAGATTACATCCTTCATATTTGCAATGTTTTGTACCCCTTTGGGCAATAAATATGTGTATCTATGTACATTTCATGAGTAATAAGCTTTGAAAAGAAATATATTTAATAGAAATAACTCGAAACACAAGCAGAAACAAAGCATGAGACACGACCAATCCAACCGATTAGGGTCATCAAAGAATATCGGATGGGTCTAATCGCTTGCATTGGTCCTAGTTGCTTGAATTGGTCATGTCCAAAGGAGGTCATCTTGAAGCTTAGATTGCATGTGAACTTTTGTATCTTATTATTAGTTAAGAATTTTAAGAAAATAATGCAACCGTTGCGTCCGGAACGTGCCAAAACCCTAAGATGGACTATCTATTTGCATGATTTTGATACCCGAAGGTCTTGATAAGCCTTTTTGTATTGATTTCCAGACACGACCGATGCAAGCGATTAGGCCCATCCAACATTTTCAGATGAGCCTAATCGCTTGCATTGGTCGTGTCCTACATTCATGCACAAATAGGCTCATCAAGACCTCTCAATATCAGAATCATGCAAATAGACAGTCAATCTTAGGGTTTTGGCACGTTTCGGATGCAATGGTATCATTAGTTTCTTGAAATTATGAGCCAATAGTAAGATAGGGAAATTCATGACTGATGCAAGCGAAATAAGCCAACTTGCACAAAAAAGAGTTTAAAAGCTTGGAACAAATTTTAAACGCAGAAAAACTAATTAAAAAAGCTTTCACAAAGCACTCAAGAAACATGATCGATACAAGCGATTAGGGTCATCGGGAAATCCTCGAATGTCCTTAATCGCTTGTATCGGTCGTGTTGTAAAATAATTGATCATGATGACCCTAAACCCTCACACAAAATGTGGTCTATGGAAAGTTTTGAAAAGCATGTAAAAACGCGAAGACAACGGCAAGTTGATGGTACCAAGGAGTTTCACAAAAAATGAAAAAAGTGAATAGAGGAGCTTAAATAGGTCTCTGGGATGATTTGACCGTTGGTGACAAGTGGCAATGCGTGATTGGTCCATGTCATCTAGCCGTTGCGAATCCCAACGTTACAATGCCACGTGGCATCATTTGAGTGGGCCACGTCATCTAGCCGTTGTGATTCCCAACATCTTTTGCCACGTGGCACTCACTTATTGGTCCACGTCATGTGACCGTTACTCGGTCCTTCTCGACTATAAATACGGGTCCCGTTCACCATTTCACATTTTCAACCTTCATAGAATTTCTCTCTTCATCACCCATGCATACTTGTGCTACATACCCGATACGACTGATACAAGCGATTACACGCGTTTGACCTACCTTTGACTAGCTTATTTCGCTTGCATCGGTCATGAACTTCCCTATCTTACTATTGGCTCGGAATCAAGAACCTAATGCTACCATTGCATCCGGAGGAACATGCCAAAACCCTAAGGTTGACTGTCTATTTGTATGATTCTGATATGGAAAGGTCTTGATGAGCCTATTTGTGCATGAATGTAGGACATGATCAATCCAAGCGATTAGGCTCATCTGGAAATGTTGGATGGGCCTAATCACTTGCATCGGTCGTGTCTGGAAATCAATACAAAAAGGCTTATCAAGACCTCTGGGTATCGAAATCATGCAAATAGACAGTCAATCTTAGGGTTTTCACATGTTCCGGATGCAATGGTAGCATTATCTTCTCCAAATTCTTAACCAATAATAAGATACAAAAGTTCACATGCAATCTAAGCTTCAAGATGACCTCCTTTGGAGACAACCAATTCAAGCGATTAGGACCATCCAAGCTTCCTTGATGGGCCTAGTCACTTGAATTGGTTGTGTCCAATCAAGTATCATATTTATAGCTATATGAATGAATGCTCCATATAGAACAACTAAATGTGTTTATAAATATTATTTTCAACATTAATTATATGTTTCTATAAAGTTAAGGATGATAAATCAAACATGACTGATGCAAGCGATTATGCCCATCGGATATTCTCTGATGACCCTAATCGCTTGGATGCGGTCATATCTCATGCTTTGTTTCTACTTCTATTTCCAGTTATTTCTATGACTTTAAAAGACCTTTTACTTTTTCTAACCTAGATTTTCAATTTTTTCCACAGATATCTATATTGGATGAAGACAACTACATTGGGAGGGGGAAGGAAACAAGGAAAACCATAGAGAAGAAAGGAAAGACAAAGATGAATATTCATTCACTGATCCACTATCTTCCAAAACTGAATCCAAAATTATTTTGTGTTATTCATAAGCAGTATAGTGAAGAGGCAGATTTTTCACTATTCTCCTTGAGGACTCTTTCAAGATACATGGGTTTTACTTCAATACCCTTTAATGCATACAGAGTTTTTCTACTTGAAGAACAGGTGCATTAAGAATTTTTGGATATGCCCCAGGATTCAATGCTTCAAGGGCAGGCTATTTCCTTTGTTACTCAAGCTATGCAATGGCTGTAGGGGTGTCATATGTTCAAAGTATTATTGTCTACAGGAGAAAAGAGTACCTCAGATATAGAGGAGATTTGCTAGAGACAAGTTCATTCAAAAGGCTCAAGAAGGATTAAATATATTTCTTTTCAAAGCTTATTACTCATGAAATGTACATAGATACATTGTAATATATTTATATGCCTTGGATCCTCTTGAGAACTAAGCAAAAGTGACTTCATTGCATGGTTCAAGCAAAATTGAATTGTTCCTATCATCAAAATGTCTATTTTGTGTCTGTTTTTGCTTTATTCTTGTTGAAAAGTTAAATGTGAAGAGGATAGAGAAGTTCCTATGACACGATCGATGCAAGCGATAGGGGCAATTGGAGAATTTCGGATGGCTCATATCGCTTGTATCGGTCGTGTCATCCAGTTTCCATTTTTTCATACCATCCATTTTTTCATATGCAAGTTCCTGTATAATCATTGCACCATTGAGACCTCATCAAAATGTTGAAATTAAACAAAAAAATTGCCAATCAGAATATAGTCCATAAAAGCCATAATTGAAGTGATGTAATGTGTCACATTCTTAGTTACCATCCTGCAAAAGAAAATCAATGGAAGTATGGAAAAAGGTTCTAAAAGGGGAGATATATTATGTAAGAATTTCTTGGTTTATATTCTTGAATCACCTAGAATTCACTCATGCAAGTTCCTTTATAATCATTGCACAATAGAAACCTCATCAATCTTGAAATTAAACAAAAAATGCCAATATGAATCTAGTCCATAAAAAGACATAATTGAAGTGATGTAATCAGTCATATTCTTAGTCACCATCCTGCAGAAAAGTTAAATGTGAGGAGGATAGAGAAGTTTTTATGCCACGACCGATGCAAGCGATATGGGCAATCAGAGAATTTCGGATGGCCCGTATCGCTTGTATCGGTGGTGTCATCCAATCTTTTCCATTTTGTCATATGCAACTTCCTGTATAATCATTGCACCATTGAAACCTCCTCAAAATCTTGAAATTAAACAAAAAAATGCCAATATGAATATAGTCCATAAAAAGACAATTGAAGTGATGTAATCAGTCACATTCTTAGTCACCATTTTGCAAAGAAAAATCAATGGAAGTTTGAAAAAAAGCTTCTTAAAGAAGGAGACTTGTTACAATCTAAAGGGTTGCAACTTGATCACCCTGGGTGGCAGGCAAGTTATGCAAGATAATGTTTTTTCTCTAATCTAATGTTAACTATTGCATCATCAATTGAGAATTTGAATTGTGATGATGCCTCATCAAGGTATTCTAGAGCTCCCTTACATTTTTGAATTTCCAATTTGCAGTGACACTTATCTTTCTAGATTGAAAATCTGGATGAATCAGTACTTCTGGACAGCTCTCCTCTAAGTCCAAGGCTATCCAAAGTCCAAGCTTTCTTTTCCACCTTTTGTTGAATGATCAAGAGCATCCCAATCTAATGAAGAGATGCAAGGACAGCTAGGCAAATGTATAAGATTTCCATAAGAGCTCCTCCCTAATGGCACCTGATAATATGCAAAATGGACAAATAACTCTGTGCTATTGAAAACTTGAGCGGATTTGTCTGCATACATAAGCTCTGCATATTCCTTACGAAGAACTCTGAATGTTCGTATTAGACATTCAAGAGGTTGCCACTCTAAAATATTGGAAGGAAAAATATCTGCAATACAAAAACATATATGTTGTTATACAAAACCAACTGAAATGATAGACGATCATTGTAAAACTTCACTTACAGTACAAAGGGAATTGCATATGCTTTTCTAGAACAAGATCCTTAGCGTTGTACACATGTTGTACTCTTGCAAACCAACCGCATCTCTTCAATTTGAAACTAAGAATATGTCCCCTGCAATGGTTTCTTGTGTCGTCTCTTTTAGCATGCTTGACTTTATGGGCACCTCTATAGCTAGGAAGCATAGTTACTCATTCATTTAACTTCATAGAAAGAGGTTTCCATAAAGAATCCTCTCTTCTGTTGTAAACCTCACATGAGGTTACACGATTGGAAGGACGACAAGAAGAAGAAGCCATTAGAATCGAGAAGAAGAAGAATGCTCAAAGCGAGAAACCGACATTCACAAACTTTGCCAACATTTATAGATAAAAAAGCTTTGTACACGTGGAAACTTTTGATTTGATGTAAACCCTGTCGCCGAATGACCATGGAATTTCGTGAACCCAAAAATATTTCGTATCTTCAAATATCATTTCCTTCTTGGAACTTTAGAGATATGCATTATGTGATGTGCAAAAATATCTTTTTTTGCATCAAACCAAGAAATTGTACACTGAATACAAGAATCTTCATCACTTTCGCGGCGCTTTTAGATCATATTCTCTTAAAAAAAGAATTTCTTCATACGGTTAAAAGGAGACAACAATGTTATATTCTTGTACACGTGGAAAGACTCTATTTGTCCATTTCCTTAATCTCTCATTAGCAAACAGCCCCTTTTCGGTCGTTTTTCGCCCTAATGTGTTCAGAATGGATTCTCAAGAAAACGCTTCAAAACAAATTCTTTTGATTTGAACTTATCATAGATCTTGATATCTCGTTTACAAGCATGGCAAGTTATATACATGATTCTTATTAGGATTGACAGATAGTGGATATGAGTTCTACTAGAGGACTATTCATGAACTATTCTCATGCAACGTATGAAAACCTGGTTTGGATGACTGTCCTTTTTTTTAATTTCATTAACCATACTAGTTACGTAACCGCCAGGATCTGCAGAACTTCAGTCCTCTTTTTCAGAGTTCAACGACATACTAATCGAAATAAAATGGAAATGAATGGAAAAATAATATTTGAGAAATTGAAAAACTGAATTTTCATCTAAAGAAGCCGAGCTTTGGTAAATAATCAATTTTATCATTTTCAACAGTTCATGTACAAAGCTGCTCATCACTTGATATCGCTATGTTAAGATGGATGTCATACATTAAAATTATAAATCCTGTGTTAGTACATATTGCAAGAAAGTCTAATTCTGTTACTAATATGCTTTCTAGAGCTAGGTATGATGATTATGAAGTTACACAATTAGATATTAATGCACTTAAATATGAATATCAAGCATATGTGTATAAACAATTTAAAATTAATGAATATGAAGGCGAGTGGCAAGAAATTGGAAGATATCTTAGTACTTTGATTAAATCGCTTGCATCGTCTACAAGTAGGTTCAAGGATATTAGAAAATGAGCTTTTAACTATTTCTTAAAATATGGATTAATTTGGAGACATGCAAGGGGGAAGATTAAATTTCTACAAAGAGTACTTGGAACTAAATAGCTTCAATTGCAAATAATGAAAAATATGGAAAGATTAAATTTCTACAAAGAGTACTTGGAACTAAATAGCTTCAATTGCAAATAATGAAAAATATACATGATACATTATGGGCTCAAACTCAAACATACTCAAACCCCATTGGAACCACATGAAATGACTCATATTGTAGTATGTTGATTCCTTTCATGATGTATATTGACTATTAAGATGGTAATTTTTCATACAAGATATATAAAAAAATATTTTTTGATATCAGGCGTGAATGTTTAATGTGTATGCTTGATGAAGAATTCTAATTATACTTGAGTTTCTAGATTTTGTTGATTTTCTAGTAGGAATTTGTTGATGAATTGAAGATGATTTGAAGATAAATTTAGGGTTTGAAGATTGAAGCTAAAGCTAAATTTCACATGGTAGTTTTCTATGATATCTATTTCTTGTCTTATGTTATGTATATTATTTGCATTTATGAATTACTAAAATTATAAAATCTAGATTATGGATTTCTCAAATTATGAAGTAAAACTATTTGGCCAAAGTAGGAAAACAAATATTTGAATTTTGTGATCCTAAACTTTATAAATTCACTTGTGATATGATGGAAAAAATGGATTTTGAAATTCAATTCAAAAGAGGTAAGTAAAAACTTGTATAAATATGAGCATATAGATACATGTCTCATGTCTATGTGAAATCCTAATTCTTGCTTCTACATGCATCTAGATCCTTAGCTCCAATTAATGGGTTAAGCCTTTCCTCTTTAAACAAAAAAGTTACGAATGTAAAAAATTATTATGAATGGAAGTTTATACTTTCTTCCTCCTCAAAAAAGTAAATTATGAATTACACCTACATGAAGCTGATGCTAATGATGTTAATAATGGAAAAAATTATGAAGCTAAAAAAGTATTGAAGACTAGTTATGGAAAGCACTTTTAGAATTAAAATTGGGCAAACAAGGCTGCATAGAGTTGGTTCAATTTCTTGAATGCAAATGAATTTATATATGTGAGTACTTATATACGAGGAATCTAACTTTGAATGAATGGATGATGGAATTTGTTTCTTGACCATCTCTACTAGATTTATGAATGTTTTTGAACCTAAACTCAAGTATTGTTGACAAAATTGGTTATTAGTAGAGCTTTAGATTCAATATTTTCATAGATAACATTTTTATATGAAAGAAATCATTTGCATCTTGCATAAAAAGTAAATAAAAAATTTGAAAATTATTTGATTCCCTTAAAAGAAATTTGATATTAATTAACAATTTATTTTTAGCTTATCCCATCAAGATGTTGTGCAGGTAGGGTTGGGATGGATGTCAGAGAGATTTTCTCTCTATTTATGATAAGGATGAAGATTTTAATGTACCAAACCCTCAAGAATGGAAATAGGTTGATGATGGAAAAGATTTTTCCATGTATGATCTCAAATCAGATGGATTAAGCAAAGCAAGAGATTTTGAAAACAATCAAAAGCTTTCATATAGACATTGGTGGATTTCTCAATTGAATATACGAGGCCTCAGAATGACGAATTTTAGGTTCGGGCTCGGTTAAAAAGAGAGCGTCGGTATGAGCGTCGGTATAAGCGTCGGTAGTTTCAGAAGAATACCGACGCGTATACCGACGCTTATAGCGACGCTCATACCGACGCTGTCTTTTCGAGGCAAAACAGCTTTCCCAAATTCTCCGAGGGGTATACCGACGCCGACAGCTGACCGTCGGTACACTGACCATTGGTATTCCCTCGATATGTTGTAGTGGATCCTTCTTCTTAATCATTGGGGAATCAATCTGTTGGTCTTGTACGTTTGGCCAGATAACCTCATTTCTTTTGACCTTTTGTACAAACTGGAATAACGCTGCAAGATATGCTACTAATCTACTATTAGCTTGTGTCTTCCACTTATCCGAAGAGAATACTTCACTGTACATTCTATCAAGTATCCAGTGAGCCCAACTCACACTTCACCCATTCTCTGCCCAACATAATGGCGCAAAATTGTCCTTAGACATATAATCGTATTTAAATATAAAGCATAACCTCTCGAGATACCATTTAAGCTATTCTCTGCATGCATAAGATGCGTTTTTCAACATGTAATACTAGTGACCTCCTTCATGAAGACCAACTTCCTTCTTCAATGCCTCCTCATAACATTTAGGCACAATCGGCTCCTTGCGAATAGATACTTTAAAAACTTCTGCAATTAATTGGGGAGAAAACTTTACCTGTGGAGACAATTGCCCTTTAGTCTTTCTGATGATGTCCATTTGACTCTTAGCATAGTAATTAAGTCTCCAGCTTGCCCAAGGTAGTGATGCAACCTCAAACAAAGAAATACATTGTAGCCAAATAACATTTAATGGAATGGTCACGTCAATCTCTACTTTAAAATTTGTGAAGGGATCCATAAGCAGCTGTAGCTTCCGTTGAAATTTCTTCAAATGAAATCCATTAATCGGTTTTCCATTCTCGTCCCAAACACATCAGCTACCAAAAAAGACCCTTGATCTAAATCTTGAACAATTTGATAGGGAACCCTATACAGAAGGGTGATATTTCCTAGATGTGGCCCTAATTTAGAGTTGTACACCATCACCCAATCTCCAACCTAAAATATCTTGAATTTTACATTCATATTGACCCAAGCCTGTCTCCTTTTTTGAATTACCTCAGTTATGTATGCACTAACTAAACGATCCTCCTCCAATTGAAGAAGATACTTACTCCTATGCTTGACCGACAATTCAAGAGACATCTTTTTTGTTGTTACTCTCAAATTTGGGACCACAAACTCCATTGGTACTACTACTTCTAAGCCATAGACCAATCTGAATGGTGTCATTCCTATTGTTACCTTAAAAGCTATTATGAATGACCACAATGTTGAATCCAGCAACAAGTCCCAATTCTTCTGATTGTCATGCACTAACTTTTTAAGAATACTTAGCAAAGTCTTATTAGTACTTTTTGCTTGACCATTTGCCTGTGGATGATAGGCTGTCGACTTTTTGTGCATAATCAAATGTGTTCTTGTTAGCTCTAAAATGAATTCATTAAGAAAATGAGCTCCTCTCCCACTTACCAACTCCACTAGGCAACCAAACCTGTTCATGAGATTGTGGTAGAGGAACTTTGCAACACTTGCCGCCTTGTTGTCCTTAAGTGCTACTGCTTCTAGCCACTTTGTGCAATAATTTGTTGCTACTAAAATATATCTACTCTTGCATTGAGTAATAGGCTTGATAGGCCCAACAAATCCATATCCCAATTTTGAAATGGATAGAATGGCAATACTAGATGATCAAACATACTATCTGAATTACTTGGCCTATTTTCTGACAAATAACACATCTTTTGGCAAACTCATGAGCATCTTTTAATACTGTAGGCCACCATAACCCAGCTTGCAAAATATTTTTTCCTCTGATATCCCCTGATAGATGTCCTCCTGTTGCTCCTGAATGTGCTTCCTACAAAACAATTGGTTGCTCAAAATCTGGTACACATCTTTGAATGATCTGATCCACGCCTTTTTTATATAATGCACTTGTTATGGCCAAATATGGCCTACTTTTCAAAGCAAACTTCATCCTCTGATCAGGCATAAACTATTGTGGCAACACTCCATCTATTAAAAATGCTAACAATTGGTCATACCAAGAATCAGAGTCAGCAATCTGAGCATTAAATAACTCCACATCAGAAAACTCATCATTTACTCCTATTGATGCTTCCCCTGACTCTAATCTACTGAAATAAACCACCATTGCATGCTCTTTAATTGGAGTATGAATAATGATAAAATCAATGTTATGAATTATGGAATATGTTGAACAAGGAATTGTTGGAGTTTAATTTATTAATGTATTAATGTGTTTTGGTGTTTTGATATAGCAGCTGATGGTTCATGAGGAGCGTGAAAGGCGTGAAGGGGCGGACATCAATAATCCGACTTATTATTTATTTTGTTTGTAAATAAACATGCGTAGAAGGTTGTATTGTTAGAAACAGTTAGAAAAGTAGTGGTTAGAGTAAGGGTCATTGTAGACCGCAATTTTTGATATTGAAAGCAAAGGCTTTCTACAAAAGTTACCAACTTTTAGTTTCACGCATGGTTCTCAAAGCTGCTGTCATGTAACCACTCTTTTCGACATAATAAAAAATTCCTATAAGTACATGCACTATGTGGACTGTCGAAACAGATTGCATGGGGGGATATTGCACCCAACACTGTGTTCTGTCTCATCTCTTGGCATGTCTATTTTTCTTTGTTTTTTTTGCATCTGTGACCTCTGTGTGCGCATGGGATAAGATCCTGATAACAGTGGTATCAGAGCTTTGTGCGCATCAATATGGAGGGGTTTGTTTCACTGTTCTTTGTTCATGATCCGATTTTGTTTTTGTTTTCGTTTCCGTTTTCATTTCCATTTTTGGTTTCCTTTTCCGGTTTCCATTTTCGTTTCATGTTCCTCTTTCAGTTTCAATTTCTGGTTTCTATTCCTATTCCTGTTCCAGTTCCAAAAATAGAACCTATGTTTACACCTATGTTTAGTCCTATGTTTACACCTATGTTTACTCCTACATTTACTCCTACGTTTACTCCAAAGCATCGACTAAGGCATAGAACTTAGGCATAACTTAAGGCATTACTTTGGCATCTTTGGCACCCAAGGCTCCCTTGGCGATCGTTGGCAGTCGTTGGCTATGCGCGAACCAATTTTAATTTATGAGTGGCAATAAGGAGTTCTATATTCACCAAGGTGAGAGGATTTCAACCCACAACCTCACTTACAAAAGGGAAGTGTTTTACCACTACATTCTCTCTTTGTCTTGTCACTCTACTTCTCTTTTCTTGTATTTAATACAACTTTCATCTCTTTCTTACTTTTTCAAGAAGGCTTGGGCAAGACGGCATGGCGCAATACGTCTTAGGGTACATCCTATCAGGGTACATCCAAATAGGGTACATCCTATCAAGGTACATCATGCCAAGGTACATCTTTCTAGGGTACATCCTACTAGGGTACATTTCCCCAGGGTACACCATGAGAGGGAAGCACTAGATTGAAGATCTAAAATACTTGGATGGGTGAGAATTAGGTTCAAGAAACTAAGGTTGAGATATTATTTTATTGACTTATTTAAATACTATATCATCACCTCATAGATAATCTTAATAATTTAATGACTCCATGAACATTTTCATGCATGTGTTTTTACATGGAACATGCTTATTTTTCATTCAGTGATGAAACATGTAAGCAAATACATTAACATACTCCTTCAATAAAGAAATTAAATCGTCCAAGAATTGACCTTCTAACTCTTTACTCACTCTCACAACTTTTGGTTTACCATCAGTTCCCAAATTAACTTCTTGAAGTTCATCTTCCTTTACTCTACCTGAGCTTGCATATTTTTGTTCATATATTTTTTCAACCAGATTAATTATCTCCTTTTCTTGCAGCTCCAATTTCTACTGAGTCAGAATTTCTAGATTTTGCCCGAACATCTGTCTCAACTGTGTGCCTTCCAATGTGTCACCTATAGCTGGTTCACTTTTATGCTCCAAAAGATCCTCGTCTTTTGATAATACTCCTTCCACGTCTACCTTCAGTACTGGTACCACCCTTGGGTTTGCCTTCAAAAATTCATGCTCCTCATCTTCTATCTCGTCTGCTAAATTAATGGTCTAAGCCATTAGTGGTTTCACTCTTATTGACATATTCCTTCTACCTTTCATTAGTATTGTGACCTGCTTTTTACCTTTTGTGATCGGAACCACATTTAATCCCCAATCTTGCTTTATTTTAGCCAACCTGAACCATGGTCTCCCTAATAACATTTCATACACATAAGTAGATTCTAACATTAGAATTACAAGAAAATTAACCATGAATGACATCCTTGCAATTATTATCTGTTGCTCCTTCAAAATGCATAACGGTTAGACTCTCGTTCAATTTGCCATCTTTACTTGGAGCCAAAGCCCCATTTCCTTAAATATCTATTCAAGTAAAATGTTCACTCCTGATCCACCATCCAACAAAACTTCATGAAATCTTCTTTGTTTATATTATGCATGAATTACTCGTACTACAAAGTCCACATTAGCTGGATCAATACTATTGGCTGATGTTGAAGGTAGCTACATATTTGCTTGCTCTAATTGTTGTCCAACCAACTTCTTTAACAGTTTTTATATGAAAGCTCACACTAATGACAATAACTAATCCAAAGAAAACTTCAAAGGAGAATTAATTATCAACTCAAACCAATCATTGTCGAGCTCTTGCTTAGTCTTCAATATATCATTCTTATTTGTTCTATGTCTAGATGTTCCATCGTCATCTTCCTGGGATAACATCTAAAATTGTACTCGCTTCTGTTGATCCTACTAGATCCGTTTCTGCACTTGGACCCTAATCTGTCTTTGCTCCTGCCAATCAATAGGACCTTTATTCTTTGACCTTGTAACTACCAAAACATCCACATCCTTGACCAAAGCGCATTGCTTACAATCACAATTCCATTGATTTTCATGATCTCGATTTTGAGTTTCTGATATACCTACACCTGAATCATTACAAAATTCGTGAGCTGATAAATCTATTACTATAATGTTCGCCTGAGTAGCTTGCTGATCTTGTTGTTGTTGTTGTCCTTGCTAGTTATTCTAATTAAAATGAACAACTAGTATACCCCTTTCCTCTCTATGCTTGACCCATAAAGGACAATTAGGCCCAATCTCATGATCTAGTGTAGAGCAATATCCACATGGCATCACTCTAGGTGGTATGTCCTATTGATTCCCTTATTGATTACCAAGGTAATTTCCTTGTTGGTTCCCTTGATATCTCCATGGAGGTCTTCCTTATTGCTACCTCTGAAAACCACCACGTCCTTGAACTAGAATGGTCTGATTTGTTGCAACTTCATTATTATTCCTATTGTCTTGTCTTGAATTTTGTCGTCGATGCTGTGGGTTATACCAGCACTGACTTGTGGTATGTTCTTTATCACAAATTTTGCAAAACCTTTTTTCATTGGGAGCTATTGAATATCCATGTATCTTTAGTCTACTAATTAGAGCTTCCTCTTTACTTTGCTTACCTTTGTGTTTGCGATGCCTTCTTACCACAACCTCTTCATCTTTAGTCTCTGATTTTGAATCAATTGTCCCTTTATCTAACTCCAATTTTGTATTGGATTTAGCATCTAAACTGGAGTCACTGTGCTTCTTCTTAGATCTTTGAAATCTTCTTTATAGTCTTGCAGTTGCCAACACTAACACATGAAAACTGTTAGCTATATCCACACTTGCCACAGCATGCCTAACACTACTCCTTAATCCTTTTAGGAATTAACCTTCCAACATCTGGTTGGTAGGTCTCTCATTGCCTTGTAATCTTTCCATTAAAATTCTAAAATTTTGCGCATAATCTTCCACTAACATGTTAATTTGTCTGATCGCTCACAACTTCCTCAAAACATCGAAGGAAGTCTTTTCTTTCCTAAATCTTTGTAAAAATGCTATTTTTAATGCATCATATGTAGAAAAATGAGCAGTACCATATTGACTAAACTAGCTCATTGCTCTTCCTTCTAATGTAGCTGCAAATTGCTCGAATTTTATTGCATCATCATATATGGTTTTGTATCCATTTGTTGTCCACTTTATTTCAAATTGAGCAACATGGCAGTCAGCATCCTCCTTTGAAATGTAGTGCTTTCACTTTGGAATTCGGAGGTAGTTGCACCATGGGCAATGGCTGAGGTGTATGCCTAGTTCTTTGATTGGTTGTCCCTCCAAGTGGGTCGAACTAGAGTCGTCTCTTTACTCCTCCAACTACTTCTGTCAAGATCAATGCTCCTAGTATTCCTCCCACTAGCCTTACCTCTTTTGCACCTATTCCTCCTTCCTCCTCTTCATTTTCCAGATTAGAATCCTCTTGCGCTTTGTACTCATCGTAAAATTCAGAAGATGACTCCACATTAACTGCTTGTGCTTGCATTCTTGTGTAGTAAACTTTGCTAAATCTTCCTCTTCTTCCTTTCATGCATCTCTTGCTTCTTTAGCAAATGCAGTAGGATCACCAAATGTGTTGGGGTTCAACAACACATGTTCTGTTGACTCAAACAACACATAACTGCTAACTCTCATCAACAACTTCTAGCACAAAAAATCTTCTCACACACAACTCAATCACTCCCATTGATCGTCAGGCCTGATCTCTGTCAGCTTGTGCAATTGCAAGCACAGAGTCTTTTCCAATTCTCTCAGCTTTTGTCTTCTCTCTAAGATGCTTCTTCTACCCTTACTTATCTTTGCGAACAAAATTACAAGGATCATATCACACGACATTTCATAACTAACTTATTATTGTTTCTTTTTAAATATCCGATTGACCAGAATATGGATTCAACAACTCCGAGTTAGCAATATCAAAGTTAGCAAAATTTCTACTAACCACTTTAACTTCTAGTTTCTCACCCCTCAACACTGATTAGCAACAAAAAAATGCTCAATTTCTCAATAACTTAATCTCAACAACAATGGGTTCATTTAGAAGCAACATAATGTGCCCATCCTTCTTGTAAGAAAAAGATGGAACAATGAGGCTCTATGTAGACTATAGGACCCTAAACAACTAACAATAAAGAATAAGTTTCCCGTACTACTTGTGGAAGATCTCTTTGATAGCCTAAAGGGAACTAAAGTCTTTTCAGAGATTGATTTGTTTCAAGAATACATTAAATAGGGATTAAAGAAGATGCTACACTCAAGACATCCTTTCATAAAAAATATGGTCACTATGAATTTTTAGTGATGTCATTCGGGTTAACAAATGCACGTGCAATATTTATGACTTTAATGAATCAAGTCGTAAAGCCATACTTTGGGAAATTTGTTGTAAATTTCCTCCATGGCATTCTACACTTGACTAGAGATTATGAGAGTCATTTGGAACACTTCAAAAGAGTCTTTAGGCTTCTAAGAGATAATAAAATTTCAGGTAAAGAATTTAATTGTAATTTCTTTACCCTAGAAGAAAAGTATTTAGGTCATGTTTTATCATTGGGGGGAACCCAAGTTGACCTTGAAAAGGTTCAAGTGGTTCTTGAATGGTTTGATCCCAAGACTATTCCAAATCTACAAAGTTTTCTGAGATTGGTAGGATAGTACAAGAAGTTTGTGGTTGGGTATGCCAAAAATGCAATACCTTTGGCTTATCAACTCAAGGGAAAACACCATAAATTGAATTAGAAGAAGAACAAGAAAAGAGTTTGCAAGAATTAAAAGTTGCTTTAGTTTCAGCCCTGGTTGTAGGAATAGTGGATCCAAATAAATCTTTTCAATTGGAAACAAATGCAAGTTCGTCTATAGTTGGAACAATATGAAGCCAAGATGTTCGACCAATAGCTTTTGAAAGTAGAAATTTAAGTCCTCCTTAGAAAAATTATTCTACCTATGAGCGAGAAATGTTCACCATAATTAAAGCTCTTAAAAAGTGGCTTCATTGCTTATATGGAGCAAAGATAACAATTGTCTTTGATCAGGTGATTATTAAGTGGTTTGCAAACCAAACTAACTTAAGAGGTTGAAAAGCTAGATGGATTGAAAAACTTCAAGAGTTTTATTACAAACTTAGATATAGAAAAGGGAAGTTCAATGCTATGGTAGATGCCTTGAGTCCAATGCCTATGTTGAACAATCTAGGAATTGTATAAGCTCAAAGTGAAGTTATTTATACTTTAAAAGGCACCTCCAAAGATGTTCTAAGCTTAAGTCAGACATGGAAAGCAACTATGGAAGCAGAAGCAAATAAAGCAAGTACTTTTGAAGGAAATTTTAAACACTATTCCTTCAAAGATGAATTTCTTCTTTATAAAGGTAAGATCTATTTCCCAAGTAAATCAGACATACGAAATCAAGTACTATTTGAATGCCATGATGCCCAAAGAGAATGACATCCAAGTGTTAACGCAACCTATGAACTAATGAAAGGACATGATTATTGGCATGTCACATATGGAGATAAACAATCATATGTATCTAAATGCCATAGATGTCAAATGAATAACTTTGAAAGCTTGATATTTGGAGGATTGTTGCATCCTTTGGAGAGTCAAAGCGGAAAATGGGAAAGCATCTCCATGGATTTCATTATAGGATCACCTCACACTCACAAAGGCGACAATTCAATCCGGGTTGTCATAGATCAATTTTTAAGTAAGCTCAGTTTATACTAGTGAGGACTACTTATAAGACTTCTAAATTGGTAGAAATATTTGTAGATCAACCTTATAGATTCTATGTCTTCCAATAGACGGTCTTTCAGAGAGATGCTAGATTTACAAGTCATTTTTGGTGAGCAATATTTAGTAGACATGAAACTAAACTAAGCTTGAGTACAAATGAACATCAGCAAACAGATGGACACTAAAAAATTCAATCAATTTTTAGAAGACATATCAAGATCTTATGTTACTTCCAAAAAAATTAATTGGGAGGATTATCTTCCTTTAGCTTGATTTTCCTACAAGAGTGCCAAGAACTCATCAACTATATTAAGTCCATTCATGTTGATATATGGGTTCCAACTGCATACATAGTGGGAGTTTAGGATGCAAGAGTTTGAGAACTTGAAGATTGTCATCTTCAATGCTATTTACATCACCTTCAATAATTGTATTTCTATGTGTAATAGAGCGTTTTTCAACACCCTGAATAATGTTCCATAGTCCTTTTACAACCAATACATGATGCACCATATATTCCTATAATGGGTAATTAGTATGGTCCAATCTATCCTCAACAACCAACATATGCAATACATCATTGCTTTCAACCATGGCCGCTGACTAAAATCCCCTGATGCAAAAAAATGAATGTAACTCGAAAAGTTGAACACAACTACCTTGTTGAGCTTTGTTAGATTTGTAGCGAACTTTGAGGTGCTTAACTGACATGCATACCGGTAGTTGTGAAACATCCCGACAATCGGTTTTAAACAGTCATACCAGTGGTTAAGTGACCATCAGTATGCTTAATTACATTTTTCCAATCTTTATACCGATGCCGGGCATGACTGTCGGTATAGGCAGTGTCGATATGCCCCTCATATGTTGTAGTGGTTGAGTCAGAGTCTCATAAAAAATATAGTTTGTTTGTAGTGATGTTTGTGGGCATATGCAGTGATGTCCATTTGGGAATTATCCTGTACATCATGAATTTCATTGATGACTTTTCTAGGCATGCATGGCTTTATCCTTTGAGAGAAAACTTTGATTTATTTATGTGCTTTGAATATTTCATGACTGTGGTTGAAAATCTATCAACATGTAAAATAGGCACTCTCTATTGGAGGTATATGCTTTTGATTTTAATGCATATCTAGCTAAGTAAGGAATGCAACATCAATGTATAGCACCATATAAATGCCAATAAAATGGATTTTTGAGAGAAGGAATAGGTCTCACATGGGAATGGCAAGGTGTGTGGTCAAAAGTCAAGCTTTACCACATAACTTCTATCTAGAGGTTTTCATATGCGGATCATATGTACTTCATAGTTGTCCCATCAAAGCTAGGCATGTTGCCAAAGGTTATGTTCAAGAGAAGGGCATTGATTTTGTAATGAGAATATGATGTTATTATGAAGAATGATACTTGAACTTTATGTGATATTCCTCAAGACAAAAAGGACATTGGCACTAAATGGATATATAAGCTGAAACATAATATTAATGTAATATTTGTTAGCTATAAGAGTAGGCATGTTGCCAAAGGTTATGTTCAACAAAAGGGCCTTGATTTTGATGAGATCTTTGCTACCACATGCCGAATGACAATCATTCATTGCATTTCTGCACTTGTAGCTTATCATAGTTTGAATGTACATTATTTGCACATTAAAATTGCATGTTTGAATGGTGATTTACATGAAGAAGTGTACATAATCAATCTCCATGGTTTTGTGTAGAAAGGGCACGAAAACAATGTGTGCCGATTGAAAAAGGCATTTTATGGATTGAAATAATGACCATGTGCTTGGCATGAAAACATGCATGCCTACTTGCTAGCACCTAGACTGGAGAACAATCCAATAGAAAGCACCTTATATGTTAGCCATGCAAATGATGTACTTTCGATCACGGTGTGTAAGTTGATGATATGTTTCTCATACTTTGTTCCTAATGAAAAGCATATTTCTTTACATGCCTCTTTTGAGTTGGAAAATTTGGGGCATTGCATCATTATTTGGGCATTCAATATATGCAAGTTGATGAAGGAATAACATTGTGTCAAACAAAATACATCTACACATTATTGCAACATTCGGCTTGAAGATTGCAAATATATTGCCACCCCATAGAAACAATTTTACAGTTGAGTCTTCATGATGTTGGCGATGCATTTGATGTTGTTCTTTATCAATAAGTGGAGGATGGAGAACTCACAAAAGTGGTCATGATTGAACAAAATGACTATAATAAGGTTGGGTTCATGTTAAAATGAAGATAAGGAGCTACATGGAATTAGCAAATTCAAGCTTGCTAAATGGGGCCTATAATTTTTTGAATTTCCTTTTCATTTTGCCATCAACTCATGAAAATACCCTAATTTAAACATGTAAAAAACCATTATTTGTATTTTTAATCCACTTTTGTACAAGCCGAGTCTTAAACTTGTAAAGTGATAGACTAAGCCACTAAAACTCTATCAGATTCCTCAAATCATGAATCAAAGGTCATATGAGGGTTTAAGACTATTTTTAAGATAGTATGGAAATTTAAATGTGAACAAGGTCCAACTCAAAAATGTCTATATAAGAAAATTGACTCTCATTATTTAGGGTTGGCTCATCATGAGTTATCTAGTGAGCTTGTTAGCTCTTGTATTCTTCTCAAATCTTGTCAATGGAAGTGAGTTTCTTTGAGTAAGATTCTTCTTGCTCATGAGAGTGGCTTGCAGGCATGTGTGGACATGTCTGTGTATCTTTCTTGAGTGACATGCCATGAGCATGGAGGTCTTCACACCATTGATAGTCTTCCCTCAGATTTCCATTATGGGTTGTGGATGATACCTCTTGAACACTCAAATTGGGAAAATTCACATAGTTATTCAAAAGTTGTGGATTTGCAAATTGCATTGTTTTATTCGATGTATCATGCCACGAAACTTGTGAATATTGCAAAGATTATAAATTTTTCATAAGAAAGAGATCATATATTGTCAAAGTGCATATAAATTTGTTATGGCTACACACCTCCACACATAGATATATATATATATATATAAATATACATATATAAATATATATATATATATATGTGTGTGTGTGTGTATGTATATATAAGGTTGAAGAGTTGTAAATTGTGCTTAGAGCATTGCACTTTTGGGTCATCTTCGTGTAAAAAGAACTTTTTTTCTTTTTGAAGTATGTGATGACTTGTGTGTACATTGAATCCAACTTAAGTGCCAAATTTGAAAATTGAATTTGGAATATTATTGAGACTCTCATCGAAGTTCTTGTGCCACTTACCAAGGAAGGGTTTCTTTTTATGAGTCTTGCTTTGCCTTTAGCTTGCTTGGAGGGCTAGCCAATAGGCTAGGGTCTTGGTTTGCATGCTTCCAATAGGATCCTTGATTTTTAAGGTCAGCATTGTTTAATCAATATTTGATGGGACCTTGCATCAAGGCTCTATCCCATGCGATAAGGCACTTTGGCTATTTCAAAGACCTATTTGCAAGAGAAATCTTTGGAGGTATTCGTGTGTTTTTGACGTAATGGAGGTCCTTCATTCAAGGTCCCACCTACCACTCAAGTTCTCAGCCCTTCTCAAGTTGAGTTTAAGAGCAAAACATGGAAAAAAATAGAGGACACTTACAAGAGGTTGCACTTGACATGCACTATAATTGTCATTTGGAGGTAGAGAATTCTATACCTTCAACCTAATCACATACAGATAGGTTTGGGGCCTATTTTTTCATTGATCATTGGGGCTACTAGCCATGGGTGTAAATTTACCAATGGACCCCACTTCTTTCCAATTTTTTCGGTCAGACTTTCCAAAGATTTTTATGAAGACAAGGAAGGAAACCTATTTCAAGCACTTCATTTGCTTACAACACCTATTCCTAGAATTGATCACCAAACCCAAGAGTTAGAAGAAGACCATGAGAGACTCGTAATTGGAAATAGAGTGCCATATTGGCTAGTGAATCTACCACATTATCCTAGGAATCCATTGCATCAATCAAAAGTGTCTACTCGGCCAAGAGAGCTACAAAAGCCTAAGTACACCTTCCAAAATCGAGATCTAGGGTGCCTGCTTTGACCCTCACAAGTCATGAGTATCTTACATAGTGTTTTTTTATGGACATTGTGATCCCAAAGCTCATGAGTCAAGGTTCCATCAAATACTTAGGGTTGAACAAGTGGAGGGTTTCTCAACAAAGATACATGTATTTGGTTGGAACTTGAAAGGTGTTGCAAGAGCTTCTTTCTAGTTGCTAGAAATAAATGACTCCCAAAACATTGATGGCCTTTTTAGAGTGTTTGCGAATGAGTTTACTCTAACTAGAGTCAGATACAACATTTTGAATGATCTGTTGAACTTTGAGCAAAGATGTAGTGAGTTAACAAGGGAAGCTACATGACAACTTAGGGAATATATGATTTGATGCACTTTGCTCCATTCTCAAGGAAATTTGATTGCATTATTCATAGATGGACTGATTCACAAAAAGATAAGGACAAATGTTCTTTATGAAACCAAACTATTAAGCTGATTGCATCAAAACGTGCATTGAGCTTGAAGATGACCTAGGACTCACTTTTTTCCTACCAAAGCCCTTGGAGAGTCACAAAAATCATCTACTTAAGGAGAAATTGGGGAATATGATTGGTAGTACATATAATTGGGGAAAGATGTTTGATAGATTCAAAGATTTCTTCTATTGGATTGGATGGGCATACAACCACCTATCATATCCATTGCTTTAACTTATTAAGAAAAATCCTAGCTTTGAACTTCAACAAAATCCAATTCCGTGCCTAGAGGCTCCTCTAGAATTTCATGCCAAACCTAGCATAGAACCTAAGCATATGGCTCATTCACATAAAGCTCTAGGCATTTATGCTCTAAACACATGTTTTCCACTAGCTCATGTCATCACTAATATTTGTAATTCACATGGAGCTCAATGTCCAATGCCATCTTTTACATTAGGGCACACCTAAGAAGTTCTAGAGATGAGTTGAAGGCAAGCCTATCTACATTACCAATATCCACAGAAAGTCATGAATTAGGCTCAGCCACGTGTGATTCAAAGCACATATCTCGAACCTATGGCTATAGGACCTACATGCCAAAGTCAAATGGTCACTCCACCATATCTACTGCAACTTATAGGCAAAGACATGGGGCAAATAGAATTATTTCCCAATGCTCTTAAAAAGCCTCCTTGCTTAAGTTGTGGATTAACTCATCTAATAAAAGACTATCCTAATCGTTCCAATAGATTTCACAAGACCACTCATGTGAATGTGGTGGCATATATCTTTGAAACTAGTAATCCTATTCAAGAGGGGTCACCAAACGTGGTCGCTAAAGCTTAGAGAGACATGCAAGCCAAGTAGACATTGAGGAACTATTTAAACACCAATAGATGCTACTTGAATTAAAATCTTCTGACGATACAGAGAAACGTAGGTAAAGAATCCTAAAATCAGGAAGATCAAATGAAGATGAAAATGTAAGAGTGAAAATATGATAGTTATTCCAATAACTATAACAATCCATACACATGCAAAAAGACAAAGAGGAGGAATTAACTTCAAAACTTGCATGCAATAAGACATCAAAACCAAATCCTACACTAAGAAATGAAGTTACATTCATACACATGAACGACTTAAACATGCTGATATAGGCATTTCTAGCCCATATTCAAGAGGGAACAATAGTAGACCACCATACTAAATGTCAAGTTGATAGAGATCCTATTGTAGAGAACATTGACATATGTGGAAAAATGCTAGAAGTCACACAACAATTGCTAGATAGAATGCTTCATTAACATGACTTCCTAAGGAAATAAACATGAAACACTAATAATACTACATAGAGCTTGTGATAAGACCTTCACAACCTACACCCAATATATGCTTAGAGCAAAGAAGGCTAGGGATTGCAAACATGTGAACCCGTAATGTAAACTTCAAACATGGACATCAAGAAATATAGGATCAAGCACCAAAATCGCAATGGTTGAAGAATATCAAGACAATGCCACATCAACTAGTCCAAAACAAAACAATGAAGTGGCTCCAAGTCTTCAAACTTCTCTTAGATATTTAGGAGAAAATGATGACTGGTACATTTAGACAACAAATAATTTGTGACTATGAGGGAAACAAAAGAGTGGAGAAAATAAATTCCTTATAAGGTTCAAAGCCCTCTGCTAAAATGGTCAGCAATGATATGACATGATACCGTAAACACATGTGTATCCATACTAAAGAGCTATCATTGCTAACCATCCTCTATGCATGGATCTATACGATCCAATCAAAGTAATGGAAATATCCTTCCTGAAAAAGTCAAAATGAGTATGTGATACTAATGGTGATAAAATCACATATCACATTCTCTACTGGAAGAATAAATCTTCCCTAAATTATGAAGGATAACTCCCAATCCTAAGGAGATGTCTATAAAAAGCTCTTCTCTAATCTAGTGAGATATGCCACCATGAATGATGAGTCCTTTTCTTCCTGGCCATAGAAGAAGAGTGCTCAAAGGGAAGTCGTTTTCATTAGGGCACACCTAAGAAGTTCTAGAGATGAGTTGAAGGCAAGCCTATCTACATTACCAATATCCACAGAAAGTCATGAATTAGGCTCACCCACGTGTGATTCAAAGCACATATCTCGAACCTATGGCTATAGGACCTACATGCCCAAATATCTTGATCCATGTTGGCTTCATCATTCTTTGCATTTGAATAATTTTTATTAATAAACTTATCGGATTCCTTCTTCTTTACATTGCATTTAGCAAGCTTTCTACACTCATCAATAGTATGACCGACCTTCCAGCAATATTTGCATCTCTTCTTCTTTTGAAAACTAGCATTGTTAGAGGAATGAGTGGAAGAGGAAGGTGGAGGCTTTGGTTTTTATGAACCCAAATTTGAACCATACTTGTTTTTTGCTCTTTGTGAGATTGCAAGTGCTTGTATTCCCTCAATCAAACCATTGCTATTCACTCTAGATTGTTCTTCTTGCAAAAGAAGAGACACAACCTCATCAAATTCCTACTAATTTGGATTCCTTTTTGCAACCAAATGGAGTCTTGTGGCAAAGCTTTGAAAAAATTTAATAATCCTTTCAACAATGTAGAGATAAGTGATGCATCCGGAATAATCTCATCTATGTTTGCGAATTTCTCTTTCAAGTCCTTGATGTGTGTCGCATATGCATCCACCTATTCAATTTCAGCCATATGTACATCCTCAACTTGTTTTCTCAAGTATGAGACACATGCTTCATTACGCACGGCATGCAAAGAAGCAAGAGCATCCATGCCTATCTTGATGTAGAACATGACCAAATATGTGGAACTATATGACTCTTCACAAAAAGTGCAATCAATGCATGAGGTTGAGTATCTTTGCCATTCCATCTAAGTTGTTGCTATGAAGGTAGAGAAGGAGTAACCATTGTACTTGACAAAGAAGCTCCATCTATGATAGTAGACTGTGAAGTAGAAGAACTTTGGGATCTTCAATCTACATCTATCACTATGGTCCATAGTTGTTTTGCAGCAAGACCATGTTTCCATCATGTAAGACCACATTGGATAGTTGGACCCATCAAGCTTATTTTTAGCTTTAAGCATGCCAAACAAGTCATTTTTTCTTGCCACTTCACTAAAGAAAAAGAATGTGACAAGATCATTACTTCAATGAGAGCTAAAATGAATGCTAAAATTTTAGCTCACAATCTGTCACTCTGATGGTAATTCTAACTGCATGCATGGCTTCAAAATGGGTGTAAAATCCTAGGGTGCCTAGTGAAAATGCTTTTTGAGTGCTAAACTTTGTATTTCTATGGTCCAGAATAGATTTGCAATGTTAAAAGTGTGTGTGTTGCGACATGAAAAACGAAAACTTAAGAAGAAGCTAAACTTTCTCTAATACCATTATTGGGTGTGTGTAGAAGTGCGAGAGACGCACAAGAATCATACACAAGGAGCAAAATGCAATAAGATGCATACAGAAGATGGATGGCTAGAATATCTCTCTCTATTGATGGTGAACATAATTGAAGTAAGAGCTTAATAATATCCCTAAGTACAAAGTATCACCACATATGAGTGTATCATGTATGTGGTAACATGGGGAAAAAGTCTCTAGCGATCACTATAGTAAAAAGTGCCCATGTATAGGGAAAAGTTTCATCACCAAAGCTACTCAAGGAACACATAAGTGTGTTAAAATGCACTTTTACATTACAGACATTTTAAGTTCTTTCGGGTTCTTGGGAGTGGTAGGGGTCTGATAAATCAGAGGCCCTGTAACTTGATTTTCCCAATTAACTTATCTAAACCGCAGTACGTTAACATTCAAAACTCTGTTTAATCCGGATTACTATCAAATCTCTGGTTAGTCTTCTCACAGATTATTGTTCATACTCAGATTAATACTTTCTCAGTACGTAGTGCTAGAGTTATTCATTACCGCAACACAGACTTATAATCCTTAACGTAATGAACTGTGTTAATCACAAGTTAATGTAATTAAACAAAGATGAAAACAGTAATACTCAGACTTCTCGAACATTGCACTACAACGACTTCCCAGACCGCAATCGCCCAGACAGACAGTCTGGCGATACTACTCGTCCCTACCGGAGCGTCACCGCAATGCCTTTTTATTAGTTGATAAGTCGATACATCTCTTCACATGACCTTTTGGTTCGTGCGGAATATGAAACCTTTCGGTTCATTCGGTTCACGCGGGATAGGAAACTATAGGACTTATGAAAATAAAAAATGCCAATCCGGTGGCTTACACTGGCACGCACGGTGGACTTGAACTCGCAATGGAACAAAAGTTAGGGCTCATCTACTATACCCTGTATATACATGGTTCTGGCTAACTTAAAGGTTCTGGAAATCTTCTGTTTCAGCGAGTCCAACATCTTTTTTAGGATTTCTGGTTCTACGAGCTGAGCATCAGTTCTTACTGAACTTGCCGCAATTACTTGAGTCATCAAAATTTCAGCCTGTGTCTGCAAAAAGGCCTCTTGCAGGTAGAAATCATTTGACAGTGCTGCATCACGGCGCAATCTCATCTCATTGATCTGATCATCTACCCTTGAAAGTCTGTGAGCTTGAACACCTAATTGCTTTTCTCACCTTTCCAGTTCGTTGGCTTGATACTGGATAGTCTGGTAATATGCATCTCGTTCCTTTCTTAGCCCTACTATCTCCTTTTGCAATTGATTAGTTGAGATCATCTGAGCTTTAAGAGTAGAATTTGCTTCAAACAAATTGGCATTTGCTCTCTAGAGTTCTTCATTAGTCCGTTTGGCTAAATCCGCCATCTCCTGTCCTTTTTGCACAACTTCATCTAGCTGTACTCGCGTTTCTTCTAGTAAATTTCCAAGTGCTACACGAGCATCCTCTTTATCCTGTATTAATTGTTTCAACTGTAGAATTTCTGCATCACAAGCACTTAATAAATCATCTTTGGCTCTTAACTCAGCCAACGCAGAATCTCTTTGACTGATCAACGAATCCTGTTCGGCAAGTCTATCCTGGAGCTGTTGAATTTGTACATACAAAGCATGGTTTTCAACCTTCACTGCATCTACTTCCTCTTGCAATGGAGTAATATCCGCTTCTAATACATCAACTTTGTGTTGTAGTTCTTGTCTGAGATTATCAGTAACCTCCTTCATCTGCATTGGTAGTTGCTGCGACAATTGGATCAACATACGACCCATGGATGCTAACTCAGTAAACATGGGGACCGGAAGAGAAAGAGGAGGTAGCAGCTGGGATGACGAAGCTGACAAGAGGTGATGGGAAGATGGTGGAGAATAGTTAGGTGAAGAGGAGGAAGTAGCAGTTTCTTCAGGAACAATCGGTTGAACAGGGATAATGGGTTGAATGGGGACAATGGGCTCGACGGGAGGCATTGGTGCAGGAGTGAGTATAAGGCTGTTGGGCACCAACACTATTCCAGCAGGTTGCTGCGTAGTCAGTTCAGTCCGGTCAATCACAACATCGACCAAGGTGAGTACTTCATTTACCATCTCTGCAACAATAACTTGCACATCTTCTCGAATCGAGTGCTGAGAATCCGCCCGAGAAGAGTTCTCTCTGGAATTAGCAGTGGACGCACTGTGTTCCTATTGCCGGATGGGAGAAGACTGGGTAGACGAATCAAGGTGAATTGAGGTGGCAGTGTCGTGGAAAATTTCTTCTTCATTTCTTTCTGCTTCATTTCCAACGGCGGAACCTTGTTCTTGACTTTCAGAGGTGCTTATCCTTCTGCGTTTCCGACGAAGGAGTTGGAAGATATCTTCATCATCATCTTCTTCGTCTTTGAGCACTTGGGCAGATTCTTCATGATACAAAATTGGAGCTCTTGGCGGGGGTTGCGCGGCTTGAATGGCTGGGAACAGAAAGGTAATGATATGCGGTGAACGCGAACGCGGAAGCTCTCCCTTGTTAACATGCTTAATAACTGTAACGCATTCATGGTGAATGCGCCGAAAATAGAACGATGCAAAATTAACGGGATCACGGGAAGCCATGTCAATCATCGAATAAAACGGGTGTGAAATGTCGTAAGCGCGTTTTCTGTAAATTAAGGATAGCAACAAGAAATTGTAAGGCGGTACGTTCAGGGTCAGGGCGACACAAAATGGCGTATTCATTGGATGAGGACCGTGGGAATAATTCTACCATGGTGGTAATAGGAAGGAGAGGACCATTCTCCACGCCTTCTATGGGCAAACGGAATGCTGCAGCGAATGATGCTAATGTGATGACGACGCGAGATGGTAAACATGTAATCGGCCAATGCTGCTCGGTAGCAGGAGTGGCGGCAATGGCTGCAATAATCTGTGCATAATAAGGGTGACACTCCACTGAATGCCAAGGCAATTCAACGAAGATCAACAAGCCGCGGATACACAAGAACTCACTCATGTCATGAGGGAGTCCGTCACGGAATGTAGCAAAATTAGCTAACGCTTCCATGATGCGTACGCGAAAGCACAAAGACACAAATACATAGTAAATACAGAAAACACAGAGCACACAAACACAATAGCGATTAACAGCGAAAAGAAGAGGATTAAGTAGACACTCGACAATGGGAAGCGATCAGAAATACTTAATCATTGCGCGATATTGAGATGATAACCTTCATAATTACGACGGGCATGCATGAACAGAATCAATAACAGAAGGCGGTGATTAATTATGATTATGTATCAAAACGAGGAGCTTACGGTCTTATTCAACTAACACGCAAAAATTAAAAAAAAAGAAAATAAGTGACACACGGAAAAAATGAAGGACACGTCAGCGAGGATCAGGTGCTTGGTGATACAGATGCAATTTTGAACCATTGATCACTTTAGGAAGAGGAACTCCGGTCAAGGTAGTCAACCGAAAAGTAGCTGGTCCCACTTGCTCACTAATCCGGTAAGGACCGAACCACCATAATTTAAATTTTCCAGCAGAACGATTTGATTTAGCATTATAAAAGAGCACAAGTTGTCCCACCGTAAACACAGGAGTCTTGAGGAAACAATCATGAGTCTGGGCTTGCCGCAACTGAACTTCTTGAAGAGTTAGAAAGCTTTCCCAACGATGTTCATCCAAGTCTCTGAGTGCTTCCAACCAAAATGGCAAAGAGTCTTCGGGTAACAACTTCTGAGTTATGACCACGTGTAAGCTTGGCACGACAATCTCCATAGGTGCGATTGCTTCCATCCCATAAGCAAGCCTGAAAGGAGTCAGTTTGGTTGCAACTTTGTATGTAGTCCGGTATGCCCATAAGACTGAAGGTAGTAACTGATCCCATCTTTTTGGTGATTCCATGATTAATTTGCGAAGCATACTTAAGAGCGTCTTGTTGGTACTTTCAGCTAAACCATTAGGACGAGGATAGTATGGGGAACTAAATTTATGCAGGATTTGAAAATTATGCGTCAGTACTTGCATTAAATTGTTAGCAAAATGTGTTCCTTGATCTGTCACAAGTTCCAGAGATAATCCATAACGCGGAAAAACATCCTTCATCAGGCATTTTGCCACCGAAACAACTGTAGCGTACCGTAAGGCCCAAGCTTCTGCCCACCTGGTAGTGTAATTTGTACAGGTCAAGATGTAACGATTGTTGCTAAGGGTTGCTGGTGGTGTAATAGGTCCAATAAAATCAAGACCCCACTTTTGGAAAGGTTCCAAAGGTAATACAGGTTGCAAAGGAAAGAAGTGGCATTGTAATGGCTGGCCAGATCGCTGACAAGTGTCACACTGCTGCACAAACTGAACTACTTCTTTGTACATAGTAGGCCACCAAAGCCCACTTTGCAAAATCTTCCGATGAGTGAGATCTGCAGCAAAATGTCCACCGGAGGGTATTGAATGTGCCATAGTGATGACTGAATTTGCTTCATGTGGCGGAATGCAACGAAGCAAGACACCCGTGCAATCCATATAGTATAACTGTCCTACCAGCAACCGGAATCTGCGACTATAAACTGCAATCTTCCGTCGCATAGCAGGAGGTGTATGAAGAGGAAGACATCCATCAGTCAGAAAAGTTAACAACGTATCATAATAGGAAGGCGGCACAAGATGTTCGGGAGATTCATCAGGAGCTGGTTCTGCAGTGTAAATTGCTGGTGTGGTATCGTCAACGCCCACGGGAGCTTTGCCGGAATCCAACCGAGAGAGAAAGTCGGCTAAGGCATGGGTTGTACCTAGTCGATGAATCACTTCGTAGTCGAACTCTTGTAGCAATAAGACCCAACGAGCCAAGCGACCACCTAAATGTTGCTGTCGGACCAGATATACAAGTGCAGCATGATCTACGTGAAAGGTGAATTTTTGGCCTAGCAAATAATGCCTGAATTTCTTTACAGAATATACCAATCCAAGACATTCTCGTTCAGTCATAGAATAATTTCTTTCCGCAGGAGCGAGTTGGCGACTTGCATAGTAGACAGGCCGAAACCACTTGTCCATTTGCTGCATTAAAACACTACAAATTGCTATATCCGATGCATCTATAAAGACATGGAATGGTCGGTCCCAATCAGGAGGTTGCAAAATGGGAGGCTGTGTCAATAATCCTTTTAGACGATCGAATGCAGTTTGGCATTCTAGAGTCCATTCGAACTATCGTGGAGTACTAGTCATTAGCCGATTTAGTGGTGTTGCTAAATGGGCGAGCCACCGTAGATGCCTGCCATGCCACCGGATTTGACCCAAGAAGTGCATAACCTCTTTCGGCGTTGTAGGAACGGGTGCTTCCGACACAGCTGCGACTTGTTCTGGATCAACTTGGATACCTTGTGCCGATATGATATGTCCAAGGAGTTTACCACAAGACACCGCAAAAACAAACTTTGTCGGGTTTAGACAAAGTCGGTATTCACGGCATTTCTCAAAACAACACCATAAATGATACAGGTGCGCCGCAATCTTGCCGAATAAGGAGAAGTCATGTTCTACTGGTACGATGAATCCCACCTTCAATAACCTATCGAGCTCTGCTTTGACCTGTGCTGCATAATTGGGATTCATACGGTAACTGGATTGTTTAATTGGCTTCACTTTCGGCTTAAGCACGACTCGATGTTGATAGATCCGCGGATCAAGACCCTTCATACCGCGGTAATCCCAGGCAAAAACATCAAAAAACTCTCGCAGGAGTCGGATCAAATCTTCTTGAAAGGCCTCGGACAATCCTGCCTTAATCTTAACAGGTCACGGATTAGCTTCATTACCCAAATTATAGGTCACTAACTGGTCTTCGAGGACATAAAATTGACAAGGTTTCCCCAAGTCGTCAGCTGATTTTAAAAGTTGATGTAGAATAGCTCCATCCATAGCAGCATTATCATCTGCATCTGTTCCTCCGATCACAGGAACAACCGTACAAGCTACCGGACTCCAATTATCGGCTATAGCTTGAAGATTTATAGTACCTAAGGAAATCAAATCTTTATTGTTCTGCAGAAACGCCTCTTCTTCATCATCAGATAAGCCATCCAACATGTGGACTGGCTCGGCTACATAGGGTCTGGCATGAAGTTCACAGGGCTGAATGGCATCCAGTTTGACAACATATTTATGGTGGTTGTCTTTGAAAGTCAATTTTGCGCTGACCAATCCTGTATAACTTTGGCCTGTTTCAACCATGGTCGACCGAAGAGAAGATTATAGTCGAGGCTGGACTCTGGTAGTTCTAAGACTACGAAAGTCATTTTAAATGTGGTGCCCTGCAAAGTAATGGGGATATTCCTTACGAGTCCTATTGGATGAACTCCGGATTGATCTGCCATTTTGACAAAGAATTGAATGGGCTTGATTTGGGTCCACCCTAACTTCTTGCAGAGAGCTGTAGTTGCTATGTTCACACCGGAACCACCATCGATTAACACTTGCGTAATCTTGTGATTTTTATGCCAGACAGTGATTAAAGGGACAGAATGATCCACCGTAGAGTCAGTTTTCGGTTGTATTGTTGCGGTCGTCGGAGTACTGGGAGATTCGGGACTAACTTGTTGCTGGAATTGCTACCTAACTTCAGGCACCAAGGCGAGTAGTCGCCCCAAAGGGAGTGTAATTGAAGCCTTCGAGAGAATATCCCATACGTGGTCTATTGTAATTGCACTCTTCACTGGTTTCGATGATGATTCTTCTGTTACTGGAGTAGAGTCTTGTTCATGCGCTTTCCCATTTGGCAGGGGAACATGTGTCACCAGAATTGGATCGGGGAACACGGTAGTCTCTTTGGCGGTCCATTGGCTGGCTTTGGTATACATTCGATGCTGTTCGCGGATGCCCGGTTCAAACACCTCGGCTGTGGGTTGCAACTGCTTACCGGATCTTGTCTTGATCACTGTTGCTTGTGATTCCACTGGGGAGATATAGACCATGTTGGTCATCGGGTTTTGACGCTCTTTCTTTCGTTGGTCGTATTCGGCTGCATCCTTGTAGAATCTCCGGATGTGGCCAAGCTCACCACAAAAATGACATCGAGGTGGAGGCAGAGAAGTATTTTCTGATGATGTACCTGCCTGCCAGCGATTTGTATTAAAGTTGGTATTCCGTTGTCCTCGGTAATTCCTGTAACCTTTCGACTGATTGTTTCGCATCTGTGGTGGCACGTAGTAAGTTGCTGGCTGTCTTGGTTCCTGTATAATGGCATTTACACCTGCTTGTCCCTGCACTTTGGCATTATACGCACAATTTTTGGTTGAGTGTCCGGTGGTATTGCAGATGGCGCAATACGTCTGATTAAGGGTACAGGTGGCACTGGTGTGCCCGGGATTTTTGCACTTAGTGCAATACATCTGTTTAGCCTGATCATCTATACCATGCTTATTGGCCTTCAGCCATTCCAAATCTTCGGTGTATCCCCCAACCTTATGCTCTAATTGCAGAGCCATCGCTATAACAGCATCCAGTGTCATAGCACCCACACAGCGGATGATCATGATTTGTTTAAGATGTGGGGTCAAACCATTAATGAACCATTGGGTTATCACATCATCCGGTAAATTAGCATGTGCAGGAGGCAATTGTCTTAAATGAGTTCTAAATAATGTGGCATATTCCTGAACAGTTTGGTGCGGCTTCTGTCTATTGTTCTGCAAGTAATCGAAAATTTTGGCAGGGTTCTTTTTCAACCGGAACCTCTGCAAAAACGCATCCCTTACCGCCTCATAGGTAAAAAAATGGTTGATATCATACTCTATTAACCATCTCGCTGCTTCATTGACTAATGTAGACTGGAATACGATGGCCTTGTATGCCGGATCGGGTGGATGGTTCAGTACGGCATAACTTATCTCAAAGGTACGCACGTGTGCATCAGGGTCGTCACCTCGAAATCCACCGAACTTTGTGTAAGTTACCCCTATTGGAACTGGTCGCAGTGGAAGGGGTTGTTGTTGTTGCTGTTGTTGTTGCTGCTGTTGTCCACTCATGGTGCTAGTAGTGGTACCGTTGCTGTCTCCTGAGTTCTGAGGAGGTGTTTTCGGTCCTTCGGAATCTGTATGGTCAGACTGCTCACCTTCCGGCTTGAAAATAGCGTTCAATCTTTTACGGATCTCTAAATCGAAGAGCCTATCCTCAGCTTGGATATCCCAGGTAGGCAAATTTGCCCCGAACAGTGGTGTCCGAAATGAAGATTCACCAGGGAGTAGCACAGGTCACCAAAAAACTGTAAATTCCCGGCAACTGGGACCGAACTGTCACCGGAATTTGTCGAACTTTCCCCAAAACAGGGTATTCTTTCACCGGCAATGATCTCTCTGGGTAACATCACTTTATCCTCGGAAAAATTCGAATCTTGACCAGACGGTGTCGGGTCAACTACGCACTGTGTCCCTGTACACTCCGAAGTTACTGTACCTTCTGTAGACTGCACCAAAATTACACCGGAATCTACCGGAATTTCCTCCTGTATCACGGGAATTCTATCGGAATCGCTACTAATAGACTCTGTTCCTTCGACAACTGGACTTAACTGGTCTATGCTTCTGCCGACTGGGGGTGTCCCTAACAAATTTGGTACTGTCCAGGGATGCTGGTCTCTCCTATACTTCGGATACGACTCGCAGGACCGAGTAACCGGCATATATCACGTCTGCACTACTTATGTACTACTCCACCTTACTATTGATTCACAATCTATGGCCACCTTCCCAAAGACGGCGCCAGTGTTAAAATGCACTTTTACATTACAGGCATTTTAAGTTCTTTCGGGTTCTTGGGAGTGGTAGGGGTCTAATAAATCAAAGGCCCTGTAACTTGATTTTCCCAATTAACTTATCTAAACTGCAGTACGTTAACATTGAAAACTCCGTTTAATCCGGATTACTGTCAAATCTCTAGTTAGTCTTCTCACAGATTACTGTTCATACTCAGATTAATACTTTCTCAGTATGTAGCGCTGGAGTTATTCATTACCGTAACACAGACTTATAA
Organism: Ceratopteris richardii; assembly: GCA_020310875.1. NCBI lineage: Eukaryota > Viridiplantae > Streptophyta > Polypodiopsida > Polypodiales > Pteridaceae > Ceratopteris > Ceratopteris richardii. The sequence continues at coordinate 41,336,550 of CM035433.1, read as the reverse complement.
TCCTTAACGTAATGAACTGTGTTAATCACAAGTTAATGTAATTAAACAAAGATGAAAATAGTAATACTCAGACTTCTCGAACACTGCACTACAGCGACTTCCCAGACCGCAATCGCCCAGACAGACAGTTTGGCGATACTGCTCGTCCCTACCAGAGCGTCACCGCAATGCCTTTTTATTAGTTGATAAGTCGATACATCTCTTCACATGACCTTTTGGTTCATGCGGAATATGAAGCCTTTTGGTTCATTCGGTTCACGCGGGATAGGAAACTATAGGACTTATGAAAATACAAAATGCCAATCCGGCGGCTTACAAGTGTAACAATACTCTCTCTAGGACATAAGACCACTTCCTAATGCCAAATATAGTCAGAAAAGATTGATTCTTACTTGCATTCCTTTAATTTCTTCCTAAGAGACCTCCATAAGTTTTCTGGCAGGTGAAGGTGGTTTTGCTTCATAGATTGGGTGTCAACTAATCATAAAACAATATTTGAAGTTCAAAATGTCTAGATTTGTGTAGAGGTATGAAGAGGTATTCAGGTTTCACAACGTATCACCAAAAGTTTCTTATCTTATATTATGAGTTTTATAGAATGAATCTCACGATGATTGATATGATACTTTTCCAATATCTAGTAGATCAGTTTTATTTGATCTCCTATAGGCTTTGGGGAACATTGTTGACAAGTAGTAAGATGGTTACTGCATTGTTGACAAGTAGCATAGTCCAACATGTTGTACAATAGGAGGAATTTGGTTGTTTCATGTTCTCATATTCATGATTATGTGCTTTGCAACATTATTTCTTAGATATTCTATGCCCTGACTATTCTATGGGAATAAGACTTTTCAAAATCGTTCTTGTTTCGAAAAAAGAGAAAATTATAGAGTTCAATTACATTTTTATTATTTTTTTAGTTGTCCTACTTTTGTAAAGAATTATTTGTGCATATTTCTTCTTGGGGCACCTCTTTCTTATTCTTTTTGTTGTTGTTGTTATTATTATTGTTGTTGTTATTATTATTATTCATTTTCTTTTTCTTCTTGTATTACTTTCTTCTAATATCTCAATTTCATGACTTGGGTGCAAAAATCATTCTCTTACCGTGTAAGCTTCTCTTGAGATTTACATGCATGTCTTCCCTTATAGTATATCATACTTAACTCTTTGTACTCATGGTGGGATAGTTTTTCTCTACCAAGGGATGATCTCCTTTATGCATTTTCATCTTGTATGCAAATTACACTTCAACTCGAGGGCAAGTTGTGCCATTAGGTGGGGCACCACGCAAGCCTTGGTACTACTAAATCAGCTCATAGGGATGCACTAAAACACTTGACCTTATGCACAAAATTCTCATTATACCTATCTGTAAACCACTATACTCTTTGTTGAATAAAGGCTTTGAAGATCTCTTTTGAAGACCATTGAAGGCCCTCACTAGTGCTAATGTATCCTTGATTTTATATCAATAGCATTATATAGTCACTTGTAAATAGCCTTAAATATGTAACTAGAAAGCTCGACAAGACATCGGAAGAGTTCCTCGAGGTTATACAAAGTTATGTACAAAAGTTTGAGAGTAAGTAGATGATTTAAGCCTAAAAGTGAGTAGAGCCAAGTGAAACGGGAAGAAATAGCTCATTTGAGAAGGTATATAAGTGAAAATTGTACTTCTCAATTTGTAGGTTGATTACTCCCAAAATGTGCAACACTCCAAGAAAGTGGCTTTGGCCAGCTATTTCATGCTCAAGGAGTGTAGTGGTGTTTTGAATCAACACACTTCAATTTTCCAAACAAGATCCATCCATTCAAGTGCATGAAAACATCTACATGAGTAATAATGGGTGCATATAGAGTGAAAACGGTACCTAAATATGCTACCATACAGTTAGAACCTACTTCAACCAAGCAAATCATTTATTATAGTTTCAAATAGTAGGAAACACTTACATGACCATATCTCCATAAATATTTATCCAAACTAGGTCAGTATTGGGTTCCTTTTGAAGCTCTCAATGTAACTTATAGTACTATTGACCTATGTAAAATAAATTTTGAACAAAAGGTGGTGTCATGTATAACCTATAATCACTCTTTCACTTAAAACCTTACACATGAAAGCAAAGGTGGGAAATGAATGGGCAAGAGGTAGCTAACGCAACATGCTGATGCACAAAATATCATCAAGAAGCAGAAAATGAGTTAAAAAATAAGTGATGGAGTGCATTTCTTCAAAACATCTCTTCTTTCAAAGATGAAAGATTTATTTACATGAGGTTTCGATTTCATTTACATAGTGACTTTTCTTCACTTATTCAAATTTTTTTTTCCAATTCTATTCTAAAAAGGGCTTGAAGTGCTAACATTAGAATGGATTAGTGAACAAATCCAATAGATCTTATTAGAAAGCCTCTAAACATGAACATCATTTGCATTTTTGCTCACACTATTGGCCATTTTTTCGTGCTATCTTTGATGTACATATGGGAGCATCAAAGGCACAACGAATAAGAGGAGTCTCCATCATATCCACATTGATATTGATGAGGATTATGTACCATTTCAAGTCAAATAAAAAATATTAAGCTTGATAAAATCCTGAAGGATTAGAAATCGTCTAGCAACATCATTCATCACTTATGTGAAGGCAAGCCATCTAGCAATGGTGTGAAAGCACAAAAATTCTTCTCCTTTACTTTGAAAAGATTACAATGCATGTTAAACACTCTTGATGGAGAGAAATACACAATGCTATAAAGGACCAAATAGAAATGCTATAAAGGACCATGAAAGTAATGGCAAAGATAGAGATGTGGGAGTCACTTGACATTTTATTTCGGTACTGCAAAAAAATAATTCTCAAAACATGTAAAAGCATTTGGGCATGCTATGAAATAAGCATGGATGGAATATAACATCACTCACTATATGGTAACTTTTTAATTGAATGTCTCTATTTCTTTACCATAGTAGCCATAAGTATGTTTATATAAGTTTTATAATATGGATTTGTAACATATTCTACACAATAACTTGCCATTCTTCAGAAAAAAATATGGTTTATCATATATATGGTCCACCTAGTGTCTGGAAAAGTCACACTACCTTGCATGCAACTCGTTTTTTAGACACAAACATTTTGGTGGGGCAGCAAAAGTCAACAACCCATGGTTGCATTTGATATCCCCCGATAAGCTAATTGTTTCAAAAAATGTGATACACACATTATCATGTTGACTAAATTTACTATGTACAATAAATATCTTAGAAAGGGGTAGAAATTTAAGATAATTGAAAAGGCTCACTAGTCTCCTATGTCCCATGTTCTTGGTACCTTTTTCCCTTCTCATAAAATGGTCATCTTTTAAATAAAGTTGCAAGCGATTGGAAGAACGATTTTAGATTACTATGAGATCTTAGGAAATATTGAGCACACACACATATATATATACACACACACACACACACACATATATATATATATATATATATATATATATATATATATATATATATATATATATATATATATGTGTGTGTGTGTGTGTGCGTGTGCGTATATGTATATGTTTATATATATATATATATATATATATATATATATATATATGTGTGTGTGTGTGTGTGTGTGTGTGTATATATATGTATATGGAAAAGACAAATACTTACTTTCTTATTGACCTCATAACTTCGACCACATCATACTGCCAAAGTGAAATGCTTGAATTCTTTGGAATTCCAATCGGGGGTGCTTAAAAATTGGATTGGAGGTTCATCTATCTCTATATCTACCTAAATTCATCCTCTAAAATATCTTCGTGCTCTTTACTTCCTTTCATGATGTAGAAGCATCTCTCAAAGCATTGATCTCCCTCTTCCAATTTAATATCTACCAAATCTGCATCTATGGTACCTGACTCCCTTTCTCGCATATAGGCGTCTGAGATCCTTGCTAGAGCTTCATCCTCCCTTATCTTGAATAGCGTTTGTATATCCTCGTGAGATGAATTAATATCATGCAATCAAGAGCTTGAAAAATCCATGCATGATGCATAATGTCTGACATCTATGTGGATAACTTAAACCTACAGAGGATGCGAGAGGAGGAGGTACATTGGGTGAACCACAACAAATGAGCATGATTCTCCCATGCACAAACAAAATTGATGGTATCTCATAAAAGCAGTGTCCCACATGATGATGATAAGAAATCCTTCCATGCCATGTGCCATGGTCGACTATCATTGCACATCCCAAGAACTGATCGTATATAAGCTAATTCTTGTATGTGCTTTCATTTGAGTAGTCCTTTGACTAGGCATCCTCCATTATCTACCTCTAAAAGATCTGAGGTACAAACCAATTGCTTGTTTGTCTATTTTTTTATTATTCTCAGTAAAGTGCACACATTGATGCTTGAAGATCCATGCACACTATAGATGATGAATCACATGATGCCATAAGAAGGCATGATCCCTATTAGACAGGGAAAATTTGCATTTATAGTAAGTTACTTAAACACTCAGTACCAAAAGAAGGCATGATCTCTATTAGATGGGCACAAATTGTGTTCTCAGAGACTTGTGAAAATAAAAACTAGTTGAGAAAGTTTCAAAAAGAGATTGAAGAATTTTATTGCAATTCTATAATTTTCTTGCATTTCAAAGCACAAGAAAACGAAAAATTTTATGCTGCCCATCAAAAGTTCCCTTACCATGTCATCTCAAACTCTTGCTACAAGGAGATTGTGTTTTAAAACATACGGAGGAGAATTTCCCAGTCAACTTACCATAGCATGCTAAAACAAAAAAACTTTTTACACGAAGGTGACCCAAAAGTGCAATGCGCTAAGCACAATTTACAACTCTTCAACCTTATATATATATATATATATATATATATATATATATATATATATATATATATATATATATATATATATATATATATATATATATATATATATATATATATGTTTCCTCACATGATGCACCCAATAAAACAATGCAATTTGCAAATCCACAACTTTTGAATAACTATGTGAATTTCCTGGATTTGAGTGTTTAAGAGGTATTATCCGCAACCCATAATGCCAATATGAGGGAAGACTATTAATGGTGTGAAGACCTCCATGCTCATAGCATGTCACTCAAAAAAAGTTACACACACATGTCCACACATGCATGCAAGCCACTCTCACGAGCAAGAAGAATCTTACTCAAAGACACTCACTTCCATTGACAAGATTTGAGAACAATACAAGAGCTAACAAGCTCACTAGATAACTCATGATGAGCCAACCCTAAATTATGGGAGTCAATTTTCATATATAGACATTTTAGAGTTGGACCTTGTTCACATTCTAATGTCCATACTATCTTAAAAATAGTCTTAAACCCTCATATGATCTTCGATTCATGATTTAAGAAATCTGATAGAGTTTTAATGGCTTAGGCTATCACTTTACAAATTTAAGACTCCTTGGCTTGTACAAAAGTGGATTAAAAATACAAAAAACGGTTTTTCACATGTTTACAATAGGGTATTTTCATGAGTTAATGGCAGAATGAAAAGGAAATTTGAAAAATTATATGCCCAATTTAGCAAGCTTGAATTTGCTAATTCCATGTAGCTCCTTAGCTTCACTTTAACATGAACCCAACCTTATTCTGGCTATTTTCTTCAATCATGACTACTTTTGTGATTTCTCCATCCACCACTTACTAATAAAGAACAACATCAAATGCATCGCCAACATCATGAAGACTAAATTGTAAACTTGTTTTCATGGGGTGGCAATATATTTGCAATCTTCAAACCAAATGTTGCAATAATGTGTCAATGTATTTTGTTTGACACAATGTTATTCCTCGATCAACTTGCATATATTGAATGCCCAAGTAATGATGCAAATGCCACAAACTTTCCAACTCAACAAAGGCATGCAAATCAACGTAAAATTTAGAAATATGCTTTTCATTAGGAACAAATTATGAGAAAAATATTATCAACTTACACAAAGGTGATCAAAAGTACATCATTTGCATGGTTAACATATAAGGTGCTCTCTATTGGATTGTTCTCAAATCTAGGTGCTAGCAAGTAGGAATGCATGTTTTCATACCAAACACATGGTCATTGCTTTAATCCATACAATGTCTTTTTCAATCGACATACTTTGTTTTCATGCCCTTTCTACACAAAACCATGGGGATTGAGATACACTTCTTCATGTAAATCACCGTTCAAAAATGCAATTTTAATGTACAAATAATGTACATTCCAACTATAATAAACTACAAGTGCACAAATGCTATGAATGATTGTCATTCGACACGTGGGAGCAAAGATCTCATCAAAATCAATGCCATTTTCTTGAGCATAACCTTTGGCGACACATCTAGCCTTATAGCTAACAAATATAAATCAATCTTATGTTTTAGTTTATATATCCATTTCGTGCCAATGACCTTTTTTTCTTGAGGAATATCACATAAAGAACAAGTATCATTCTTCATAATAACATAATATTTTGATTGCAAAATCAATGCTCTTCTCTTGAGCATAACCTTTGGCAACATTCCTAGCATTATAGCTAACATATATTCCATCAATCTTATGTTTCAACTTATATATCCATTTAGTGCCAATAGCATTTTTGGCTTGAGAAATATCACATAAATTCCAAGTATCATTCTTCATAATAGAATCATATTCTGATTGTATAACAAAAATAAAGTTTTCTAAGCTCTATGCTTCATTAAAAAAAAAAGAGGCTCATTATTGGCACAATAGAGACAAGCATTGCATAATAATCTGATGCAAAAGAAGATTTATGAGAGCCTAAATGAGTACAATATGCCAAAGATGCATACAACTTGCTATCTCTAAAATTCTCCATCAAGCATATATGAATTAAACGCAAAATCATACACTCCCCCTTTGATCAAAATGGAGAGTGCCCATTTTACATAGTGATAGATTTTCAAGCATAATCATGAAATATTCAAAGCACATAAATAATTCAAATTTTTGTTTCAATGGAGAAAGCATGCCTACCTAGAAAAGTTATCAATGAAATTCATGAAGTATAGGTAATTCCCAAATGAAGATCTTTGCATAGGCCCACAAACATCACTACAAACAAACTGCACTTTTTATGAGACTCTAACTCAACCCGCTCTTGGGAAGGAAGAATGCTAAATTTCACCTAAAATATAGTGCACATAGACATTCTTGATAGTTGCCTAAAGTTTGGGAAAAGATGACACCATTTGTAGTTTTTGTGGGTGAAGCAAAGTAGAAAAATTCAGATGAACAAAGCATGCATGCCAAAGTTTACTACAGCATGAGAATTATGAATTGCACATACTGAATCATTCTCACTTTTTTTGTAACCTATGACTTTATATAGCACAGGACATAAAATGCCAAAAGAAATGATACTATCACCATTTGAGAGATCATGAACTATACATCTATCATCAACAAATTTAGCAACCAAGCTTATTTTGGTTAGTGCAAAAATTGATGACATATTTTTATTGATCCCTAGCATATATAAGGCATCTGATGATGTAAGAGTACTACCATCAGTAGTAGTAAGAATGATCTTTTCAATCCCATGACGGGATGAGAGGAGTTGTTATGACACGTGATATTATTCCCCATAATAGTGACAAACATTCTTCATTTTGAACAATATTAGTGGATTGAATTTAAAGTGTAGAAACCTTCGCAATAACATTCCAACCTCTTTCTTCTTTTCTTGTCTTAAAGTCATTTAGGACACATCTTAATGAAATGATCATTTTCCTTATAATACTTGAAGAAATGTTTATGCTTTTATGTTCTCTTTTCATCTTTATCTTCCTTCTTTGATTGTGAAACATTAGTAGATTTTTGCTTACTAGTACATGGGATCCATTTATCTTTGCCCTTGTGACTAGCTAAGAAATCATGATCTACAACATGCATAATTGACCTCTTTTGCCTAGATTGATCTTCCTACAACAAAACAAAGACTAACTTTTAAAAGATTAAGGAATTTTGGATTGTGTTTCATCATAAGATGAAGAGTGGTAGAAAAACCCTAGTAAGATTTCGAAAGTCCATTCAGAAGAGTCTACACAAGTAAAACTACCTTGAGAGATTTCCTAAAAGAAAATCAATTGCTCTTTCAAATCCTTGATCTTTGTTAGAATAATTTCCATTGATTCTCCTTCATTTAGCTATAAGAAACATGAGCCTCATTTCTTGCTTTGTACATTGTTGTAGGATTGCTCCAAGCATCTTTGGTTGTTTTGCATGAGAAAATGTGAGGGATCATGACATCTTTGATAGAGAAAGCTATCAATGCATGTGCATATGCATCTTCTCCATTCCGACAAAGCTAGTCTACAATAGCTGCAATAGGAACCACAAGAGGACCAAGAAATTGAAGATCATTAGCATTTGTCCACTTTAAGGAAGCTTCTATCTTAATGAAGCTTCTATCTTAATGAGGCTTCTATCTTAATGAAGCTTCTATCTTCAAATTAAGGGAGTTTGTCTTCTTCTTCTTCTTCATCATCATCATCACCAGGGTGTGGTTCTTCTTCTCGACTTGTCCATCTAAGATTTTGAGTAATGGACATGATAGGAGTAGAGAAGGAGGTAGAAATGAGAATGATAATAGCAACAATACACAAAACCTACTTAGCATTGATTCTAACATCTTTGCTCTACACTTGTACCATCACATGATTCTCCCTTGAGTAGCTCTCCCCAACACGATGCCAAATTTGGTATCTCTCGTATATCAATGGTGAGCTCTATGTAAAAGAACATTGACCTCACAATTCAATCTTTTGGAGATGTGAGGGTGATATGATGATCATGAGGAAGCGATGCATGCAAATGTGAGAATGAGAAGCACAATGACATGCACACAAGGAAGAGTAGAAAGAGTGGAACAATGGAATCTATTCATTCATAAGCACCCACAATACGAAATTTATCTTCTAGTCCCCACTAAACAACCCACTAACCACCCTCCAAAATGAGCTTTCATGCTCCATTCATAGTTTTAAGACTAGCTTTGGCCTATTTTACATCTAATGTTTGACATAGTTAAAAAACAGGTTCTTGATCTAGTTTTGAGGCTCAAATGAGCTCTAAGAAATGTTAAATTTGATATGTAGCTTCCCTAAGCTCCTCAAGCTTGAGGAATCTTTCATTTGGACAAAATGGAGCTATGATTTACACATAGGGATATTTTATAATATTTTTTAGTGATAAAGATCATTGTTTTGAAGAAAGTCATATGTTTTACTTGGTTTGAATTGTTTTGGCTTCATCTTACAGGCACCCACATTGTCTATGCCTTATTGGTCCATTGTCCTTCAGTCTTATTGCTTGATAATCTGCTTGATTGTTGGTTAACAACCTCCTAGAAGCTTTGGTACTTCAAACAAGAGCGTTTGGAGAAAGATCAACCCACACACACACACACACACACACACAAAAAAAAATTATAAGAATTACATGATTAGAGCATGAAACAAAAAATTTAACATAGGTAGAGATGGGATTGGGACACTGCAAGAACACCATGAAAGCTTCAAATGAAGAAGGAGATGAAAGACATGATCCAAAGAAGCAATGCACTAAATTCCACTCTTGTTCATTCAAGAAAGTGTTTTTCAATTAGAGTTTTTGTCCTTTATACTTAAAGAAAAGATTGTTCTAACATGGATTTTGGCCAAAAAACTTAAAAAATAAGTCTTGGAGCTTTTTTGAGCTAATCTAATCACATAGTAAATTACTTATAGACTTATTTTCTAAATATACAATGAATATCTAATCATAAAGGGCAAAGTTTGAAATCAGAAGGCTTTTAGAAGCTTCTTTTATTTCCTTTGCAAATTTCCTTCTCTTAAATGTATAATGTTGGTACCCTTTTTGAGTCCTTAAGGATTCAAAGAGTAAATATTTATTTTAGGTATTAATTGATTAATCAATTTTGATTAATACTTGTGCCACATGATTACAGTTATAATTTTCAACGCTCTTTTAAGAATTTATTGTGTTAATACTAGAACTTTTTGTACAACTTGATCTTAATGAGTAGTAGACTTATATGTAGTTAATAAATTTTTATATTTTTTTCTTTTTATGATTTGCCCAACCCTATAAGTAACTTTGTTAAATCCAAAAGACTAGGACTTTTTATTGCGGAAAATTGTGTAGATCAAATATAAAATTTTCAATTTCACTCAAACTATAATAATCATAAGGTTTTATGTCTTGGTGAATTTTTGTTGTAGACCCATGAACAAAATACCAATGAGAATTTCATCATCATCAAGTGGTTTGGATCGATCTTCAAATTGTCAAACGAGTAGTGACCCAACCAAGTGCATGTAGACATGTCTTGACACAAACTATGAGTTGAGAAAGAGTTGTTGAGGAGAGAAACCACATCAAATATGCACCAAGGAAAAAGAAATATGCACCAAATGAATGCCAAGCCATCTCTTTAGGTACACAATCGATTGGGACACCTCAAGAACACCATGGGAGCTCACAATGAAGATGAAAATGATGGGGAACTAGATAAAGTCATTTTTCCAAATTTTTAGCCGCCCAGTTCCAATCACTGTTAATAATACAGTTTGACTTCAACTTGTTCCAAGATTTCCATAGAGAGATGATTAGAACAAAACTTTGGGACCATTGGAATCATGGGAAAGAGAAACATGGTATGATAATGGTTTTTCCATCAAGGGGTTCTTGAGAGTGATACTTTTTTACTATTTTTTAGAATTATCTTTGATCAAGAAGCACTATTGTTCAGCCAACCTTTGATCATCCATTTTATAGCGATCATGTTCATCAAATACCCAACATTAGGAATACACAGACCATTCACATATTTGGGGCTAGCTCAAACATCCCACTTGATTTTAGGGACACCCCTCCTCTTAGGGTTCCCCATCTTGAGGAAGTTCCTACAAGCGTCTTCAAACATTGCCAACTCAGTTTCATTAGGTTTCAACTAGCCATTAAGAAAATAATAGGAGAAATAAGAATTTATTGATCAACATCACTTTTCCATTAAGTACATATCCTTCCCCTATTGAAGCTTGGTTTCAAACTTATTCAAGACCGAATCCCATCTCTAACCATTGATGTCTCGAACCCTAGGGGGTCCTAAAGTTGATAAATCTGATCAATCTTGAGCTCTTTGCATCCTTGCTCCTCAAGAAATTGAGGTAGGACTACTAAATTTCCTGAAAATTCATCTTTGCATGGTTGATTTTGGAGCTTGAGGCCATGCAAAAACAATCTAGACATCACTAGAACAAGATCACATATTTTTATTCATCCAAGAGAAAAGCATTCATGTCCTCCATGAACAAATAAGGAACCATTTGTTCATTATCGTGATGGAGGGAGAGACCTCTCAACTACCCCACCTTAATTCAACTAACAACCAAGAAACTAAGGCCATCGATGGCAATAAAAAAAGAGCATAGGGGCCAGAGGGCAACCCTACTTGATGGACCTCTTGAGCATAATATACAAAGAGAGATGAATATTGATATTTATCTAGTAGAGGTGTTCCCCAAGAGATTTGAAACCATCTTAATAAACTTTGATCCAAAGCCCAAATCCTTGAGAGATTGCAAAATAAAGTCCCTTATTGCCAATTGTAAGACTTGATGAAGTCAATCTTAAAAAAGAGAAGGTTTTGGTTCTACTCTTTAGCATACTCTAAACTATCCCAAATGTCAACAATGGCTTCAAGGATCAACCTCCCTTGATGAAGCCTTTTTGATCCTCATGCAGCCAATTCCAAAGCTAACCCACAATCTGATTGGCTAGAGCTTTATAAGTGCTCTTGTATGTGGTTTGAAGCATGGGTTGCTAATTGCTTATGAATTTGTGTTGTCTTTCTTGTGCATCAACTTAATGATACCTTCGTTCAAACATGGGGAGGGCACCAGGTCTTAGGGCTTCATTACACAACAACCCAATGGGACCCATGAGCATGTCTTGAAAAGCTTTAGAGTATTTGTTAGTAAATTTGTTTAGAAAGGGATTCTTACTGTTAAGAAGAGCTTTGATAGCTTCTTTGATCTTGGACCTATTAAGATCCATCTCTATCTTGTAAGCAATATCTTGGGGAATCTTTTTTGTTTTGAATTTAAACATGCAAACCATGCACTCAACTCTCTTGACAATCAAAGGGAAAGAAACCGCAAGCAGCTTTGTGAAGTCGCCCACAATGGACTCTTAGTTCTCCTCCTTTGAATTTCATTCAAATCCACTTTTATAAATCATTTTAGGGAGGAACTCTTTGGCTGGTTTTTGTTTGACAACCTACACATTTCCCCAGTTGGGTTGTTTGCCTTTCTTGTCCACCATTCCTTAAAATAAAGTTGAAGTTTTCTTCTCTTGGCCTCCTCTTGATATCTACGTTTTCTTCTAATTATGAGAAGGACCTTTTGAAGGTGCATTTTGCCATCATTACCTTTAGTCTTGAGATGAAAATATCCCTTTTACATTCCTTTTGTTTGATCTTTCCTTATTCTTTGGATGTTGAAGAAAGAATTTGCAAGATAGAGTGGGTGGCTTTGGTAGCGTGGACCCAATGTCTAGTTAGAGAGGAGGGATTTTGAAAAGCCTATAACCAAGCTTGCTCAATTTCCTGCTACATGGATGGAAGTTAGAGCACCAAAGTTTTGGGTGTGTGAGTGAGTGAGGAAGCACGAATAGTACACACAAGAGTGGCAAAGAAGATTGAAACAAAAGACATGCGATGACTGGAAGAGTTCTCTATCTATAGATGAACAGTAGTATGAGAATGAATGAAGTGAGAGCTATAAGTGAATCCCTAAGTACAAAGTACCACCACATATGAGTATATCATGTATATTTGTTCACTTGGAGAAAGAACCTCTATCCAACACTATAGTAAAAAGTGACCATGTATAGGGAAAGAATTCACATCAAAGCTACTCGCAGGACACATAAGTGTAACAAAACCCTTGGAGTGAATGATGTGAACACATAGAGGGAGTGACAAATCAGCCCCCACAAGGTAATAAGCATAAAGCTTTGTGAAAATATTCAAAATTTTCCTATGGAAGAGCTTTGGCTAAATGTCTGCCACATTATCTTGCGTAGGCACATGTACCAAATCAATATCTCCAACATGAAGGCACTCTCTGACATAATGATAATGAACCCCAATGTGCTTTCTGCATGCATGAAACATCGAATTTCATGAAATTACCAATGCACTTTGACTATTAGTGAGAAGATTTGGTGCAGCAATATCCATGCATATATCCATCAATAAGCATCTCAACCATATACACTCCAATATGCATTGGTGCACCAATCTTCATGCATAGATGCATCAATAGGCATCTCAACCATATACACTCCACTGTAGCTGTGAATACTGCCTTGCACTTAGTTTCACAACTTGATTTGGCCACAATAGGTTTCTTCTTATTCAACCAAGATATGCATGATCCTACAAGGAAAAAGCAGTTACCACTAGTGGACACCCATGTATCATAACAACGAGATTTTTATAAAGTGAGAGGTAAGAGATGGTTAAACTACACCCATAGAGGCAAGATAATGAAGTAATCCTCAGCCATGGCTTTTAAGGTAAGTGGTTAGCCCATCACACTCCTAGCTAGGAGGTCATGAGTTCAAATCCCCTTAGACATAACACTCGTATCAGAGCCTAGGAAGTAGGTTTGCGCAAGGTGGATGGAACACGCATGCAATGCTTTGAGAAATTTACCCAAGAAAGATGGGAGTGTATCTCCCAACCCATAGGTCGGATTGAGATGTATAAGGTATTGTTCAAAAGCTTTTCCAATGAAAATTTTCTTGGATATCACTTGATTTAAGGTTCAAGATACCAACCGATGGATGAAAAAAAGGTTCAAGATATTGAGGTTGAGAACAAGGGGTTCAAAATATCAAGGTGGTGAACAAGAGGTTGAGGTGATTGTGCAAGGTGGAGGACATCAATTCAAGGGCCTTACAGGGTGAGTCTTGTTTTCTGGAATCGAGTGCCATAAGTCTTTAAATTTGAAGTCCTTTTCTAACCAAGACCAACCAATGCATTATTTTCTAATGAGGTTGTGATGAATTCTTGATTTTTTCTCAAATCTTAGAACATCTTCAAAATTTTTTTCATTGTTCCACTTTAAACCATTCAAATGAGGTGCCTCTTAGCAGATCACGTGATGAGGCTCAATAGTATTTGGACATAGATTCTATGCATAATTAGAGACCAATCTTCAAAGCCTAGTATGATTCTTGGATTGGTTTAAATTTGAATCTGATCCAATATCTTTTCGATTGTCTATAGAGAGTTTCCACTTGTATAGACCTTTGGAGCATATTTTCTTGGCTGTTCCTTTTCATGGCTTCCCTAATATTTTGATGGAGAACCATGTGAAATCATATTATCTAATAACAACTGCCCACTTCGAGGGGTAGACTATACTATAGTGGGGCTTCATCTCTTTTCAAGCTCTCCACCAAGAAATGATAAAATGTAAACCTTTGGGGATCACAAGGATGGGAAAAAAAGAAGCATAGTCTGATCCAAGTTGCTCCATCATGGGGCTCCAAAGAGCAACATGGAATGGTAGTTTTGGAATTTGAGATTTGACCAAGATTCATTTTTGTTGATCCATCATTTGGTCATCCATTTTCTATCAGGCTTATTAGCCACAACAATGATTTCTACAGTACCTGGCCCTCCCACATGTCGTTGGGGCTTGAGAAAAGATCCCACTTGATCGTTGAAACCCCCCTCCCACTAGGATCTCCCATCCAAAGAAAGAGTTTCACTCGCTATCCATGTGCATAGTTCAATATTGGTAGTCCTTGAGGAAGCATGGAACTAAATGACAAAATAAATCAACAAGGTGCTTATAACCATCATTTTCCTTGCCAAGCTCAGTTGCATAGACCCCTAGTACTAAAAGTCTTATCTAGAAATTTTATTTCATCTGATTAAAAAGACACTCTTCAATTATGTGTGAAGTGTAGTTTGCAAGAGTAACTCTTATTTCGCTTGCATAATTTGGGCTATGAACCTCACTTTAGCTCTCTTTTCATCGTCTCTTGAGTTCAATTTAAGTCTTTGTTTAGCCAAAACCCTTCGGTATATGTGTTAGTATACGCATCGGTAAAAGCGTCAGTATATGCATCAGTATAAGCATCAATATTTTTCTAGGGACTAGTGATTCTTATACTAAAGCTTATACCAACATGTATATCGATGACACATTTTAATAACTCGAGAACTTAAAGTCAATTACTCCTCTATTTTGAACTACGATCAGTGTTCTATCGAAGTATATATAAGTAATTGTACTATGTTTAACTAAATATATAAGAAATTAGGGTTTTAAGATTAAAAGTAGTATACATAATTAGATATATAAAGAGTTAGGGTTCCTTGATAAATATTAGTATACATAATTAAATATGAGAAGAGCTAGGGTTTTAAAATTAAACTAAATATATATATATATATATAGCTAAATATATAAAAAATAGGGTTTTAGGTTTAATATTAATATATATATATATATATATATATATATATATATATATATATATATATATATATATATATATATATATATATATATATATATATATATATATATATATATATATATACAAATTATGAAAAAATTAGTATATATAATGAAATATACTATGTATAATTAAATATATAAGAAATTAGGGGTTTAAAATTAAAATTAGTATATATAATTAGATATATAAAGAACTAGTGTGCTATGTGTGGAGAATGAGTTCTCCTATGCGCAACGGAAATGTGTAGTGAAACCTTGTATGTCCAGCACTTTGACAAACAGCTGCACCTTAGATAGCTTGCTGCTCTCAATACAAAACTCCAATGAACTTGAGCCTTTAGAAAATCAAAGTAGACAAAGAGAACTTTCTAACAAGCTATAAATAACTTAATTTGGACAAGTTTTGATTGAGAAACACAGCTGACAAAAATGAACTACATGTCCACACAGGTATGTTGAAGAACGGAGCTTCACTCTCAGGCTGATAAATCTCTGTAGAGAAAGTAGACACAGATAGCTTTCTAACAAGCTAAAAAACAAGTAATTTGGATAGTGTTGTTCAGGAAACACAACTGACAAAAATAGACCACCTACACACATAAGTACACTATAAAACTAGACTTTACTCTCTAATAGATATCTCATAGAATATAAACTTTCTAAATGCATATTTGGGACAGTGCAAGTAGATGCCAAGAGCTTTCCAAAAAGACAAAAATCAAGCAATTTGGATATGTTTTAGTTGGGAAAATAACCGACCAAAATAGACTACTTGTCTACACAGGTATACTAAAAAGTTGGACTTCACTCTGTCACTGATATATCACAAACTATATAAGCTTTCAAACAGATATTTGGTATGCAAAAAGTACACGTGATAATCTTTCCAATGAATGAAATGTTTACATATACACTGAGATATGAGCTCCACAACAGAGCTGTGTACAAACTGACGTGCGACTGGAAGGACTCTAAGGGAAGACAAAATGAAATCCGACAACTAGGAGCTCTTGCGTCTTTCTCTCCTTGTTTTGAATGTGCTCCCACTTCACTTTTATAACCAATGCGCATGTGAAGAAGTTTGCGCCTCCTTCTTAACTCACCACTTTCCCCACTGCATGCCACTAACTACAAGGTAAGATATTGTATCTCTTACTCATCATGAATTTTGACTATACTTTTTCTTTTATTATTTTTTCCTTTTTTCTCTACTTTTCCTTTATCTTTATATTTGGTAAATTTATCCAAGCATGGCTCATATGAAAATGAGCTTGTACATTTATCTTCAACACTCCCCCTCAAGCTCATTTGGGAGTTATCTTCATCCATGTCCTGCAAATTTATCACATCCTTCCTTTGAGTTTAGAAGCATCCAAGAACTTTGTAAACATATCTGCAACCTGCTCTTTGGTTCTGATGAACTTTATCTCCACATCTTTGCTCAATAACTTCTCCCTTACATAATGGTAGTGGACCTCTATGTGCTTGCTCGTTGCATGAAACATAGGATTGCTTGCCAAGTAAACACTTGACATGTTATCACCGGATATAGGGATGGTTCCAACTTGCACTCCACGATCAGCCAAAAGCTTTTTAATCCACATTGCTTCACATGTGGCAAAAGCTAATCCTCTATATTCAGCCTCCATAGATGAAAGTGCAACAGTAGGTTGTTTCTTTGAACTCCATGTGATAGGTTTGCTTCCTATCATGAACTCATAACCTGAGGTTGATCTCCTAGCTTTCTTTGAACCTGCCCAATCAGCATCGCTAAAGCCGTTGACCTGCAATTCTTCATCAAACTTGTAAAACAAAGCATGATTAACTGTATGCTTTATGTATCTCAGCACTCTCTTAGCTGAATTTAAGTGTTCACTTGTCGAGGCTTGCATAGATTGAGAAAGTACACCAACAACATAAGATGAATGAGGTCTTGTAATGTTTGCATAGATTAATGATCCTACAATGCTTCTGTATGTCATTACATCTTCCAATGGTTCTCCATCATTTGAACAAATCTTTGTATTTATGTCCATGGGTTGAGTGAGTGGTTTGGATCCACTCATTCCAAATCTGATAAGATCATCCAACAAGTGCTTCCTTTGCATCAAGTAGATGCCACTCTTTCCACAAATAACTTCAATTCCAAAAAATTATTTCAGCTCTCCAAGATCTAAAATTTTAAACTCCTTATCAAGCTTCCTTTTGATATCTTTAATCCTTGTAACATCATTTCTTGTTATGATGAGGTCATCGGTGTATATGCAAATATAAACCTCTCTATTTTCTTCCTTCTTCATGTACAAAGAAGGATATGCACTACTTGGGTTGTATCCACACTTAGTTAGATATTCTACTAATCTATGATTTCATGCTCTTGGTGCTTACTTCAAGCCATAAAGTGCCTTTTTCAACTTGCAAATAAAGTGTGGATGGTTTTCATCTTCAAATCCAACCGGTTGACTCATGTATACCTCTTCTTGTAGTTCTCCATTAAGAAAAGCATTTTTGATGTCGAGTTGATATAATGGCCATCTCCTTGAAGCACCAATTGCTATTAATATTCTGATAGTTCCCATCTTTGCAACAAGGCTGAAAACTTCATCATAATCTATGCCTTGTGTTTGTTTAAATCCTTTGGCAAACACATCCAAAGACTTTGAGGTGTGTAAGATCAGGTTTCTTACCGGAATATACCTCTTCTGGAGTCAAGTGATGTATTCCCAATGTTATGCACCTATTCATCAAGTAAATGGCAGTTGTGGTAGCTTCATCCCAATAGTACAATGGTACCTTCATCTCGTTGAGCATGCATCTTGCAATTTCAGCAATTTGCCTATTTTTCCTCTTAGCTACTCCATTTTGTTGTGGTGTATACCTACAAGTGAACTGCCTTTTGATCCCATTCTCTTGTACAAAATCTGAAAATTCTTTGGAGAAGTATTCTCCTCCACCATCGGACCTTAAGGTTTTGATAGACCTGCCTATTTCCTTTTCACCTTCAACTTTGAATCTTTTGAATATAGAAAACACCTCTGATTTTTTCTTCATAGAAAACAACCATACCTTTCTTGAGTGATCATCAATGAAGGTGACAAAAAATCTATTACCAGCCATTGATGCCTCTTGGGTTGGTCCCCATACATCCGTATGTATCAAGTCCAAGGCATTTGGGGCCACATAATTGCTCCTCTTGAATGGCTGCCTCGTTTGCTTTCCTAGTTGACAAGCTTCACATAACTCATGTAGTCCAATGCTATTAAATTTTGGAAGACCTCTTACCACTTCATGTTTGCTCATGTCCTTCAGCTTTGGAATGTTGATGTGTCCTATTCTTTTGTGCCATAAGTCCGGCTCTAAAATCTTCTTGTTCCCACATTGAATGTACATGACCTTTCCATCTGGATGTTAATCGTCCAAAGTGAACATCCTTCCTTCTCTTCTACCTCGAGCAATGACCTTGAAGCCTTCCTTTGGATTCTTTATGAAGCACCCATTCTCATTGAATATGACATGATAACCCTTCTCTAGCATTTGTCCTACTGAAATCAAGTTCTTTGAAATTGTAGGAACATGAAGAACATTAGATAGTTCCTTTGCTCTACTTATATCTCCAAGCCTTATATCTCCAATATGTTTAATCATGTGTTGAGTATCATCACCTGTTTCAACACATCCTTTTCCACTTGGTACCTGTAAACTAGTGAACAAACTTCCTTGGCATGACATATGGTTACTACAACCTGAATCAATGTACCATTTCTTTTCATATTCACAAGAGCTTCTATGCTCATGTCTCATTGCAAGTAGTGTGTCCTTGCTTCCTTCACTTGAGGTGCTTGCATAGTTGCTTTGGTTCCTTTGATTGCCTCCATTTGGTCTTGCATTCTTCAGCCAACAATCACTAGCATAGTGTCCTACTTTACCACAATTATAGCATGTTATACCTTTATGAGAATTGTAGGAGCCTCAGCCTCTTCCTCTACTTCTACCTCAACCTCTTCCTTTGTTTTCATTTGATGCATCCTTGTTGTGTTCTGAAGTGTTTTGATTGTAGTTGTAGTTGTTGTGACCTCTTCCTTTTCCTCTTGATCCTCCTCTTGAGTTCCTTCCTTTACCTCGACCTGCATATAACATTTGGTTGTGGCTGTCCTTTCCTTTGGGACCACCGAAGCTAAGCTCTTGTATGACAAGATGAGGGATTAGTTGTTCAAAACCTTGATATGCATCTTTCAAGTTAATGGAAGTTTTTCATCTTCTCTCAACCCATTGAGAGTATAACACACAAGATCTTTGTCTTCAACCGTTGTGCCAATAGAAGCTAAAGCATCGCTTAGCTCCTTAATCTTCAAAGTATATTCAGCTATGGATTGACTCGAACTTTTCTTGATTGTGTTCAATTCATTCTTGAGTTGTAGTTTCCCAGCTTTGGTATTTGTTGAATACATCCTTTCAAGAGCTTCCCAAGCATCCTTAGCTTTCTCTAGATGTTGAATATGCCCTACAATGGCATTAGTAATGACTTACAAATGAGGAACATGACTCTCCTATTCCTCTCTTCCCATTCTTTTGCTTGCCTCCTTTGGACTTTGGTGGCCATAGCTTGATTGATTTGAGGTTGAGCATCATCACCGCTCACAATACCCCATAAGCCTTTGCCCATTAGGTAGTTGGTCATTCTAAACTTCCACACGAGATAGTTATCCTTATCCAACTTCTCTACTTGTTGACCCAAGTCAGCCATTGAAGAGTATCAAAGACTTTGAGAGTTACCTCGAATAGTTATAGTCCTTTGCTATTGCATTTTTGAAGCTCCTCCTTGTTTTATAGCTCCTCTTTTTTTTTGCTTTATCTCGAACTCTATTGATAAAGCTTCAACACCAAGTTTGCTCTGATACCAACTATGGAGAATGAGTTCTCCTATGCGCAACAGAAATGTGTAGTGAAACCTTGTATGTCCAGCACTTGGACAAACAGATGCACCTTAGATAGCTTGCTGCTCTCAATACAAAACTCAAATGGACTTCAACCTTTAATCAATCAAAATAGACAAAGATAGATTTCTAGAAAGCTATAAATAAATTAATTTGGACAAGTTTTGATTAAGAAACACAACTGACAAAAATGAACTACCTGTCCACACAGCTATGCTAAAGAATGGAGCTTCACTCTCGGACTCGTAAATCTCTAAATATATATCCTTTGAGAAAGATATTTGGTACAAAGAAGTAGACACAAATAGCTTTCCAAAAAGCTAAAAAACAAGTTATTTGGATGCGTTTTGTTCAGGAAACTCAACTGAACAAAATAAACCACCTGCACACATAAGTACACTTTAAAACTAGACTTTACTCTCTGATAGATATCTCATAGAATATAAATCTTCTGAATAATATATTTGCAAAAGTGAAAGTAGATGCCAAGAGCTTTCCAACAAGATAAACATCAAGCAATTTGGATATGTTTTGGTTGGGAAACGTAACCGACCAAAATAGACTACTTGTCTATACAAGTATACTAAAAACTCGACTTCACTCATTCATTGATATCTTACAAACTATATAAGCTTTCAAAGAGATATTTGGTATACAAATAGTGCACGCGATTAACCTTCCAATAAATGTCTAAATGCAAGAAACGGTTACATATACACTGAGAAATGAGCTCCACAACACAGCTGTCTATAAACTGGCGTGTAGCTAGAAGGAGTCTAACGGAAGACAAAATGAAAAAATGACTAAATCCGACTACTGGGAGCTCTTGCCTCTTTCTCTCCTTGTTTTGAATGTGCTCCCATTTCACTTTTATAACCAATGAGCATGTGAAGAAGTTTGTGCCTCCTTCTTAACTCACCGCTTTCCCCACTACATGCCACTAACTACAAGGCAAGATATTGTATCTCTTACTCATCATGAATTTTGATTAGACTTTTTCTTTTATTATTTTTTCCTTTTTTCTCTACTTTTCCTTTATCTTTATATTTGGTAAATTTATCCAAGCATGGCTCATATGAAAATGAGCTTGTACATTTATCTTCAACACTATGATGAATATTAGTATACCTAACTAAATATGAAAAGAGATAGGATTTTTGAATTAAAATAAATATTTATAATTAAATATATAAAAAATAGGGTTTTAGGTTTAATATTAATATATACAATCAAGTATATATATATATATATATATATATATATATATATATATATATATATATATATATATATATATATATATATATATATATATATATATATATAAGGACAAAAATTAGTATAATTGAATGTAAAAATAAATATTTTTGCTCTAGGATATATAATTTAATATATTATTAGTATACATAATTTAATATATAATAAATTAGTGTTTTAATTAGGATTTTAGGATTAAAATTAGTATATATAATTAAATGTATCATATATTGAATGTCCTAACATCTCCACATGGTATCAGATGCCATCTTTGGATCTGAAGGAGAGAATGGCATGTCCTTGCACTCAGTGCAAGTATCAATTTTCTTGTAAACGATGGATTTGTACTGCACATGTTAAAGAATATGGATCCTTTGATGCATATCGACTATAAAACTTGTGCTCCCAGTCGCATGGTTTTGTTGGTGAGTAGGTCAACCCACATGATATTGCACTCTCTACCTCTCATAGGCAGAAGAGAATGAAATGAAATATAGAAGGAAAAGGTGCTAGCAGCATGTTAGAGAAAGAACTCATGCAAGAAATGCTCGAGGTGTTTTATGACATGGATAAAGATCACGATGGTGGAGATGATGTCGTGGGTTTCATGGATACGATAGAATTTACACAATCAAAAGTCGACAAAGAGCATGAGAACATGCAAAGACTAGCCTCTTTACCACTCTACATTAGGGCAAAGATATCTATACTATGTGTGTCGCTCGTGATGTTCAATCTTCAATCCATTTATGGATGGTCAGTTAGTCATGTCTTTGAATTATCCAGGTAAAGTGAATTTGAAATAAACTTTCTTTGCTATATAAAAATAAGTTTATTTACTAAGATTGTTATAATTACTTATCCCTTGTATGCTTTTGAAAGATTAGTTTTAGCCAAATGGCAATGACTTCTCCAACATGGGAAACACAAAGAAGTTGTTACAGTCAGTGGGTATGGACTACACCAAGATTCATCCTTGTCTAAGGTCGTACACAAGAGTTATGGGCAATTAGCAAGTCAAACCGAATAGTGTTGCTACCAAGAGCTCCTTGGCTGCACAACAAGATGGAAGAGCAACAAGTGAAGAAGATGATTTCAGAGTTTCAGACACCTACTAGGTGCATGAGGTATCTAAAGACTACCTTCATATGGAACGATGATCTTGGAGGCTCAAGCCTCATGATTGGCATAAGTTGGAGTAGCAGGAATTGTCCACAATCAATGGATGTTCTTCTTAGAGCGGTTCATGAAGACACAAAGGGTTCATTTGACAGAGAGCATGTCCAGAGGGAAGCATGGATATGGCTGGCTTGTACAAGGGTCTTTGGTATTCATAACAAAGTTTCTACACATGTTGGGCCTCAAAATGCCTCCCTTATGGAGTGAGGATGAAGATGTTCATCTCGTAGGTGACGTGCCCTAACGTAAAGGGAGCCAAAGGAAAATGGACGTAATTTTCAAAGAGAAGGAACTGAGATTTTGCATTGTTAATTTGGAGTCCATGTAGAAGTGGTTGGATAGGTATGAGCTTGCTAAGGAGGAAAACACAAAGGAGATAGCCCAGTTTTGAAAGAACTGCTTCACTTTCTCTTTGCCTCTTCCCAAAAGTATTCGACCTCATGAAGCCTTTCCAATGAGCAGATGGCTAGATACAGCCATTTCACAAGCAAAGGCAGTGGGTGAGGATATCTCTGAAGAAGAGGAGGAACTTGCAAAAGGGTGTGATTGGGAGCATTACAAATATGGTGCACTTTTATCTCATGGATGGCACTTTCAAATTGCATGCATCGATGAAAATAGATCTACTTTTGATAGTGGGGTGATGGTGAAATTTCTCCAAAAAAGTAGAGCCACTGCAAGGGACGACAATGCTCAAGAAAGCTAGGTCGAGTATTGTGGAGTGATCCAAGATATGTTGAAGATATTGTTCAGGAGGTTTGACTAATTTTTGTTTCATGTGAAATGTTTCAAAGTAGTCACCGTTAGAAGAAATGCAAAAGTGAGGTAGGATAAGAGTGCTTTGCTTCAAGTAGACTCCACAAAGCTATGGACAGATGAAAGAGACACATTTATACTTCTTGTGAGTAGATTGTTTTGTACCAGATTTGAAAGAACCATATTGTCTATTTGTTTTAAAATTCTCTCCACATAGCAAAAAAAAATTTGAGGATGTAGATGTAGAAGAAATTCCATTTTCACTAGACTCTAAGCTCTATTTATCTATCTCCATGCATAGTAGAGATGATGGTGCAGCCTGACAAAGCTAATGGCGTAGTCATTCATAGAGAAATGAGCAATTAGGAGGAGGGGGGATGAAGATTCTCTCTCTCTTTCTCTCTCTCTAGCATGCATGCATTTGCTCGCTGGTGTGTAGCAACCATCGGTCACTAAAGCCTGAAGGGGGAGAGATCACTTCCCCCTCTCTTTCTCTCTCTTCCTCTCTCTCTCTCGTACGCACCTACACAAAAACACATTAGAAAATACCATACACAAAACACACATATATATACCTAGACTCACACATACATGTGCGCACACTCTACTTTTAATAAATACATACACACTTCAATTTATTAGAATACATACTATACTCACACACACATATCTATAAATAGACACATAGGTAGACTCACACATATCTACATTCACGTATTATAATTTTTTTAGGATTTATTTTAGTCAATTTTTTATTTTAGTTTTTACATTAAGGTATTAGATACTTTAATATTTTCAACACACACATTAGTACACACATTCATATTACATATACACATGGTCACACACATAGACACAAATCATACAAGCACAAACACACACTCTAAAATATATATTATATTCCATATAAACATACACACACCCATAAGGCCTAGATATACATTTACCTATGCATACAAATGTCTATGGCAACACTTACATACATTCAAATAGGGTTTACCTACATAAATTTTATACCCTTCCCTTTAGGCATATAGGGTCAAGCACATACATAAACATTGGTGCTTAGGTTACCATTCACTCACATAATCTTATACACTTAAGGTAAGTTACATTTTGAATAAATACATAAGGTATCATACTTATCCATAGGGTTTCATACTTTCACTTGAACTACATAGATGGTCTCATAATTATTTAGGATTCCATAATTACTTGGGGTATTCATTACCCAAGTTGATTTGCACATAATATTGGCATGCACTTAAGGGTTCACATATGAGCACATTCATTCAGACATGTACACACTTGCAATATCATAAGGTACCCTACAAAAAAAATTAGGCACGTAGAGTATGCACACATGCACTCAGATTCATAAC
Organism: Ceratopteris richardii; assembly: GCA_020310875.1. NCBI lineage: Eukaryota > Viridiplantae > Streptophyta > Polypodiopsida > Polypodiales > Pteridaceae > Ceratopteris > Ceratopteris richardii. Next base: position 41,311,404 of record CM035433.1, on the reverse strand, counting down.
CATATTCGCATTTGTACACATAAAACACATAAGCATCTGTAGGGTAGATACTCACATAGGCATAAACATGCATCCATCTGCTCGCTGGTCTATAAAAGCCATCTATCGTTGAAGCCTAAATGGGGGGAGATCACTCCTCCCCCCTCTCTCTCTCTCTCCCTCCCTCCCTCCCCCCTCTCTCTCGTATGCACCTACACAAAAACACATTAGAAAATACCATACAAAAAACACACGTATATATACCTAGACACACACATACACGTGCACACACTCTACTTTAATAAATACATACACACTTCAATTTATTAGAATACATACTATAATCATGCACACATATCTATAAATAGGCATATACGTAGACTCGCACATATCTATATTCAAGTATTATAATTCGGAGGGTTCCAATGAAGGCTCAATGATCTCCTCCTATTCTGATCAAAGCATATGTTCAACTTCTTCAACCTACAGGCACTAAAGAGAGAGGTTAGTCAATTCAACAATTCATATCAAAAAGATTTTTAAGAGTAAACCTGCACATCGTCCTAATGGGCCAACCTGCAAATCAAGTGAGGAAATCTACAAGAGTATCAAATAGTCATGGATAGATGCAAATTACTTTTAAAATTTAGAAAATATATGTATATTTCATGCAAATTAATCTAGTACAAATTTAGAGAATAAAGTAGATGCAAGTTCTATACACATTTTATTATGTTTCACTCTCTATACTAAGACAAGAAATCATATGAATAAATCGTAGGCTTCATAGATCTTTCGTTCATTCAACATGTTCAGTTCAAGCAGCTTATCCCCAGCACATATACTAAGCTCTACTAACTCAGTTTGTGGAATTATATTTTGTTTCCTCCATTTATTTCTTACTAGCCAACTCTCCATTAGATCTTATTCTTTTCTTTACTTTTTTATTATTCTTTTTCTTTTCTTTTGCACTTCATCCCAGCTTAGCTCTTTTTCTTTTTATTTTTATTTTAACAAGTCAGCCTATGACAAAATCGGATGCGACTCATGGACTTGTCTACCCGGCCAAGTTTACTCCACTTGTCTACCGACCCAACATAGCACACAACACACAATGTCAGCCCTATACAAGATCGATGTCACCTCGTGGCTTTGATCACCCGGCTAGAGTGAATCCACTTGCTTACCGACCAATATAGGTGCATGATAACATGTAGGTCAGGCCTACGACAAAACTAGCATCAATTCGTGGCCTTGATCACCCGATCAAGGTTGTTCCACCCACCTACTAGCCCATCACAACACATTGACAACACATGCACATACATATATTGCTTGCTTGAGTATGAAGGTTTGCATGAATCATGATTTCTCTAGAGGTAGGATCTTGCAAGAAATACATGGTAGGATCCAGAGAATCCCACTCACTAAGTGTTCAAATCTATTAGCATATAATGCACTTAGTTTAAGTTTTCTATCACATTCCAAAGTTTTCACTCCCAAAATTTTCTAGTCTGCTAACTAATTCCATTCATATTATTTCTAGTCTTTCATGCTTCACACGAAACCATAATAGATGTTTGCTATCTTGATCCTAGTTAATTTTCTTAAATTTGTACAAATCTTAATACATTTATTACATGCAAAAATTCAATGTGTATGTCCATTAATTTATATAAAATAGAAAGGAAATTTGAGTGGGTTTTGGTTGCATATGCTATGTTCATGTCCCACAGGAAGTTAGAGAAGGTAAACTTGATGCTAGGGCTGAAAAATGCATTTTTGTTGGCTACTCAAATGAGAAAAATGGGTACATCTGTTATAATCTCATCACTAAAAATCTTAGAGTGTCAAGGGATGTTGTTTTTTATGAGTTAAAACCTTGGTATGGAGGTGTGAATGATTTGCATGAAGAAGACTTTGTACATACAGATCAGGTACATGAAGGGCAAGTGCAAGCTAGCACTACATTGAGTGGACCAAGTATGCCAAGTCCTTCACAAAGTTTATCATGGTGGAAGGGAAAGCAAAAGGAGTTAGAGCATACATCCGAATGTAGCCACAATAGAGGTAATGGAGGTAACTTGGTAAGAGATTTTCATTCAAGTGAAGAGGAAGATGAATTTGAAGAAGTTGTAACTCCTAAAGTGCAAAAGAAACGGACATTGAAGAAATATCAAATCACAGGTAGTGAAAGGAGGTCAAAAAGGGTAAAACATCCTATTCAAAAGCTCACTTATGATAGCTTTATTGCAAATCATTATGCTTATATGACACAGGTTATCAAAGATAAGGAGAGATTCAAGCTCTCAAGGAAGACTAAACTTGGGAATTGGTACCTAGAGAAGAAGACATGAAGGTAGTCACAAACAAATGGGTGTACAAAGTCAAAAGATTCAGATGGATCTTTAGCAAGGTACAAAGCAAGGTTAGTAGCTAAGGGCTACACACAAACATATGGGCTTGATTATGAAGAAACTTTTAGTCTTGTTGCAAATAAGAATGCAATTAGGACTTTGATTTCACTAGCTACTTCTAAAAGATGGAGAATGTATCAATTGGACATTAAAAATGCTTTTCTTAATGGAAATTTGGAAGAAGTGGTTTATATGTATCAACCCATAGGTTATGAAGATGAAAAGAAGCATGATTTTGTATGTAAACTAAAGAAGGCTTTGTATTGACTCAAGCAAGCACCTAGAGCATGGAATCAAAGATTGGTTGAGTACCTAATGAAGTGTGGTTATGTTGCAAGTGATCCTTCACTCTACATCAAAAGGGTTTATGGGGAATCTATATACATATGCATATATGTTGATGATCTTATCATAACAGGTGATAATGATGCAGGTATCAAAGAAATTAAGGCAAAACTTGGGAAGGAATTCAAGATTTCAGATCTTGGAATCCTCAAATACTTCTTGCGCATTGAGGTTATGTACAAAAATGATGATCTCTTCTTGATGCAAAGAAAATATTTGTTGGATGTATTGTACAGGTTTGGAATGAGTGGATGCAAACCACTAAAGCAACCAATGGATGTAAACACCAAACTTAGCTCCACCTAAGGAGAAGAACTTGAGTATATTCATACCTATAGGAGCCTAATAGGCTCACTTATACATGGAACCATGTTGAAGCTCAAGATCAAGGAAAAAACATGGAAGCGCATCAAGGAAGTGGACACACAAGAAGAAGGAGCATATAGGGAGCTCCAAGAAGCACATGTCAAATTTTCAGAAGAAATCTCTATAAAAATAGTGATTTTTATCACTAAAAACCATTGTAAATACCATTTTCCATTTTTGTAACTCCATTTTGTTCAAGCTGAGGAGTCTTCGAGCTTGAAGAGTATTAGAACTATCATCCTACCAATTTTCATAATTTTTAGACTCTGTTTGAGCCCCCAAATAAGCCGTTGAGTAGTCAGAGCCAAGTGACTCGGGAGAGCCTAGTAAAAGGAAAACAAGAACTTGGAAAGATACGAGGGAGAGAACCAATTGTAAGTGGAATAAAAAGTTATCTGAAATAGAAGAAAGCCTGAAAGATGCCAAAACAAAAATAGAAGACATTGCATCTCAAAGCCCCTCGCATGCCAAAGCTCCATCCGCACCACCTCTTCCCACCCCACCACCCATTGTTAATAACCCATAACGAGGGTCTGTTCTTGCAGATCCAACCCCAGAAGGCTTGGACATGATGTTCAAGGCCTACCAAGCTCGTCTTCAAGAAGGGCCAATAGCTTCAAACCTGGACAAGAGTTACCCTAGAGCAGATTTAGAGATTGAACGGACAAAAATGTGCATGAAAATGGTAGAAGTAGCTCAAGCTATGCTCGAGACTAGTCAAAAGTTCAATCAGACAAACTCTATCAAACCGGATTTGCATTTCCACGGCTTACTAGAAAGATTAGAGCGGTTGGTAAACAAGCCACAAGCTTCTTTACCCCCACAGGCGCAACCGGTTGTTGAAAGAGAGATTTCACCACGAATGGAAACTTATGTTCCTGATTCCATGGATGAGGGAGCACCTCTTTCAATACAACAGTACTCTCAAGAGTTCTTGCAGGAAATACAAGAGGAGAAATGGGCCAAGGAGAAGGGTAATCCCCCTCCTATTCCTGAAATTGATGACCTTCATGATCAATTTCCCCAAGATATTCCATCTATCTATGGAGACCAAACAGAGCAACAAGAAGATGAAAGACTAGATTTTGAATCTAATTCTTTACAAGAGTTGCCACAATTCACAGGCCCATGGGAATTTGAATCTCTTCAAATCAGAGCTCCCACAATACTGGTAAGAAACAAAGACTCAGTGGTTCCAAGGAACACTGATGTCATGAAGAACACTAAGGTTCAATGTCATCTCACTGTAGAAGAGCTGCTCAAAGCAAAACCTAAGTTATGGAATCATGTGAAGGATCAGGTTCCAAAACTTGATTCCAATATGCCAAAAGCAAGCTCTAAGCAAAAAGTTCCAGAGATACCTCTCGATAAAATAGGGGACATGAGTGAAGGTGAAGAAGGAGGAGGAATCATTGTTTGAAGTACCAAAAAACTTCAAAAAATATGAAGTGGAGGATCGAAAAATTTTGGTACGAATGCCTAAAAGAGAGGCCACCACAAGAGAAGCGTATGACAATAAAGAAAAGACCAAAAGGATTGTAGTAACCATTGAAGGTAACGACGAGCAATGTATGTACATAGGAGATGACCTAAGTGCAAAAGAAGAAGCAGAGCTTGTAGCTCTATTAAGGGAATATAGGGATGTGTTTGCATGAAATTATAGAGATTTGAAGGGAGTAGATCCAAAAATTTGCTCTCATACGATCCCCATGACTGCTGATGCCAAGCCCACCCAACAAAAACCCTACACATATAATGACACTTATGCAGCTAAAATCAAAGAAGAAATTGACAGATTGATTGAAGCTGGATTAATCTATGAGATTGAGCATACTGAATCGGTGTCCCCCATTATAGTGGTGCCCAAGAAGAATGGAAAGTTGCGAGTGTGTATTAACCTAAAAAAAGTTAATGCCGCTACTATCTGATATAGTTATCCACTTCCAGTCATTGAACATTTATTGGAGCGTGTTGCAGGCAAGGAAGTTTATAGCTTCCTTGATGGATTTTCAAGCTACAACCAAGTAGCCATTGCCCCTGAAGATCGACACAAAATGGCTTTTCCCACAGAATGGGGAATCTTTGCATGTTGTGTGATGCCATTTGGTCTCACTAATGCACCTGCAACATTCCAAAGGCTCATGTGTCATGTCTTCAAAGAGTTCTTGTGGAAGATCTTAGAAGTATATGTGGATGATTTATGTGCGCATTCCCAACAGAGAAGATACCACATTCCTGAGCTCAGGCAAATTTTCAACAAGTGTAGAGAATATCGAGTTTGTCTGAACCCAGATAAGTGTGTGTTCATGGTACGACAAGGTAAAATCTTAGGTCACATTGTTTCTAAAAATGGGATATCAACAGATGAAGACAAGGTAAGAGCCATAGCAGAGTTTCCAAGACCAAGGAATGTTAAAGAGGTACAAGCCTTTATGGGCCATTGTGGATATTACCGTAGGTTTATCCACATGTATTCCATCATAGCTAAACCTCTTTATGGGTTGTTGACAAATTTTGAGTGGAACGAGGAATGCGAGAATTCCTTCAGTGAGCTGAAGAGACGTTTGTGCTAAGCACCAATACTGACCACTCTTGATTGGAATAAACCCTTCCATGTCCATGTGGATGCATCCAATCATGCTATAGGATGTGTGCTAGCACAACCCACAGGCGAAAGAAACCTAGATTTGCCGATAGCATATGCTAGTAGGCAATTAAATGCGGCTGAACAAAATTATACCACAACGAAAAGAGAAGGCTTAGGCATGGTATATGCCATAAAGAAGTTTAGACACTGTCTATTGGCCAACAAGTTCAAGTTTTTTACTGATCATCAAGCTTTATTATATTTGTTCAATAAACCTTGCAATACAGGACACTTAGTAAGATGGTTCCTCTTACTAATGGAAAACGATTTTGAAGTGGTTGTCAGGAAAGGTAGGACCCACCTTAGGGCGGACCATCTTTCTCGTATCACTTCAGGAGAGCCACCGCAAGGAGTGTCTGATGAATTACCGGATGCTTATTTGTTCAATTTAGAAGTTGTTCCTAATGGGGCGAATAAGTTGGTACCTGTCCTAACCTTCGAACTTGCAAATAAGAACGTAAAAACAAACAAGGAAGAAATTGTACTATCACAACAATATCAAATCTTGGCAGGAAGCATGTACAAACAAGATACAGAGGGTGTATTAGCTTGTTGTGTCAAGGATGACGAACATAGTAGTTGGTTGCAACAAGCCCATGAAGGTTTGCTAGGAAATCACTATTCTAAACAACGAACATTGCAGAATCTAAAACGTTTAGGAGTGTATTGGCCTAGCATGGACAAGGAAATTCATGACTGGATTAAGAATTGTCCAACATGCAAGGAGAGACCCCCAGTGGAGCATGCCACTCTTTATCACGTGTCGTTAATTCCAGATTGGAGTGCTCCATTGGTAGAATTCATGAGATCAGGAGCATTACCCAATGAGGCTAGCCTAGCACAAAGAAGAAGCATGGAGCAAGAGGCTCAGGACTATGCCTTAGTAGGAGACAACCTATACCGAAGAGGAAAAGATGGTTATCTAAGACTGTGCATTCATGAATCAGACTACTTGAAAGTCTTAGAAACTGCTCATAGTGGTGTTGCAGGTGGACACTTTGGGCCTGATAGAGTAATCAAGACCATATTATTTTCAGGACTTTGGTGGCCCACTCCTCATATGAATGCACATACCTATGTGAAGAAATGTGACACATGTCAATGTGCACAATATCCGATCAGGAAAGATGAGATGCCTTTGAGACCCATGATGGGAGTACGTGCATTCTCGAAATGGGGTATAGACTTTGTAGGTCCCATTAACCCCTCGGCTAGAAACTCCCATGCAGAGTACATTAATGTAGCCACATACTACCTTACAAAGTGGGTGGAAGTAAAAGCCACAACCAAGAATGATGCTCAAACAACGGCTAAGTTCTTATTTGAGAACGTGTTCACTAGATATGGATTACCGATAGAGTTAGTAAGTGATAGAGGTACGCACTTCTTGAATGAGGTCATTGAAAATCTACTTCAAGAATTCATGGTGATACATAAGAAGTATGCCCCCTATCATCCCCAAGCTAATGGAAAAGCCGAGAGCACGAATAAGATCCTATGTAACGTATTGACAAAACTTGTAAATAATAAATGCTCTGATTGGAACAAACAGCTTCATCATGTTGTTTGGGCGTACCAAGTTGCCTACAAAACGGTACTCAATGCCACCCCATTTCAGATGGTCTTTGGATAGAATGTTGTGCTACCATTGGACTTCCTAATCCCAACCTTAAAAGTAGCACAAGAGCATGAGTGGAATGGACATGAGTTGCTTAATGAACCAACGTTCTTGAACCCCCATTCTAGCTTTTTGATAAGCTCACCAGATCTCTCAAACAGTTCAAGATGTACCGCGGAGGAATTAGCTCGCCTCCACATTATAAGCATGGCTACATTCAGAAAAATGCAGCATCTCCATGAACTGCTTCATCGATTCCTCGAACAGACATCTGGGACATCTGCGTGAATGTTACCCGTACATGAGCGGTTCTGAAAATGTCAGCTCATTGGCGAAGAAACACACTTGCCAATCTCAGAAAACACAAATAACAAGACAAACATGCATTCAAATCCAAATATCAGAAGACTGATAGCTCGCCAAGACGAAGGAGCAGTTGATTTCTCGAAGTACGATACTGTTACTTCCTCCCCCTTTCCCAAGTGACGAGCAGCACGTACAAAAAGGACATCTTCCCCAATTTTCATCCAACAAGCGTTGGGAACACAAGAATGATTGATGAAGGATGGCAGCAGCCACAGTCCAATGGAGTTGTCGGAAACAATTGCAGACCGCTTAACCACCTTATGAACATGTTCTGGATCCATTTGTAAACGTATATCCGAGTCCAGGAGGTTTACCATCTCATCATCTCATCCTCCATTGCTGTGCTAGCTTCTAACTGCTTATTAACACTCGTAAATAAACCTGTTGATGGAACGCTTAAATCTTCCGAGCTGTGACTGGGCAAGCTCAAGCTGGAGACCTTGATAAAGCAGGATATACATTGTATAGAATCATATTAACTGCCCTCTAAAAGTAAAGTGATATTGTAATTACAGAAATGCATGGACATAAGACGGTCACTACGTTCTAGAAAATAAAATTTCAAATTCTAATTACAGAAACGCCTGGGTATGCATGCAGGAGATTCAACAAGCTCGTGAAAAATAAAGCAACTCCAGGTATGTTGAAATGGAAATATAGCAAGAAGAAGCGATATTGTTCTCGATTTTCCACATTCGATGCTGTGTTATGTGTGGCATCACAATGTTCAGATTGCCATGCTATATTCCATAAGTTATCCAATGTCATGTTATAATTTGTGGCATCACAATGTTCAGAGGGCCATGTTGTAACAGATCTGGCTTAACAAGGAATGCCTGAAATGGACAGTGCATTTTGCGTGTCAAGGACCATTTTTCCTGTCAAAAACAGGTGTGTTTTGAAACGTACTGACAGGCTCAAATTGGAAATTCGCCTGCCATTTCTTACACATCTTTATGTATATGTATTGTACAAACGTACGTAAACTCATCATATGAAAGGTAGAATTTGTCATGCCCGTCATTCAAAAGTAATAAATTTAAAGACTAAGAAATACCTGCTTTTGAAAGAGCTCTGATGACCTAGCCCGCGGTAGAACTTGAGATACAACTAGATCGTGGTAGGACTTGAATATGCTTTCTATTTTGTCTTCGGAGGTGACATGAGCAACGGCCCGGCTAACCATAAGTAGCTCACCTGGCTCAACATCTCTAGTAACAAGAATGGCGCGACCCAAATTTGGATCTTCTGCAGACCCAATAGTTACAGGCCCAACGTACTCCCCGCACACAGGATTTCTACCACTCTTTGCCTCCCTTAATAATTCCACTAAATTGTACACTCCAGTCTTTTGCTGCTGCTCGCAAGTACTACATTCTTTTATGGATTTCTCCATAAAATCCTTATTCATTTCGAGATTCTCGTTACGTGCAATGACAGTTAAAGCTCTTTGGAAGCACCATTTAGCTTCTTTGTATCGGTGTAGTCCACGCAGAGACCTTCCCCTTCTTGAAAGGCTCTTGGAATGGTCGGGGTCTAGTTGTAAAGCGATTCTGGCATCTATCTCAGCTGCTTCGTAATGTCTCAAAAGCAGCCTAGCTTCAGCTCTGTTGGAAAATATAATCAGAAGCTCTTTTCTAACTTCATCCGGCAAATATGAAGGCTGAAGCAGAGACTTGTATCCAAGCTGAAGCACAGTTTTCGCTGCCTCAGTATATAATCGGACAGCTCGATCCCAATCCCGAATTTCGAAGGCTTGGTTTCCTTGTTTGCGAGCATTTCGAGCATCTGTTAGAAGGTGGTTACTTACAGGAGTAGATGGTATAAGTTCTAGAAAACCGGTTCCCTTCTCTGAAGGGTTGCGAACAATATCTCTAGGATTGTCCACTCTGATCGCAAGCGCCATCCTGATCCATTTCAAAATAAGGCTCCTTGATAGCTACCTTCAATCCTTTGCCAAACAAAAGCTCCAAGTGCTTGTCAGAAATCACATTTCCGATCACATTGTACACACAGAGTCTACTAGTGGAACCTTCATCATCATCCATAATTGTGTGCACAGAAACGTCTACTTTGAGAGGTTCCACACAGAGATTGCCAAACAGCACATGGCCCTTGTGACGATGGCCAACCTGTGAAAGTCAGAGTACGCAAGGAGCTTGCATTGAAAATGGCGCAGTAAAAAAAAAAGGAGCCACCGCTGTGGTGCGCCTTGATGAAGGAATACAAGCATGCAAAATGCAATCAGTGCCTGCATCTTATCACTAGCTACGAAGAGTGTGTGATACACATTTATCTTGCAGATACTATGAAGTACAGGTTTTGACCGAAAGAAAGTTCACTGATTTTCCGCTAGATAAGTTTTACAACAAGCAGCGGGTACAAACATAGTGAGAAAAATTACCATAAGGTCTCTAATTAAGATGGGTCGCAAGGATTTTAGTAAGACTGAAGGTGTCGATAAGCTTGCGCCTTTGCAAGTGCTGACGGACTGGTCTTCAGATGAGCAGGAAACATTTCGCCGAAAGTTTTCGTGAACAGAAACAAACCTCTCCTTACTGGAGTCTCCAAAACGCATGGTAAGGTTGTATTTCGCATCCACTTCTTGTTCCTTCTCCATTTCTTCTGTTATATCAGTTCCAGCGCTCTCTATACCCTGCGCTTCCAGCGCTCTCTATTCGTTGTGCTACGAGATGCTACCAATCTATATAAGAACGTCGAGGCGTGAGGCGTAAAACTGAGAGCGTGAAATCTCCCCACAGAGATATATAAAGTAAGCCAACATTACAAAAAAAATGTGGGTCGACAATACGTATATTAAAATTGTAAAGTAAATGGACATAGTACTCACGGGAAGCCAACATTACAAGAAGAAAATGTGGGTCGACAATAGGTATATTAAAACTGTACAAGTAAATGACATAGTATTCATTGGATTTCTTTTTTCCACAAAGCAGAGGTTAGACACAATTACAAATTGTACACTAAGATACAACTGGTTTAAATTGGCAAAAGCCATTACATGTTCAGTCTGAGGGATGAACTCTGGATCTTCATCTCAAGAAATGAAAGCTTTTATCAAACCACCTACAGGAGGTGGATATATATATAATGTTACAAAGAAACCCATTAGATGCATTGAATTTTTGGTGGGTCTTTAAAGCGCTAAGTCGACTTCTCGAATGTTGCAAACGAATTGCATCTCTCTTTCTTGAATTTAAGAAAAAAATGTTATGAATATGTTATGCTTCAACAAGAATAGGAATTACATTTGATAACATGTAGATCAGATTATGAAACTAATTGATGCCTTCCAATTAAAATCTTCCCCAAAAATATTTGGAATGTCTCTCCCTATTGAATTGGATATCAAGGAGATTTGTATTGCTTCAACAAGAATAGGAATTACATTTGATAACATGTAGATCAGATTATGAAACTAATTGATGCCTTCCAATTAAAATCTTCCCCAAAAATATCTGGAATGTCTCTCCCTATTGAATTGGATATCATTTAATAAGATCATTTGTATTGCTTTGAAGAAGATCATGCGATTGTAAGTCAAGATAAAATTGCAGGGTACAAGAGTCGCAAAAGAAGAAAAGAAAGGAAGCATGGAAACTTTGGTTTTTCTTAGGAAAAAAACACTACAACATATGAATCTTATACCGGCCCTTATATTGGCACAAATACACATGGGTAATTTGGCTATGGCGTCGGTATAAGTGCTCGTATAAACATCAGCATGATAACACTAGCATAAGCATCAATATGGGCATTGGTATAAGCATCACGATGTCCTCAGTATCGCTAGTATAAGCGTCGATATGAACATCGGTACACTTTTGCTGATATCAACATCAGTATTTACTTGCAAATTGATGGTATCAATGTCGGTACAAGCATTGGTATCAAAATTGCTGATATAAGCATTGATATGTTCCTGAGCAAGTGTTCAGTATAAGCATGGGTATGGCCCTCGGCATATCGACACTCATGCCAATGTCAGAAGGATTTTGTAACTCCGATTGAAATTCAAAAATAAATAAATTTTTTGTCGAAAGTGGTCATCTCTAAACTCTTAAAAATCTTTTTGATATGAATTGTTAAATCATCTAACACCTCTCTTTAGTGCCTACAGGTTGAAGAAGTTGAACATATCCTTTGATCAGAACAAGAGGAAATCATTGAACCTTCATTGGAACCCTCCACTTTTACTCTATTTACACCCTCCATACATAAATTTTAGTATATAGATGAGAAAACCCTAAATGCGCACTACAACTTTAGGAAAAAGTATGTCTTCTTATGTGCTTTTGTGAGTCCCAAAGATGGGCAACCCTACATATGAGTTACCTTGAGTGTATGTGAGCAATCAAGTAAATGTGAATGAATTTATGTCCATACATATGTGTATGGATAGTCATTGATGTGTGTATGTGCTTTATAAGTTGTGAATATCTATGTTTATGCCTACGTGAGTGTCTAACCTATGGATGCTTAGGTATTTTATGTGCATGAATGCAGATATGGGTATGAATCTCAGTGCATTTGTGTATACCCTATGTGCCTAAGTATTTTTGTGTAGGGTACCTTATGACATTGCAAGTGTGTACATGTCTTAACTGATGTGCTCATATGTGACCCTTAACTATCATATGTCTATGTCAGTATTATGTGCAAACCCACTTGGGTAATGATTACCCCAAGTAATTATGGAATCCTAAATAATTGTGAGACCATCTATGTAGTTCAAGTGAAACACTATGGATAAGTACGATACCTTATGTGTTTATTCAAAATGTAACTTACCTTAAGTGTATAAGATTGTGTGAGTGAATGGTAACCTAAGCACTAATGTGTATGTCTGTGTTTGACCCTATATGCCTAAAGGGAAGGGTATAAACTTTATGTAGGTAAACCCTATTTGAATGTATGTAAGTGTGGCCATAGACATATGTGTGCCTAGGTAAATGTGTATCTAGGCCTTATGGGTGTGTGTATGTTTATTAGGAATATAATATATGAGTGCATATGTATGTAGGAGAGGATATCATAAAGAACATATGTATACATGTGAGTGCCTTATGTGTGCATGTGCATGAGTAATGCATGCATAAGTGAGTGTTAATGTGAGCATGCATGTGCATAAGTGTGAGTGTATGCATATGCATGACTATAAAGTGCATGTATGAGAATGTATGCATGCATGTATGAATGTTATTAAGAATGCATGTGTGCATAAGTGTACATATGTGCATGAGTGTATGCATGTGTGTGTAAGTGCAAGCATGTATGAGTTTATGTGTGAATGAATGAATGCATGCATGTGAGAGTATGAGTGCATACATAAGTGAGAATGCATGCATGTTTGTGAAAGAGTGTATGCATGCATGTATGAATGTTAATAAGAGTGCGTGTGTGCATGAGTGTATGTATGTGTGCATACGTGTTTGCATGTGTATGTGAATGTGAGCATGCATGTGCATATGTGTGAGTGTATGCATATGCATGAGTATAAAGTGCATGTATGAGAATGTATGCATGCATGTATGAATTTTAGTAAGAGCGCATGTGTGCATAAGTGCACATATGTGCCTGAGTGTAGGCATGTGTGCGTAAGTGCAAGCATGTATGAGTTATGTGTGAATGAATGAATTCATGCATGTGAGAGTATGAGTGAATACATGAGTGAGAATGCATGCATGTTTGTGAAAGAGTGTATGCATGCATGTATGAATGTTAGTAAGAGTGCATGTGTGCATGAGTGTATGTATGTGTGCATAAGTGTATGTATCTATATGCGAGAATGAGCATGCATATGCATGAACACATGCATGAGTGAGAATGCATGTATGTATGCATGAGTGTAGGTATGTGCATAAGTGTATGCATGAAAGAGTGTATGTGCATGAATGTATGCATGTGTAAATGTAAATATGCATGTAAGTAGTTTTTATGCATATAAGCAAATTTTATGCGTGTGATAAGAATTGAAAGTAATTAATAAAGAAGTGAATGTTTTTATTGTTCATGAAAATACTTATGTTGGTTTCTTTACCCTTTTCCCTAGTTATTGAGGGATATTCCCTAGGAAACTGAGCACCTCCATGGGAAAAGGAGCATTTAAAAGGAGGAGCCTCGACACTTCTTTCCCCCCCCCCCCCCCCCACATCGACATACAAGAAGTTCTTTGTTGCACAATTCACTTCTAGTTTTATATACTTAGGATTTATTTATGAAAGATTTGTAAAATGAAATATCACCATGCACATTAAAGCCTCTGCATCAGCAAACTTAAGGTAAAGTTTTTTCTTTTTTAAGTTCTTTCAATTCAACATAAATACATAAAAAGATATAACACTTGCATTTGCATTGTTTTGCATTAAAAAACAATGTTTTGCATTAAAAAACAATGTTTTGCATTAAAAAAACAAAAAAAGAGCTAGTTTCATCTCACTTGCACTAGAAAAGATAGTTATTGTATGCACATTAGGTTGTAAGCCTCTTTTATTTTTATAAACACATAAAAAGAATGCTTTGCAGTTTACATGAGAAATCACTTTATTTGCATTAGAAACACTTTCACTTGCATTAAGAAAAATTGTTCCTAGTTTCTCTACTTGTTTATTTGTTGCTACTTTCTGATTTTATCATTACTATCCAAACCCTCTAAAAACAAATTAGAAAAACTTCAAAAAGAATTAAAAAAACTTTTTTGTTGAATAAATCTAGAAATCAAAAATTAAGAATTATAAACTCTAAAAACAAGAAAAACAAATTCTCTCAAAAAGAGAATTAATAAAAATGAAGAACTATGAAAAATCAAGGGTGAAGTTAGGTCTAAAAAGAAGTTTTGAAAAGTTTAACTAAGGTTTAATCTCTTGGCAATCCTATATAGTGATAATTTTAGGCAATTCAAAGATCTTTTAAAGCTTGTTATCATAGATCTAATACTCCACTCCAGTCAATATCAAGAACATAAAATGGAAGAAGTATTTAAAAGTATGATCATTGAAAACCAAGGTGCACAAATAGTGTAGTCAATATTTTGTGAAAAATGTAAATTCATTGGTCTTAATATTATTGAATACCTAGATGCATTTGAGGAGCAAGCATAGATCTAGGGATTACTCGATGATGTACTAGTTCAATATTTCAAACAAGTTGTCTCTGGATCTCTTTTAGAAACTATCCATGAACATGCAACTAAAACTTGGACTAATTTTTGGAAAGAACTTCATAAGATGCTCTTTCTTGAAGACTTCAGTCAACATAGTCGGGAAGGTTTCTTAAGATCGGTTAAGACTAAAAGGAATACGGGGCCATAGTGATGGTTAATGTGACACATTTTCATCACTTCGTGATTGATCATTTTGTCAAAGCGGGCATCGAGCACATACCTTCGTGTAAATGATGTTAATCTCGATGTTTTTTCTGACATTTTTGCCGATGCTCCTAGCGATGTAAACATTAGCGTTGCTCATTGCACGTTGCTTATCTGACTTGTTCGTGATCATCGCTTATACGAGTTTCCATAAGCATCACTTATGCGATGCTATTTGATGTCACTTATGCGATGCTACTTGTTGTCACTAATATGTTGCTTATACAATGCATGTGACTATCAGGAACACGATGATTTTTCATTGCTTATGTGATGGTTACCTTTGATAAAAAAACATTGCACCACTTTTTTATCTTCATTTACATGCATCTAATCAAAGAGCTCTCCAATGTTTAGATCTATGTTGTGGTTATGAGCATCTACATCTGATGGATGGTACATTCAACTTATGATCTACACCTCTCTGTCTCATCTATTCTTCATCTCTCATGTATATCACTGTCCATTTGATCTCTAAGTCTGCTCTAGGGTAACTCTTATCTAGGTTTGCAATTGTTGGCCCTTCCTAGAAGCAAACAAGAAATCAGAGTGGAAAGAAGCAATGGAGGAAGAGATACAAGGACTCCAAGAGAATCAGACTTGGGACCTAGTTCCCAAGAAACAATCCATGAAGATCATTGGATCTAGGTGGATCTATAAGGTAGAAGAGAATTCGGATGGTTCAATAAATAGGTACAAAGCAAGGCTTGTGGCTAAAGGGTTTGCTTAGACCCAAGGAATTGATTATGAAAAAGATTTTTCTCCTATGGCAAAGATGCCAACAATCAGAGTTCTTATGAGCATAGCTACTTCAAGGAATTGGAACATCTATCAGTTGGATGTAAAAAATGCATTTTTAAATGGATAGATTTCAGAGGAGGTGTACATGGCCTCCTGGATTTGTTGATGAGTCACACCCTAAGTATGTATGTAAACTCAGGAAAGCTCTCTATGGGCACAAGCAAGCTCCTAGAGCTTGGAACCATAGACTTGTTACATTCTTGCAAGACAAAGGATTCAAATTGAGCAAGGTTTATTCTTAACTCTTCATTAAGAAAAATAACTCTGAAGTTATATATTTATGTGTGTATTTAGATGATATCATTCTTATAGGAAATGATGCAGATGGAATTAGGAAGATCAAAGCCCAAACGAAAGAAGAATTCAAGATAAGTGACCTTGGGTTGCTCACTTACTTTCTTGGATTGGAAGTTGTCTACACACATCAAGGAATGTTCCTTACACAAAGGAAATACATTAAAGATATGATTGAAAAGTTCAAAATGAAGGCAGCAAAGGTTATAGGTACTCCCATGGAAGTTAATCACAAGTTAAGTGCCCATGAACGAGAACCAATTGAAGACATTACAAGCTACCAAAAACTAGTTGGAAGCTTGAACTATGCCACCCTAACTAGGGTAGATATCTGCTATGGAATAAGTGTGCTTAATCAATTCATGCACACTCCTAGGAAACCTCACATGGATGCAGCCAAAAGGATATTGAAGTATCTAAAGGGAACAATCAATGAGGGCTTATATTATCCTTACACATATGATTTAAATGTAAAGCTTTTGATTGATGCAGATTGGCTAGGATCAAAAGATGATAGAAGAAGCACATCTGGATATCTATCTTTTGCAGGTATAAAACTCATTTCTTGGTCTTCAAAGAAACAACCTACTATAGCTCTTTCCTCAAATGAAGCCGAATAGAGAGGATTGGCAAATGCAACCCAAGAAACAATGTGGATCAAGACCCTATACACAGATTTAAGGTTGGATTTTTGCACTCCATTTATATTTGGAGACAATATGAGTTCACTACATTTAGCTGCTAATCCTATCTTCCATGCTAGGACTAAGCATATAGAAGTTCATTATCACTTTGTTAGAGAAAATATTGCAAGTAAGGAGATACAATTGTCTTATGTATCTACACGTATGCAATGTGTAGACATGATGACTAAATCACTTGATGGAAGCAAGCTCAACAGGTTCAAATTAATGATTGGATTGCAGGAGATACCTAAGGAATGGAGACTCAAGCATCTTAGGCTTGAGGCGGAGTTGTTGGTACATTTGGCAAGCCTTGATGCTTGACCAAATATCAAAGGTTTCTTCATAAACTATTGTGTGACTACCCATAAGTCACATATGAACACCTCTTGTAAAACTTCATACCCAACTAGTAGTTAGAATCAAATCAGTTAAGATACTAAAAGGTAGGATCACTTTTTAGGTCGCAATTCAAAATTCAAAATCATCTTACATCTATAAAAGCACGTATGTTTAGTAACAGGTAGAACAACACGAAGAAGGACTCATTGAGCTTCAAGACCATGGCTAAACTAAGCCCACACATGTATGAGTAAGCCTACATCATCTCTTTGTATCATACATTCATAGTCTTATACATTTGATTCAGTTAGTACAAGCTTCTTCATGTCTATTGTTATCTGCTCCTAAGTGTTCATTTCAGTGAATTTGTTTTGAGGATTTCTCCACAAATACTTATCCAATTGATGTGATTCAACTTGGGATATGTAGCTTAAACCTTTTAACTTTTTTCTAGGAATTTTTATATAATTTTCATTAGTAGATTGTGAGATACGTTCTCTGCAAGTCACCTATGTCTGCTCACTATCATCTTCCTAAAAAGTTGGGTTTATAGCCCTAAATTTTTAATAAGATTTCTCATCATGTACTGACCCTAAATTAGTGAAATAACTTCCTATAGCAATCTTAGGACTTCAATTAGCTATGTCTAAAAGCGCTCGGGTCAATTATAATCAGTGAGCGAGTACTGAATGATTTTTTGAGAAGAACCAAGACCAAAAATAGTAAGTTTTTTGGAATCCTTCAATCTTGAAAGTTATCTATTTTGACATAACTATTTGAAGTTGATGCCCCAAGGTACATTATGTATCCAAATGCATATTTGGGAAGCTAAAGGTGTGTACTAAGGTACTCTGAAGCTACATTGGCAGGTGTAGAGCAAGATTTGTGCACTACCACCTCATCATTGGAGTGTATCCAACCATCTCCTCACAATAATCTTATACACTTAAGGTAAGTTACATTTTGAATAAATACATAAGGTATCATACTTATCCATAGGGTTCATACTTTCACGTGAACTACATAGATGGTCTCACAATTATTTAGGATTCCATAATTACTTGGGGTAATCATTATCCAAGTTGGTTTGCACATGATACTCACATACACTTAAGGGTTCACATATGAGCACATCAGTTAAGACATGTACACACTTTCAATTCATAAGGTACCCCACACAAAAATAATTAGGCATGTAGGGTATGCACACATGCACTCAGATGCATAACCATATCTGCATTCGTACACATAAAACACCTAAGCATATGCAGGGTGGACACTCATATAGGCATAAACATGCATGCATATTCTCACTGGTCTATAGCAACCATCAATTGTTGAAGCCTAAAGGGGCAAAGAGATCACTTCCCCCCCTCTCTCTCTCTACCCCTCTCCCTCTCTCTCTCTCACTCTCATATGCACCTACACAAAAACACATTACAAAATATCATGCACAAAACACACATATATATACCTAGACACAAACATACATGAGCAGACACTCTACTTTTAATAAATACATACAAAAATCAATTTATTAAAATACATACTATACTCATGCACACATATCTATAAATAGACACATATGTAGACTCACACATATCTATATTCATGTATTATAATTTTTTTAGGATTTATTTTAATTAATTTTTTTATTTTAAGTTTTACATTAAGGTATTAGATGCTCTAATACTTTCAACACACACATTAGCACACACATTCATACTACATGCACATATGGTCACACACATACACACAAAACATAAAAGCACAAACACACACTGTAACATATATATTAGATTCCTTATAAACATACACACACCCATGAGGTCTAGATACACATTTACCTATGCACACATATGCCTATGGCCACACTTACATACATTCAAATAGGGTTTACGTACATAAAGTTTATACCCTTTTCTTTAGGCATATAGGGTCAAGCACATCCATACACATTGGTGCTTAGGTTAGTATTCACTCACACAATCTTATACACTTAAGGTAAGTTACATTTTGAATAAATACATAAGATATCATACTTATCCATAGGGTTTCATACTTTCACTTGAACTACATAGATGGTCTCACAATTATTTAGGATTCCATAATTACTTGGGTTAATCATTACCCAAGTTAGTTTGCACATAATACTGACATACAGTTAAGGGTTCACATATCAGTTAATACATGTACACACTTGCAATATCATAAGGTATCCTACACAAAAATAATTAGGCATGTAGGGTACACACACATGCACTCAGATTCATACCCATATTTGCATTCATACACATAAAAAACCTAAGCATCTGTAGGGTAGACACTCACATAGGCATAAATATAGATATTCACAACTTATGGAGCACATACAAACACCAATGGCTATCCATACACAGATGTATGGACATAAATTCATTCACATTAACTTGACTGCTCACATACACTCAAGGTAACTCATGTGTAGGGTTTCCCATCTTTGGGACTCACAAAAACACATAGGAAGACACACTTTTTCCTGAATTTCTAGTACACACTTAGGGTTTTCTCATTTATATACTAAAGGTTATGTATGGAGGGTGTAAATAGAGTAAAAGTGGAGGGTTCCAATGAAGGCTCAATGATCTCCTCTTGTTGTGATCAAAGCATATGTTCCGCTTCTTCAACCTACAGGCACTAAAGAGAGAGGTTATACAATTCAACAATTCATATCAAAAACATTTTTAAAAGTAAACATGCACATTGTCTCGATGGACGAGCCTGCAAATCAAGTGAGGAAATCTACATGAGTATCAAATAGTCATGGATAGATGCCAATTACTTTTAAAATTTAGAAAATATATGTATATTTCATACAAATTAATAAAAAATAGTACAAATTTAGAGAATAAAGTAGATGCAAGTTTTACACACATTTTATTATGTTTCAGTTTTCGTACTCAGACAAGCAATCATATGAATAAATCATAGGCTTCGTAGATCTTTGGTTCATTCAACCTGTTCAGTTCCATCAGCTTATCCTAAACACTAGCATATACTAAGCTCTACTAACTGAGTTTGTGGAATTATATTTTGTTTCCTCCATTTATTTCTTACCATCCAACTCTCCATCAGATCTTATTCTTTTCTTTACTTTTTTATTCTTCTTTTTCTTTTCTTTTGCCCTTCATCCCAGATCAGCTCTTTTTCTTTTTATTTTTACTTTAACAAGTCCACCTATGCCAAAATTGGATGTGACTCGTGGACTTGTCTACCCATCCAAGTTTACTCCACTTGTCTATAGACCCAACATAGTGCATGACACACAATGTCAGCCCTATACAAAATCAACATCAGCTCATGTTTCTAACCACTCAACCAGAGTGAATCCACCTGCCTATCGACCCATATAGGTGCATGATAATCTATAGGTCAGGCCTACGCTAAAATTACCATCAACTCATGGTCTTGATCACCCAATAAAAGTTGTTCCAACCACCTACTAGCTCATCATAGCACACTAACACATGCACATACATATATTGCTTGCTTGAGTATGAAGGTTTGCTTGAATCATGATCTATTTGGAGGTAGGATCTCACAAGAAATAAATAATAGGATCCAGAGAATCCCACTCACTAAGTGTTCAAATTTATTAGCATATACATGCACTTAGTTTAAGTTTGCTATCACATTCCAAAGTTTTCACTCCCCAAAGTTTCTAGTTTGCTAACTGATTTTATGTCATATTATTTCTAGTCTTTCATGCTTCACAAGAAACCATAATAGATGTTTGCTACCTTGATCCTACTTAATTTTCTTAAATTCGTACAAATATTAATACATTTATTACATGCAAAAATGCAATGCATATGTTCATTCATTTATATAAAAAAAAGGGAAATTTGAGTGGTTTCACCTGATTAATCATTTCATCATTTTTCATCTGCATCATCCTCATCTAAGAATCCTTCATCTATCTCGTTGTCACTACCTAAACTTCATTTGAATAGCTAATTCTTTTCCTTGCAATCACATTTCTCAAGGGAGTGTCATCTAGTTCATGTAAAGCATGTGTACCTGTAGTAAAAATAGAAACAACAGCATAAGGACAAACCATTGTTTAGTTAATTTTCATCATGCATCATACTAGGTATCAAAGGTACTATCATAGACAAGTACCCAATCCGAGGACTCTATTTATCGTGGCCTAAGTCGATGTCTCTTATCAAAATAAATTATATTTTTCGGATTGCTCTTTTAAATTTTTAAAAGCTTCTTTCATATTCTCATTCCCTTGTTTTAATTGTTTAAGTCTTAAAGGTAATAAGTATTCTCATGACAAACTATCTTCACAATCTTAGCTTATCTAGTTTATTATCTGAGTATGAATAAGAAAAATTAGTTTTTGACAATACATGAGCTGAGCTGGCATAAATCCAGCTGATCTCGTATATGTCATCCGATCGAAACATAAATCAAATGGTAGATATATTGGCAATTGCCCGATATCTCTATCACATGCCTTCGAGATCATCACACTATAGAAGGATGACCTCGCTCAATCTTCCCATTTGCCTCTAGATTGTAAGCTATCATGAGAGATAAGCAAATTCCATGGTGATCAAAGAGTTCTCTTCCTTCTCTAGCATCTAACTCACCTCGATCTGCTACTACTTTCTCCACATATCCAAATCTCAATATAACTTCTTCTAAAAGGAATTGGCATACATTATAAGTAGTGTTAGATCAAAGTGCACGACCTTCCATGTGATTTATCAAATCTTCACATGCAAGTACTATATATCTCATGCCCTCAATACTTTTAGGCATACTCACAAGATCTACTACCCACTTGTAATGAATACAAGGTAGGTAAGTTGGGTGTAAGGGATCTCTATGTTTAACTGAGGAATGCAACTGACATGTGGCACATGTTCTCACATAGTCCTTAACATTAACATACATCCTTGGCCACCAATAGCTTTCCCGAATCTTTTCATACGTTGCCACAAAACCCTTATGACTTTTCGATAAGCTTTCATGCATGGCTCTCATCACTTGCACCTGCAGACATCTTAATCCTAATACTCTTTGTGGATTTTTCACCTTTCCTCTAGCATGTCACCAAAGATATCCATCTTTCAAAAAGAAGTTAAAAGACTTCTTTCTGATGTTCCAGAATCGATTTGTTGAACAGCTTGGGATAGGTTGAATGGTACTCAGATAATAGTTTATATCTTTCTCATAATTCTTATCTCTAGATCGTTTGTAAGTAAAAGTAGATGGATCATAACTAATCAAGTTTATCCCTCGATTTGTTGCTTCTTCATCATCATCAAATCTTGCTCATGAGAGCATATCAACAACTCTATTATGTTTTCTAGTAATATGAACCAAGGCTAGATTAATAAACTTGATAAATGTTATCCACCTTAACATTGCAATGTTAGGAGATGAGCAGTTAGAAATCATTCCTATTCATGGAAAACAATCAATTTCCATGATCACATTTACTCCAATAAAATATTCTTTATCTATTTTCAAGGTAGTGACTAATCCCCATAACTCTCTTTTAATCTGAGGATAATTCCTCTATGTTTCATGCAAAATTTTTGCACCAAAGCAAACTCCATATTTGCCCCTCCTCATCATCTTGACCAATGACCCAACCTATACTGATAGGACTAGTATCAATGGTTAGGATTACAGGTTTATTTCCTGAATAATTGACCCTTCTCAAGATTGGAGCATTGATAAGCAATTGCTTTAGTTTTCTCATACTTTTAATATGTTCCTCTGTCTAGAACAATTTATTTTTCTCTCGTAATAGATCATATAATGTGTTTGCAACATGAGAAAAGTGAGGGATCCAAAATACATACAAGACACAAGCTCCTAAGGACTGTTACCATTAACATCCATGTGAAAGACCAAATGGCCATTGGAAAATTTTTTATATGTTCTTTAATAAAACATATAGTGGCTTGGTTAGTCACAAACTACAAGTTCGACCGCATTTGTAACACCTAAGAAATCTATGTTCATGCTCCCTATATATTGTGTTTTTCTACGGATTCTGCAGCCTCTCATGCTTGGAGCTCAATTTTCTATTCATAGGATATTATCGTGGAGCTCTTGAGAAGGAGAGCACACTATGGTGCATTGCCATCGAGATACTTCACTGGTATTAGAGCATTTTGATGCAAAAGCTTTGTTCCTTTTGTGTGAGCGAAGTGAGCACCTACCCACACACCCAAGGCTTTCTCCAAGGCTCATGATTAAGGTGGCCACTAAGGCATAGACCTTGGCATACCTTGTCATCCGAGTCACAGAAGTCACCATTGGCACAGTTGACTGTGTACGAGGGAGGACCTCAATGATCAAGGAAGACAGAGGTTCTCAATACTTGCCCAGAGGTCACCCATCCAAGTACTATTCCTCTGGAGCTCACTTAACCGTGGTAGTCTCTTGCCACTAAGCTACACCCTTTTGGTGCTTTAAGAAGGGGAAAGACTAAGGTTTACATTATCTTCAACAAGTTTTGGGCCCTCAAAGCTTCATTCTTTGATTTCAAAACCTATTTTTGAAGCATTTTTGGGGTGCTTTCTAGAGCCCTTTTGGAGTACTTTAGTGCATAGTTCTCTTCACAAAGGTCCAAGAACATCAAGAAGATTGTTCTTTGTACTTCTTTGATAATGAATGTTCACCTTTTGGGGTTGTGTTTTTAACCACACTGGTTAATCTATAGGTTTCTTGAAAGGCTTTAGTTGTGGTGGGAGAAACCACCGCAAGTCTATGCAGGTTTTTGAACCTAAAGAACAAACTTGACAGACACTTGCAGGTGTTGTTGGCCAGTGTTTGGGCAATGAACTCAGCCTTTCAATGTCATTTTATTGCATATATTGAGCACATACATACTATGTACGCCTCTGTGGATACCACTTATGTACATCCATGTGGTCATTGATATAGTGGTTACGTTTTTTCATAAATCCTTTTACGTTTGATGTGGTGAGGCTTTCTTAACTAGGAGACATCCCAATGTCGGGGTCTCTATAGTGATGCAGGTGGAAGACTTACCCAGCCTTGCCATAGGAGATGTATGATATTTGTTCATAGGTGCTCAATAAGCCTAGTTGGCTTCTTTTGGATAATTGATTATATGTAGTGGAGTAAGTGATTCACTATGCAAGTAAACATGCCAGTACTTATAGTTTTATGAGATTTTGACACTTTTCATATGCTCATTTTGCAAAGAATAATCTAGCAAAATTTTTCCAGATTTTTTGGTTTTCTCAACTATATAGTGGTGAATTAACTCCTTGATACACTTATTGGTGTGAGCACATTTATTCTCACATAATCCTTTTGGTTGGTCATTATTGTTCATTAATTCATTTTTCTAGGAAGACCATTGAAATCTCTTCGAGAATCTGACACTTGGCCATCCTTCTTTGAGCCTTAGTGGTCTTTGGACTCTTCTAGCTCCATTATCATTCTATTTAGTTCTTTACCATCATGGCATCACAGGTCTCATGCATGTCTAGTGGATCGGGTTCTAGCGCCAATGTTTCATGGAGCTATAACTTGCAAGGCAAAGACCATTTTGAGATCCAAAAGTTTGATGGCACAAACTTTTCTCTATGAAAGAATCAGATTAAAGATGTGCTAATTCAGAGGAGGCAATGGAAGCCAGTAAATGGAATCTCAAAGAAGCCTGCAAACATGGATGAAGATGGTTGGGATGAGTTAGATGAAATGGCCAATTCTACCATTCAATTGCACCTAGAAGATAATGCTCACTTTACAGTATTAGACTATGAAAGTTAGAGGAGCTTTGGAAGAACTTATGCAATACATACGAAAAAGAGACAACATAAAATAAAGTGTATCTGATGAGAAAACTATATGACCTTCACATGAAGGACACAAATAGTGCTGCTGCTCATCT
Source organism: Ceratopteris richardii (assembly GCA_020310875.1). Classification (NCBI taxonomy): domain Eukaryota; kingdom Viridiplantae; phylum Streptophyta; class Polypodiopsida; order Polypodiales; family Pteridaceae; genus Ceratopteris; species Ceratopteris richardii. The sequence continues at coordinate 41,286,226 of CM035433.1, read as the reverse complement.
AAATGAGGTTGATGCTATATTCTCCCAATTATAGGCTCAAAAAATGGATATGGATGATGAAATGAAAGAAATCTTGTTGTTATGCACCTTGCCATCATCATGGGACATGTTTTGCACAAATATTAGCAATAGTGCATCTGTTGGTAAACTGGTCTATGATGACATATGTGGAGCACTCTTGGGTGCGGAGATTCATAGAAAATCTATGGTTGGCACTCAAAGCAGAGATGCATATAATGTTCATGATTATTACCAAGGAAAGAATCAACAACATGGTAAGAGCAAGAACAAGGAAAAGAATGGTCAAGGGAATAAGAATACAAGTAAATCCAGGAAGAGGAATATCGAATGCCATTATTTTTGAAGTTTTTTGCAAATCTTTGGGCTTACTTCCTTTTGTGGATTGATTCCACATAGCTTGGCACTTCCGTATACGTAACTGTGAGCTCCTTGTTCACCACATCACTCCTAGGGGGGGGGGGATATTTTATTGATATATTTTGATGTTGATGTGCGTGAACACACTAGGACCATCGGGGCACTTTTTTCCCTCTTTAGGAGGTTTTTTCCCCCGGATTGTATATATGCCTATAACCCTGATGAGTCGCTTATCTTTGTATGTTGTCTTGGTAATACATTTAGCATTGTGTGTTATGCTCCAAGCTTCTTCTTCTTCCTTGTGTTGTTCAAGTGCTTTCGTAGACCTCAAACTCAAACATCAACAAGAAGCTATTGTACTTGAATTTGAAGGGATTATAAAGTTTAAGTGGAAAGCCATATGGTAGGAGATCTCAAAACACTTAAATTCATGTTTTACTGCAAGCTAGGTGATACAAAACATCCATTTCTATATTGTATGCATGGAACGTTAAAAGATGGTGAAAAAAGAAAACTTTAATAAAATAAAGAATGGTAACAAATCGAAAAGCTCAAAATAATACCAAAGGATCACAAATGATGAAAAATTTATCTTATGATGGGAAGCAACTAGTATAATGGTTTCAAGGTATTCTAATGGTTTCAAGGTATTCTAAGTTGTGATCAATGTGTATCTCCAACATGGCCATGTCATGAAGATGATCAAAGTTTTAATGATAATATTAACATTTATTTCAAAAGAGTAGATGTGTGCACGCTAAATGTGACACTCCAAATATTGGAGAAACATAGGAAGCTACATATAAACTATGCTTGGAACATGGAACCTCCGTAGAGGCGTCAAGAATGCATTTAGATGTTAGATGTTATTTTCAAGCATAGGAATACATCACGATGCAATGATCTTGATCAACGAGTCCCAATACAAAATAATATAGCAAATGTTTACATGACATGAGTAAAATTAAGTCATCTACTATGTAACTATTTCATATCAAATAGAAATAAGAAATTTGACCGATGGAAACACATTTGTGATGTAACAAAATTCATTTGAAGTGGTCCAAGTGTAATAATGGAACGTGCGAAAATTTGGGAGTCTTTGGATCGAAGTATCCAAAACATGGAAAATGCAAGTACTTTTAATGGCATATCAATAACCTCAAGATTGCAATTTAAACATTCATTGCGGGTATGGTAAATGCATATGAGACACTATATGGTAAGTGTAAGCTATCTAACAAGGGTATATATAGTGATTATTACTGATATTTACATGTTATTTTGCAACACACTTTGTATGCCATATGTGCCCATGGATCTTAATTTTTGGATAAATATGAGTCACTAGCATTATGGACTAGACAAGGGATTGAGAGGTCTTGCTAATAAGAAAAATATATATAGTTTTTTTTTTTTTTAATTTATAGTTTAAGAATACAATATACGAAGGAGGAAATTAACACAGGATCAATCCTCTTACTAAGATGTTTAATTGGTTCTAGAGGACAATTGGTAGTCACAAGCAAGAATGAGCGCATGGTAATCTATAAATACGGAGAATAGTTGTAGAAGTAACATCAAGTACTAGATATAGGGCAGTCAAAGAATCCTTTGCATAGGATCACCTAAACCATTCGATAGCACCACATCAACGACAAGGTTCATGATGGGTCTTTCCACAAACCTTGGTATAAGGTGATAAATAAATATAACATTTTAAATTTTATTTTTTTAATTCACTTAAAGAATTTTAGAAATAGTATAAAATTGAGTCTCTCAATCATTTTTCAATTTATGCATGAAAGAAACCCAACAAATACCTCACATAAAGTATGTGCCTATTGTGGTGGTAACGGACCAAGAAAGAACTCTAGCTCCATATGTATGAGACTGAATCGAAACCTATGAGCATGGATGCCAAGCCTATTACAAGTGCAAGGGATCAAGTAATAGACCACCATGGGAGAATAGAGCAACAAAAGAAATGATGCAAGTGATATAGAGTTTGAAGTTCAAAACCAATTACAAGTTATCTTTGATGGCCTTGATACTGTTAATTCTTCAATGACACATTATACACAATTTCCAACATCAAAAGCATGGAATGAAGTGATGGATATTGCTTGTATCATATAATTAGAAAGTGGGGTACAAACACAAATATAAACATGAACATTGATAGAGCAAATAGAGAAAGCAACGTCTTCTACAAGAAGTTTGAAGAAACTGAGGTTCATGGTCGCTTTTCAAAGGCCAACATTTGAAGTGAGTCCAAAGGTGATCAAAATGTAATCAAGAAGATGATGCACAAGGACAAGATCTAGCAAAGAACAGAAGACAAGAAGAAGTCGATACAGAAATTGCGGAGAAACTTCATGCACATTTTCAGAGAAGAGGAATTCATGGACTTCATAGGGATCAATAACAAGAACAAAGATAAGAGAGACAACCACAAGAGAAACAACAAAGAAATGAGCACAAGGACAGTCAACAACAAGAAAGAAATGAGCATAGGAAAGGTGAACAAGATAATGATCAGATGAATGAAAAAGATAAGGAAAATATTCAAAGCTAATCATGAACCTTGGGCATGTCTGCCAAGTCCACCACTACCTCCTTTTAACACAAGAAATACAAGTACTGGGGGGTTATTGCACTAAGAGAGATACACAAGTAGAAGAAGAGCACAGAACCAAACATCACCAAGTTATTTTGCATGAATAGCAAGAGACATAATAGAGGAATACTTAGATTCTACCATTCCATTATATCCTAGTTCCCTCCTTCATTAGAAGGTGCATCAAAGGATATACATACTTCACTTTTTGTTGATACATACACATGCAAAAAGAGTAATCATAAAATCAAACCACATATTTTGGATGCATGAACTTAGAAATGATGATACCACTTAAGAGATAGAAAAACCAAAAAATATCTCGTTTTTATGTAAACTTCTTATGATTAATGAGAAATTTTATTTTTTTTCTATTTTTTGGCAATTTCTTAATGCTTTTATCCATTTTAGCATGTTTTAGTGATGTTCGATTGTGTGTAAAAATGTAAGAATTTAAAAAAAAAAAATTGGTGTTCATGATGCCATGACTTTGTAGGTTTAAACAAGTCAAACTTGCAAAAATCACATCACGGTCAACACCACTTTTTTTTACTTCAATATGAACATCAAGTAAAAATGTACTTGCTAGTACAAAAATCAAGGGAAAGCACCTCTTGGTCTTGAGAGAAAAGCAGACTTTAATATGTTGAATTCAAAGTGATTCTTTGGACACATCTAGAAGGCATATCGAGTGCTATATATTGAAAAACATGTCAAAAAACAACATTGTTTACAATGCAATTAACTTTGAATTCATGACCCAAAACCACTTCACTGTGCTTCTCAATCTTTTTTACATTTCATCTTTCATAGACACATTTGCTTATGATTATGGAACAAATTACATTCAAAAGGTATTTAAAGCACATTTCAAAACTATAAAATCAAATTGAAATGCACATTTTGAAAAGGATAAATATACACCTAAGACATATTTTTATTACATACTTCATGATAGAAAAACTACTTACAATGATATCAAAGTTTCAACAAAAGCTTTTTTTGCTTTTCGGCTAACTAAATATGAAGTCCTTGTGGAGGAGCAAAATAGGGATAGTTAATCCAATCAGCACAATTTTGGTTGTTTTTTACTTTAATGGTGAAGGCCTTCTAGTTGCACCACCTTGGTATAGGTCCATAGCACGGATTGTAGAGAATATGTAGAGGGGCCTTGCTCTAGGTTTGAAGCATTTTTTAATATTCACGTAATAATTGTGCATGCCAATTGAGTTGAAAGATAGTGCCTTAGTTTTGCAGTAGTAGGAAGGTTATCAGGCTCAAATTGGGTGACAAATATAGGCCTTTTTTTTACTATCCTCTCTATGTTTTCGTTGCATTCCTTTAGTAGTACAAAGTATGGAAAGTATTGGAGGTCATTTGTAACAATCTTGCAATGGGGTGTTAGTTGTTGGAAGTATTTGGAGGACATTGTATCGTGAATATATCATGTCCTTATTCTGTAATGTGCCCTCCTATTATGGGTTGCAGCTCATACTCTTCTTCATAGACTGCTAGTAATTTAGGTAGTGAGGGTAGATCTTTGATGCTTGTCATTTTTAGGGAGACTTCATGTTTTTGGAGTTGGATGAACATTTCAATGGCTTGTTTGTGTAGTTCGTCCAATTGTCACGTTGTTTCTTTTGGGATTCTGAATGAGATATGCTCAAGTGATTGAGCAATAGTTGTAGGTGCATGATTTGTATCTTTCAAAGTGATAATTCTTTGATAAGTTTTTCATGTTTAGTCAATGGATTAGTGTAGTCTTCGAGTACAGTTTTAACTCCACTAAGGGGCATAGACTGAAACTTGGAGGGACATACTCGGGTGGTGCCTATCATTTCCATTGCAGCCTTGGAGTTCTCTTGATTTTGCTTCTCTAGCCTTGCATTTTCTTCACGTTGGTTTGCATGCATGAATGATGGGTAAGGAGTTGGCAATGCGGAGGGGGTGGCAAGAGGTGTCCGGAATGTGTGGATGCTTGTGCGTGGTGGTGGAGGGGGAAAGGAAAATCTTGTGGAGGTGAAAGTAGGAGGGGGTTGGATGGAGGGTGGAATCACCGATGAGGTTCTTGATATATACATTGCTTCCATGACATTCTCTTGTGAAGTGGAGATGTTGAGAATGAGGATAGGAGTAGGAGTGATTTGGTAAGGGGTTGATTTGGTAAGGGGTTGATTCTAAGAATCTTGGTAGCTTGGAATTTCATATTCCTACAAAACATATTGTGTATATGAGATTTGAATATTTGTATCTAATTGGCCACGGATCTCGAAATCAAAAGTGGTGGCAAATCATCTATGACTGCCTAGCAAGACAAATGCCTCCGCCATAGTGGCTTCTGTTTGTATGGTGGTTGCTTCAATGATGGTTTTTTTGTGGGTGATTTCTCCTTGGCCATCTAGCATTACTAGGTGTGGTACCCTGATTCTAAATGGTGGTACTATTGGTGCAAGTTCTATGGGAGATGGTTGGGAGTGGGTGGTGTCTTTGTTGGTTGAAGGCACGAAATGATGCCACTCATCCTCTTGTTGTGGTGAGAAGTTGAGCCTCTTTTGTCCTTGAATGTTCGCAACTGAGTTTGGTTCAATACCCTTTCAATTGGAATGACATATGCCAAGCACATATGTACAATCCCTGTAATGGCACAATAGCCATTGAGAACTTGTTTGTCATGCCACCTTGCATTGGTATACAATTGGTCAATGATCTACATCAGTAAGTCAATACAGAGTGACATGTTTTGCACCAAGTAGAGATTGAATCATATCTTTTTGTGGAGTTGTGTAAATCAGTCTCGGATTGGAAAGGCAGTGTTGCATACACATATAAAGGGCCATATATAAGTTACGTGTGATTGGGGACATTTCATATAGCTTCAAACCCTCACTTTTCTTTGTCTCTTTGGGGATCAAAGTTTCTTTATCAAATGGAATGTGTATTCCAAACATCTTGAGTGATTTCCTTAATAGCTTATGCATGAGCTTGAATTTTGTTCAGGGATTCGTCTAATAGAAGTGACGGTAGCACAAATGTCCCTAGCACATCTTTGTCAATAATTTCTTGTAAGTGTGTATCAGAAAGTAACAACGGCAAAAATTGGGCTTAGTGAAGGAGGTTACAAAGTATTCTACTACACCAGCTTTCTCCTAGATGGGTTGTAACTCTTCTAAATTTTGTAATGTCCTTAACTCTTGGGGGAAGAATTGAGACCTACCCCAGCGATTATCAGATTCTAGTTTAGACTCCCAAATGTATTTGGCATCTGCACGTGGACCAAGGAAACCTTGAAACGAATGCAATTTAGCATGAAATGTATTAGTCTAGTTCTTTGGGGGGGTCATCAATAAGAATTTTTCCTTGAGTGTCAACAAATTCTAGCAGTGGGAGAGGGGGGTATTCTTTGGTGTGATGGGTCCTGTAATCCACAAGCTTTTGGCTTGGGCCTACTTTTAAGATATCGGATGTCTGCATCATAGAGTGCTTTTGATTATGATGATGTGCTAACACAAGGAAAACATATTAATATTGAAATAAACATCGATCCCAGTATGGTGAGACCTCACTCCCTTTCCAAAACTAACATGATTTTCATGTACCCCTTATGTTTTATAGGTGCACTATTGATATTGTGCTTATTTCACATCATTAAACCACCTATATGCATACTTTGGATGATGCATCATCTCAACATGCTTTATATGATCTAGGTGAATGTTACAGTGTTCAGAATTATCTATTAGGACCTTTCATCCTTGATTGCTTGGGGATCCAAATTTGTTGGATTGTATGTAGTTGATGTCCTTCCTTCACATCAGGTGTCTGCCTTCATTGTGCTTTATTCTTCTACTATGCCAGTGATGATTTTGGTGAAACATTTGGTTGTCCAACTTTCTTTACCCATACCTACTTTGTACCTGGCAGAGTGTGCTTCCATCATTCACTGCTTGCAAGGTTGTAGGTGAACATTGTTTATTGTTGTTATTCTGCAGTTGTGTCTTTGCTTGATGTAGCTTCTTTGTTGTACTCTCATTGGGAATAGAAGGGAACTCACTTGCATAACTTATCCATCAGGAGGTGAGGCATTCTGCACAACATACTTAAGGGTACATGCACAATGAGTGGACTTAGAACTAGAGAATCGGAGAGTCCCTAGTTGTACTATGAGGTGTTGCTTATTGACCCAAACCTGAAGAATACCTTTTCAAAGGTTGAAGTTGACCACATGGTCATAGATCCAATCTTGGCCCAATATCAAAGGTTCTGTGAGATTGTCATCATGGAAAACTAATAACTTTACTATCAACGAGATATAATGTAAGAAGATAGGAATTTCCACCTGGCAAATGCAAGGGGTTTCCACTCCTCCTAATCCTATGAGGTAAGCCTCAATCGGATTCAATTGTATGTTCATGTCTTGACAACATGAATACGTTATGGCACTCATGGAAGCTCCTCAATCAATCAGGGCTTTGATCATTTTGGTTGTAGTGCCTTGTCCTATCTCTATTGAAATGAATGGTTATCTATCCACTATGCTAGGGGAGGTATTCCTTCAAGTTTGATACATTTCCATATGATATCTTGGGGCATCTAGATTGTTATTGGCAATCATTACTATATTTCTTGAGAATTAGTACTTACATCATAAAGGTGAGACTAAAATACATATTATTATTATTATAAAATCTTGCATGCTTTCCTAAGTTGTCTTTTGTGTACATTATTGCACCGCCCAAATCCTAAAACATAGTAGACTCAAGGACTGAACTTTATTAAGGACACTATTAAGACTACTCTTCAATCATGTTCCAAGAACATAATCTATCAGGGCATATAAACCTTAGAATTATTATAGTGTGAGTCAAATAGGAAAAAATCTATTAGACATCACAATTTTCCGAAAGAAAATCCCTACTTTGGTATTCAAGTTCAATGCTCATTAAGATCTAAGTATGTCAAAAAGTCTAGTACTAACACCAGAAATATCTAGAAGAGCTTGAAATTAAAGCTATAACCATAATCAAAATGGCAAAAGTATTAATGAAAATTGGTTAATCGACCAGTACCTAAAATAAAACTTTCCTCTTGAAAGCCTTAAAGTTAATGTGGCAATATGTCCAAAAGAGTCCCAAGATCATGCGTCTAAGAAACCTCTTAAAGCCTTGCGATTTGTAAATATTTCCAGTTAAGGTTAGCTAATCAGTGTATAAGATTATAAGTATTTTACTGTTTGATTATATGAACTACTAAGGCATGCCAATAAATCTCTCTCTCTCTCAGTGTGAAGAAATCATACACTGAACATTGAAGAAATCATTGGTGATGCAGCAGGCATGGCAAGCTTAATGATAATTGATCGCATCGCTAAATTAGTGCCGCGGAACTTGGAAACTTATCCGATAAACAAAGGTAATGCTCAAAAGGAGAGAGAGAGAGAAGAAGAAGAGAAATGGAGAGAAATGAAAGTATAAAGACACCACTAATCCTTATCATCAGTGGCCATGAAACTAAACAACAACACACACACGTGTATATATATATATATATATATATATATATATATATATATATATATATATATATATATATATATATATATATGTGTGTGTGTGTGTGACTTAGGCGGAACATGCTCCAAAATTAAACCAATAAAAACGATAAAGGGAACTCGATCGAAAGGAAAAGAATCATTTAGAAATTAAGTCATATAAGTTTTTTTTTATAGTTAATGGTTTTACTATTAAAGAGGTGATCCCTACAAAGACCAAAACATAAGCACTAAAGTAAAGAATCACCATGGTGACCTGGATACATGTCTACGACGAATGTGTGTAAGTTCATGACTACAAGTCTCTAAATTAATTTGTTCCGAAAAGAATTTTCTTTTGTATCCGAATAAAAAACAATTGTATCTAAATAGAAAACAAAGGACACAATGAACCAAACCAATCATCAATTCAAAATTTTGGGTTACCAAAAGATAGGTATGTGTGTGTGCAACTTCATATGATTAAAAACACTTAATTAATAAATGAATATGTATGTATGTGTCGGCCCCACAGCCAAGGGGAGGGTGTTGCTCTACCACAATGGTGAGAACCACGTTAAGAAGCTCCACCTCCTTAATGTCAATCCGCGGAAGAGATAGGAGTGATATGAAGATCGTGAATGTGAGATGAAGTGAGAGTGAAGGTGAGAAGCATAGAAATGCACACACACATACACACACACACTACGAAGAGACAAGCAATACACAATGGAAGGTGGGAAATTAGCTCTATTACTCAGAACACTATTACAAGCTCAAAAGAACTCTAACCTCAAACAAGCTAACACTAACCAGCCTCAAAAATGAGCTCTCTAGCTCTTTTTATAGTTTCTAAACTAGTTTTGATCGGTTTCACATCTAGTGACCGGCATAGTTAAAAATTAGGTCCTAGATGCTATTTGGAAGGGTAAACGATGTCTAAAAATAACGAAAATTGATATGCTTGTTCTACCTAAGCTCATCAAGCTCGAGGACTCCTCGGCTTGCACAAAATGGAGCTATGGATTACAAAATGGGGTTTTCTATGTTACATATGTTACAATAGTGATAAAAATCACTGTTGGAGGTTTTTGAAAAGTATTTTTAGAACATGATTCTTTGAAAAAAGATTTGACTGGCTCCCTGCTCCGTTGTTACATGCTTCCGCGTCATCTTGAGCGAGGGTGTGCTCGGAGATACGAATGCCTCGAGCCAGATCTGCCTCGAGTTTCTCCCAGTCGATTGGTTGCAGTTCTTCCGGTGGCGGGAGCTGATAGTGTGTGGAATAGACCATTCGTTCACAGGCAAATAATTGTAATAAATGTGTAGGCCTGCTTATGAATACCTCTGAATGGTATTCCCAGAAGCCGGTTGTGAACATCTCTTCTAACGTCTGCTTGTAGCACGCCGGTAGGTACTTTATTCTGCAGTGCTAGGCATAACACACCTGTAGCGATGGCGTTGTACTCATATCATATACCAGGTCGAAATTGCCATGCTCAAAGCTCGGGGTGTTGACATGGGGTGCCTTGACGCGTCGGAAGACTTTAAAAATCATTTGCATCATGTCAAAGATTTTGACAGTCATATGCGCCGCTATATCGTCCATATGCTTTAATCTAGGGAACCAGTGGCGAATTGTAGCCAACAGTTGGTAACTCAATGGGTGGCTTAAAATAGGGGTAATTCAACCAGTCTTGGCACTGCTTATTGTTTTGTACCTTAATAGCAAAGGCAGTCCAGGAGCGGCGTCATGGCACTGGTCCCCAACATGGGTTGTACTTCAAATGCAAAGGTGCCTTTACCCATGTACTCATCATTTCTGGATACTGCTGTAGTAAATCTTTTCGCCACTCTCGTTGATAGATCTTTCCTTGCTGCGCGTTTAGTGGCAAATCATCCGCCTCGAACTGAGTCGCATGCGATGGTTTCTTACCTGTCTCTTTCTCAATGGCTAACTGGTATTCAGCCATTAACATAAAATACGGTTTATACTGTAGCTCGTGCCCAGATATGTATCGTCGCGGGGCCAAATGAGCAAAGAATGGAGACTGTAATATTCTTTCTTCTATCATCGCCATGGCATGTAATTGAGCCTCTACTCTAGCTGAGTGCGTTGTTCCAAGTTCCTCAATAGTCTTCATCCACGCGGGGGTCGGAAGTTCGTACGTCATCTGACCTTCGGCCATGAAGCGTCCGCCTGGGATGGGTTGTGGCTCGTATGCCTCTTCAAACGTTTCCTCCACCGGAATGGTGACCGTTTCTTCCTCAGCTGGAAGCTCAGGTGGGGAATCTGGCCTTGGTGGTGCTTCATATACTGCAATCCTTGATTCAAGGTTCGATACCTGGGCCCGTAATGCGTTGAGTTCCTCTAAGATGTCAGGAGAGGGGTCCACAGGTGCTAGTATGTCTTGGTGTGCCGGTTCTCGTAACTGGAGTAATTTGTGATCTTCTTTGAGTTTTTGTAACTCCTCGTTCATGCGGTCGTATTCATCTAGTAATCTTACATGATCGTCTAGCAGCATCCTCATCGAGTCTGAAGGAATGGCTTTGAACCTGCTAGGACTGAGTGGTTGGTCTGGGTGGTCGAGCGCTGCTTCTAAGTTTTCTCGGTTCTGATCCTGTAAGCGCTGGTTTTCTTCCTTGGCGGCTGCTAGGTGTCTTCGTAGTAAGCCCATGTTTCGTGTTAGCGTTGCATTGCGGACTGTCTGGGCTCTTAATAAGTTATCCAGGTCAGCAGTTGCTTCCTTGGTCTTTTCTTCGCTTTCTAGTTCCAATTTGTGATAAGCCTTGCGTAATTCCTGGTATCGGTTGTTCAGAGAGGCATTCTCAATAGACAATAAATTAAGCTGCGACTGTAAGTCATTGGTTGTCCTCTGCAGCTGCTGATAATTATCACCAAGAGATGTGAACTCATCTCTCACTTGCGTCATACACATGAACATCTGTCGAAATGCATTATCTACAGTGGGTGATAGTATTAATGGGGTGCTAAATGAAGATGAAGTTGGTGTAGATGCAACGGGAATGGGGAATGGGGGTGGGAAGGTGGATGATGTAGTGATTGTTGAAAATTGTGATGTGCCTAAATATGTTTGTGCCGTGAGTGAAGTGAGTGATGGTGCAGTGGGTGGTGAGATGTCCATGTCAGTGGACGTATCTAGTGCGGTGACCGTGAATATGGGTGTGATTGTGGGTACTCGTGCTGGTGTAAATACGGGATTTACAAAGGTTGAGGGGTAATTCACAAGGGGGCTGGCTGGAGCAGCTTGGTAGAAAGGGGAAAGAGGGGTTACAGTGGGTCGGGGAGGTGAGACGGGGGAGAAGGTTAATGGCGGTGGGAATGGGAAAAGGGGTCTTGGAGTTGTGGGGAAAGGTGGAAGAGATTGATGAAGGAATGGGTTGGATAGAAAGGTGGGTGTGGGAGGGGGTAGACTAGGGCTAATGGGTGCGGGAATTGTGGGGTGAGTGGTCGTAAAGACAATTTCTGCAACACCACCGGCGAATGAAGATGTTGGTCTGGGGGAAGGAGGGTGAAGAGGGGAGGCTGGATGGACGGGCGGTGAGAGAGGAGCGGTTGGGGTGGTCGGTACTTCAGTGACTACTGAGGTTTGTACAGCTGTAGCGCGGGGTGGGGAGTCTACAAAGATGGTTTCTACAGCCAACGAACTTTCGGGGACGAGGCGTGCCTCCCTGGCTTGTTCAGAAGACTGTGCTCCTGTTGGTACACGAATGTATTCGCCGGGCTTTGAAAGTAGGCGTACTCTGCGGGGGTCAAACTGTGGTAGTGGCTTTCGTTGCAAGTACCTGAGGGCTTCGTTGGAGCCCACTGATTTGACTAACTCTCTGAATCCTTTGATGTATGCGTCTTCGAATCCGCCTGTGACAAGTTCTTGTTCTATTATTGTTTGACTCTCTTCCTCTGTCAGCTTTTTGCGTGCCCAAACCTTTTCCATAGTTCTATACAGCTTCTCAATAGCCAGTGTGTAAGCGGCTGCTTCGTAAGTTTCATCTTCATGGGTACTTGTATCACCATGTGTGTCTGTTTGTTGGCCTTGGCCATCTGTCTGTTCATGCTCTTGGGATTCTTGTGTTCCCTGGCTAGCTTCATCGTCTCCTTCGTCATCATCGGTTGCTGTTCTTTCGTCATCAGAGCTGGACACGATCTATCCTTGTGGCTGATCCCTGGGTGTGGTAGGGTAGCTAGGCCTTTCAAATTCTTGAGAAAACAATTGTCCTTCTGAAAATTGGAACTCATTGGAGAATGCATCGGGCATCTCAAAATCAAAAGTTTGGTCCAGTGGCTCTGCTTGTCCTGCTTCTAAATGGGGTATTGGAAAAGAGAAAGCTTCCGCACCAATAGTGGTGGGAAGTTCAGCTGCTGTGGTGATAGGTTCTGTGGTTGTGGTTGTTTGAGGTGCAACAGTACTGGTGGTGCCCTCCGGCGTAACTGGTCTTGATAACTGTATACGAATTGGTGGTACCGTGGGAGTGGCTGCTGTTGGTGACTACTCTGGAGATGGTTGTGGCGAGGGTGATTCTTGGACTTGTAGACACGGGATAGTACCTCTCATCCGCTTTCCGGCTCTGCCTTTGCTAGACTTTCTAGCCTTCCTAGTGGTGCCTTTAAATGCTTTCAGTTCCTCACTGGTCATGGCACGCTCAATTGGTAAGTCATACGCCAAGCACATATATATGATCCTGGTGAGGGCGCAGCACCCATTGATTACCTTCTTTCGCTCCCACCTATGTTGTGCCAAATAGAGCTGATCAATTATCCAGCTGGCTAGATCAACCGTTTGCGGTCCAGTACATGCTAAGTACAATCCAAACCAGATTCTCTTGTGAGGCATGGTAAAACGATCCTGAGCTGGGAAAGCAAAGTGCTGCATGCATATTCGTAATGGCTTAGAGAGCTCAGGGGTTATGGCTGAAATATCCTCCCACTTAGTTACGTCACCACGTTTCATCTGCTCTGGGACTAGCCGTTCTCTCTCCGTCGGAGTGTGCGTTCCATGTATTTTCAGAGCTGCGCGAATTAAATCTTTAGACAAATAAAACCTTCTGAATGGAGGATCATTTACCAAGGATGGTAACATGAATGTGCCAGGTAGATCCTTGTTTTCTGAAGCTGTGAAGGTGGTTACCAAGTAAAAACATCTGTAAAAATCGAGTTTAGGCAGAGGGTCGCTAAAATACTCTGTAAATCCCGCTCGTGCCCAAACGTGCGTTAGATCTTGTGTATTCTGTAGTCCTTCAAATTCTCTTGAAAAGAACTGGTATTTGGCCCATGTGCGAAGATCAAATGCCAAATTGGCCTCAAATATGAAATCAGCATTTGCTAATGGTCCTGCTAGGCCTTGAAACCAGTGAGAATTACGATGAATCTTCTCAGTATATCCTCTAGGAGGATCATCGATTGGCATGGGTCTTGGAAAACCTTGAAACTCTGGTGGTTGCATCGTAGGATAAGATTCCGCGAGTAATTCTCCAATATTGGCCATTGGTGTGCTTAAGCCAGCTTCTGATGGTCCTGCTTCCGTTTGCATGATGGCTGACGAGCTAATGGAAAAGATCTGCTACAAAAGATTAACACATTAGTATGGAAATTAATTATGATCCCATTAAGGTGAGACCGCAATCCCTTTCCATAACCGATGTGTAACCCGTGTAGCCAAGTGTCGTGAAGTGATTGATGCAATGATCTTTTTGCAGAGCTAATGCAGGTCCCTAGACACCTACATGGTTCAGATTATGCCTACATTTCTTGATGAGCTTTTATTATGCATGATGTGGGGTTTTGGTGTATGAATTTATACAAGGTTTGGTTGAGGGTGAATTATTACAAGGGTGGAGTTTAAACGGGGTGGGAGAATTGTTAGATAAGGGGGTACAAAAAGACGTCTGGATACGTTTCGGTATCCATTTCCTAAGAGTCTTTGAGTGGGTGGTGTGTTTCTGCTGAGGGACAAAAAGTGGTATCGGGTTTGGTGGTATTGAAGGATGGAAAGATTTGTGAGGGGTATATATTACATGGCTTGAGGGTTGGGCTATAATACATTGTTTGGGTACCCAAATCTGCATGGGTGTGGGTCGATGATAAGATACTTCTTGGCGATCCAAATCTGCCGAGTATTTGTACTTGTAGAAGAAGATCGAGGGGACTTTGGATGCTGACTCTGCTTCTTTTGAAACTTTGTCCTGTTCTTGTCTGTAGTGTTGCCAATAGCCTGTGGTTGTTGTCCTTTTGGCACCCATATTTGTTTCGTGCCACTTGTTCTGTGATGTTGATACTGCTGCTTTCCTTGCCTTGTCTGGTGGTGTCGTCAGTCTGGGTTCCTCTGTTGTGGTTGACTCCTTCGAGGTTGGGTTTGAGAGGTCCATTGGATGCTCTGCTTTGGAAAAGAAGGGAGATCCAACACTTGCGTGACCTGCCCATTAGGAAGTGATTCGTTCTTTATCTTTAATCTAGGCCAGTCCGCAGCAAGTTTGGAAGGATGAGCACCGCAGGGTGTTGTGCTCATTTGGCCGCTGATGCAACCCACCTGACCGCTGAGTGTGTTCATCTGCCCTAGCGGTTGGGTAGCTGCCCCTTCTAGTTTGCAGGAAGCCCCAGGGAAGATCTCATGTCGTCCTTCTGATTGACAACTGTCCATAGCCAAGCCCGAGTGGGTTGGTGTAGACGTAACGTGACTGGTCTGACCCAAGATCTTCCGGTCTTCCGTCGCATGCGTTTCATAGGGTCTAGGGTTACAAACCTCAATCGGAATGCAATTAGGGAAGTCAAGCAGTATCACTCGCTTCTGTTCTAAGGTTCCAATTTGTATGGAGCCTTGTCTAAGATTTAGGTCCACTGAGTGATCGTATAGCCAATCTTGGCCAAGGATTAGGGGTTCTATCAGGTCGTCATCATGGCACACTAGTAGCTTCGCTGTCATGGTCACATCCTTAATGAGGATAGGAAGGTCCACCTCACCCATGCAAGGGGTTTCCATGCCTCCTAGCCCTATGAGGTATGCCTCAATTGGCCGCATTTTTATTCCTGAATCCTTATAGTGGGACCATCTAATAGCACTAGTCGCAGCACCTGAGTCAATTAAAGCCCTGAGCTCTTGGCAAGGGTTGTCGTGCTCTAGCCTGACTGTAATGAATGGTCTCCTGTCCACTATACTAGGATGAGTGGTTGACTTTACTTGACACATGGCCATGGGATATCTGGGTGTAGTTTCCAGATGGTTATAATGTTCTCTCCCTAGTCCTTGTCTTCTTAACTTCATGCGTTTAATGCGTTCTATTGCTTCTGCCTGAGCCTCCGCTCATATTCTATTTTCTTCCTCCTTACGCTTCTTTGCCAACGTGAGTCGTCTAAGCATATCCTCAGTAAGAGGTTCCTGATATAGCTTGACTCTACAGCCACTAATATAATTAGGCATTATATCTCCTTCTAAAGTGGCTAATTGTACTGCTCCACTTGTTGAGAGTCTGTTAATGATCATAGGTCCATAACCTCGCTTTTCTAACTTACGTGTGTGTTGCTTTAGCATATATACTAGAACTAAATCTCCTTCTTTTAGGCTTTCTGTCGCTTCTTCGCTGCATATATTCCTACTGCCGCCTTTAGCCTGGTTTCTCCTAATCGTTCCAAGTCCATTATTCTCGCTGATAATTCATGGCCGGTCCACTGATGTTCTTGTGCAACCTTAAGGGTCGGTATCAAGAAGTCCAAAGGAAGCACAGCATTCTGACCAAAAACCATCTGAAAGGGAGTTGCATTGAGTATGGTCTTGTAGGCCACTCGATATGCCCAAACAGCGTGGTGTAACTGTTTGTCCCAATCTGAATGTTTGTTGTTCACGAGTTTCGTCAGTACGTTACAAAGGATCTTATTAGTGCTTTCAGCCTGACCATTCCTGAGGATGATATGGTGCGGATTTCTTGTGAATCACCATAAAATCCTGTAACAAATATTCAATGACTTGGTTTAGAAAGTGAGTGCCTCGATCGCTCACTAACTCTATAGGCAATCCATATCTTGTAAAGACATTTTCAAATAAGAATTTTGCAGTTGTGTGTGCATCATTCTTTTTCGTGGCTTTTGCCTCTACCCATTTCGTAAGATAATCTGTGGCAACAATAATGTATTCCGCATGTGTACCTTTTGCAGGGGGGTTAATGGGTCCTACAAAGTTTATACCCCACTTAGAAAATGCACGTCTGCCCATCATGGGTTTCAATGGCATTTCGTCTCTACGAGTAGGAAACTGAGTTCTTTGGCACACATCACATCTCTTTACATAGGTATGAGCATCCATGTGAAGAGTGGGCCACCATAATCCTGCAAAGAGGATGGCTTTGATTATCCTATCGGGTCCAAAATGACCTCCTGCAACACCTTGGTGTGCAGTCTCTAGTATGCTCAGATAATTGCTCTCATGAACACATTGTCTTATATATCCATCTCGTCCTCTTTTGTATAGGTTATCGCCAATAAGTGAATAATCTTGAGCTTCCTGCTCTAGACTGCGTTGTCGAGCTAAGGTCATTCCCTGAGGGAATGTCTTCGTCCTCAAGTATGTCACTAACTGTTCACTCCAGTCTGGTGTGAGAGACACGTGATATAATGTAGCATGCTCTACTGGTGGTCTTTCACAACAAACGTTGCATTCCTTACACAACTTGTAGACATCTGCTTCCATCAAAGGCCAATATACTCCTAATCTATGCAGAGTCTATAATGTTCGATGTTTTGAATGATGTTGCTTTAATGCACCTATGTGTGCTAATTGCAACCAATTCGCATGTTCTGATTCATCTACACAACAAGCAAGAATCTTTTGATTATCCTGTTTATATATGCTTCCTGCCATTATTTGGTATCTCTGAGACTTGGTAATCTCTCCTTCTTTGATCTTTATCCTAGGATTCTTGGGTCCGTATGTCAGAATAGGGACTATAGGCTTAGCCCATTCTGGTGCTATCTCAAGGTTAAACAAGTATGCATCTGGTAGATCATCCGCTACTCCTTGAGGAGCTTCTCCTGAGGTTAATCTTGAAAGGTGGTCAGCTCTAAGATGTGTCTTTCCTTTCCTGACTACTACTTCAAAATCATACTCCATGAGTAATAGAAACCAACGTATCAATCGTCCTGTGTTACATGGTTTGTTGACTAGGTACAATAGGGCTTGATGATCTGTAAAGAACTTGAACTTATTGGCCAACAAGTAGTGCCTAAACTTCTTTACTGCGTAGATCATCCCTAATCCTTCTCGTTCCGTCGTGGTGTAATTTCTTTCTGCTGCGTTCAATTGTCTGCTCGCGTAAGCTATGGGGAGATCTATATTACCTTCATTCGTGGGTTGTGCTAACACACATCCTATGGCATAATTGGATGCATCCACATGTACATGGAATGGCTTACTCCAATCTGGGGTAGTCAATATAGGTGCTGAGCACAAACGTCGTTTGAGTTCATTGAATGAATTTTCACATTCATTTGTCCATTCGAAATTGGTTAAAAGAGAGTACAAAGGCTTGGCTATTATTGCATACATGTGTATGAATCTCCTATAATAACCGCAATGGCCCATAAATGCCTGTACCTCCTTCACATTAGTTGGTCTAGGTAAATCTGCAATTACCTTCACCTTTTCTTCATCTGTAGAGATTCCATTTTTTGACACAATGTGTCCTAGAATTTTGCCTTCTCTGACCATGAAAACGCACTTTTCTGGGTTCAAACAAACCTGACATTCTCGACATTTGTCAAATATTTGCCTTAACTCTGGGATATGCGTCTGTCTTACATTTGAATGAGCACATAAGTCATCGACATAAACTTCCAAACTCTTGCGTAAGAATTCCTTAAAAACATGACACATGAGTCGCTGGAAAGTGGCGGGTGCATTTGTTAAGCCAAATGGCATCACACGAAATGCAAATATGCCCCATTCAGTGGCAAATGCCGTCTTGTGTTGGTCCTCTGGAGCAATGGCTACTTGATTATAGCCTGAAAAACAAGGAAGCTGTAAACTTCCTTGCCCGTAACTCTTTCCAATAGATGTTCCGTGATAGGAAGAGGATAACTATCTCTAATCGTTGCGGCATTAACTTTTTTAAGGTTAATACACACACGCAATTTTCCATTCTTCTTGGGCACAACCACAATGGGGGATACCCATTCGGTATGCTCAATTTCGTAAATGAATCCTGCTTCTATCAAGCGATCTATCTCCTCTTTAATCTTCGCAGCGTAGTTATCATTGTACGTGTAAGGTTTCTGTTTCGTCGGTTTTGCATCTGGAGTCATAGGGATTCTATGAGAACATATATCTGGATCTACTCCTTTCAAATCTTTGTAACTCCAAGCAAAAACGTCTCTATATTCGTGCAATAGGGCAACTAGCTCTTCTTCTTCTTCAGTTGTCAAATCATGCCCTATGTATGTACATTTTTCTTCTTCTCCTTCGATAGCAACTATTATTTTCTTGGTTTTCTCTCGGTTATCATA
Organism: Ceratopteris richardii; assembly: GCA_020310875.1. NCBI lineage: Eukaryota > Viridiplantae > Streptophyta > Polypodiopsida > Polypodiales > Pteridaceae > Ceratopteris > Ceratopteris richardii. The sequence goes on along the minus strand of CM035433.1, from coordinate 41,267,194 downwards.
TACTTGTCTGTCATTCGCCTTTCTATTAGGCATTCGTACCATGATTCTTCTATCTTCGACTTCATATTTCTTGAAATTCTCGGGTACTTCAAACAAAGACTCTTCTTTTTCTGACATGGTTTCTTTCTTCTTTCTTTTATTGCCTTCACTCTTGTTAGTCACTTCCGTGGCTAACCTCACCTCATTCATAACTTCCTCGTGTCTCTGAGGGTGAGTGTCTACGTCATAGAAATATTCTTCCTCTGATGCAAATGGAGAGTCCATGATAATTGATTCTAAATCAAAATCGCTTGCATCCTCAAATGCATCAGTGTTGGGTTCACACTCTTCTAAAATTGCATCGCACATGATTGGCTCTATCATGAAAACTGAAATGTCATAGCCATCCTCGTCACAGTGGGGTGTCCATTGTTCTTCATTGATGGCTACGTCCATGGTTGCTAGGATTTCTGCCCAACCATGGGGTTCAAACTCTTCGTCTGGGAATACTACAGGTGCGTAGGCTGGATCTTGAAGGGTTCGTGGATGTTGTTCTGCACCTAAGGTCCTGGCTTCTAACCTTTCTTCCTCTTTTTTGGCTACTTTACACATCCATAAATGAGCATCCTCATGCAACCAAGAAGGATCTGATTCTAATGAGTGCACGGATTCCGTCTCTACTGGTGTCTTATGGATGGTATTCCATTGTATTGGGGGTACATCTCGATGTGAATAGTCTTTAAGATTGACTTTGGTAGTCACCCCTAAATGTTGCAAGTACAAAGAATTAGTTCCCCAATCTTGTACAATTTGCAACTGACGCATGAATGGTCGTCCCAATATCATCTCATAAGCATGGTTTTTTGCAAAGTCACAAATGGCAAAGGTATGCTCAAATTCTACACCACAAGTGGTGAGAGATATGCCTTCTAGTAAGCCTAATGGTTTTTCTATGTGTCCGTCAGCCATTTGTAGCTTCATCCTGGTGGGTCTTAATGCTGGCTTACCCCAACGTTTCCATAAGGCGGTGGTAGCTATGGCTACTCCGGCTCCTGAATCTAAGATGGCTTTCGTGGTGTAGCCCTGATGGGTTATCGGAAGATAAGTGTTACCTTCCTCTCCTTTGCTTACATCTCCAATCTTTTCTATGGGTATTTCTGGTACCTTATTTTGTGATCCTATTTGTGAGGGAGTAGTAGCAAGCTCGGGGAATTGATTTGCTACATGTTTCCACAATTCTGGTTTTACCTTTAACAACTCCTCTAGAGTGAGATTACATTGTACTTTAGTGTTATTGATCACTTCCGTGTTTCTAGGGATTACTGATTCTTCATTCCTCACTATTATCGTGGGTGCTCTCATACTAATAGACTTTGCTTCCCAAGGTCCTGTGAACTAAGGTAATTCTTGTAAAGAATTAGATTCAAAGCCTGTGTGTTCACTCAGTTGTTCCTCCTCTACCTCATCGTAAATCGAGGGAATATCTTGGGGAAATTGTTCTTGCAAGTCGTCTATTTCTTGAATAGGAGGGTGTGTTCCTTGTTCCTTTCTCCACTTCTCTTCTTGTATTTCTCTCAAAAATTCATGTGAATATTTATGTATGGAAGACAAATTGTCTTGACTTTCTGAGTTGGGTACTTGAGATAGGGATGGCGCATTCCTTTCCTGTGTCTCTGGGACAATAGGGTTCCTAGGCTGATCCTTTTTCTCTTTGCTTTCAATCAAATATTCTAGCCTCTCCATTAGTCCTTGAAAGTGTAGTTCCGGTTTTGCCATGTTATTCCAATTAAGATATCTAGAGGCTTCGAACAAAGTTTGTGCTAGTTCTACCATCTTCATGCAAAGTTTAGTTCTCTCAATTTCTAGATCAGCTCGAGGGTAGTTTTTGCTCATTTCAGCTACCTGAGGTCCCTCTTTTAATCTAGCCTGATATGCACGAAACATCATGTCTAGATTTTCTGGTATGGGTTCCGCTAAAACTGATCCTGATTTCTGAGCTGGATTCTCTTGATTCAAGTCCTGTGAAGTCAATTCTAGAATTTTGGCTCTAGATTCCTTCAAACTTCCTTCCAACTCAGTTATCTTTTTACTCCATTTTCTCTTTATTCTTTCTCTAGAATCTTTCCAGGATTTTGTCTTTTTACTGCTAGATTCTGCAACTTCACTACTTCCAGCTACTTTCTCCTCATTAAGCTGTTGGTTCTGTAAGAGCGCATGGGCTCTTGTTATAGCTTGGATAGGCACGTATGTAGGGTTGGATCCATCTGCGTTATTTACAATACCTATCACATTGATCGGTGTCACATTCGAAGCGTTAACTGGATTTTTAGGACAATCTTTGATTATGTGCTCTTTGCCACAATCAGCACAAAAGCCTTGGATGTTATAGTACTGTGATTGTCCTGCTATCGGGGGATGTGGACAATCCTTTATGAAGTGATCTCCTTGGCACCTAAAGCATGGTCCTCTAGGGCCCTGTGGTCTCTGTTGTCTTAATTGGGGCCGCGGATTTGGGTTTGTGTACATCACATTAGCATAGTCGGGCTCCCAACTAGGTTCCACTGGTGGACTATCATAATGATAGGTTTCTACGTGTTCTGGTGACTCTGTGTAATATGCGGGTGGACTATCTACATGAGTGGAGTCAAAACTGCTCGAATTCGGGTCACCCTCTGTGATCAAAGGTGAAGAAGGCACTAAGGCCCTACTTAGGTTCTCTTCTGTAGCAGCGTATTTGACTGAGATGACATTCGCTGGTGGGGGTGGCTGCTGAGCTAAGACGGGTTGAGGTCTCTGTTGAGCCTGGTATGGGTAGTTCTGAGGAGGCCTATAGTAATAAGGCTGAGCATTGTATTGGCCTTGATACCTACCTGGCTGCGGGTATGCTTGCGGGTAGTTCTGTCTCACGGTTTGTTTGTTGTATGGGCAGTCCTGAGCCGTATGATTCGTGTATCTTCTCTCAATTGTACAGTATTGGCCACTAGGGTTGGCTTGTGGTTGTGGTGCATTGGGGCACACACTTGCCATATGGTCACCACCACAGGTGTAACAACGCTTGTTCATTAGTACCCTAGGTTTGCTAGAAACTCCTAATTTCTGGGCCACTTTTTCTGCAAGGTCTTCTATTGAGCTAGACAATTTTGTGGATGCTAGAGATGAACAGTCTGAGTCCTTATAGACCTTTGAGAGTTCCAACTCGTCTCCTAAGTTTTCCTCAATGTCTATACAAATTCTTACACATTGCTCTAGCGTTCTGGGTTCTTTTAGGTACACGTAGGAGTGTAGTTTAGAGCTCAACAAGCCATCTAAAAACAATGACACTTGCTTAGCTTGTGAGGGTAGCTCTTGCATTGGACATCGTTCAACATATTGTCTAAACCTACGTCCTGCCAGTCTTACTGTTTCCTGAGGGGTCTGTTTAAAACTATGAATCAACGAAGACGTGTCATGTCTAATCCCACTTTTAGAGAATTCAGTGATGAATGACTCTAAAAAGTGATGGATGTCTCTAAATTTCCTTTGTTGCAAAGGTTGGAACCAAGTTAAAGCGGTATTTTTTAACGTTAGTCCAAATGCGTTGTATTGCATGAACATGTCTTCAACTTGTTCGGCTCTTAGTACTTGCTTGAATTCTGCGACATGGTCATAGGGATCTCCTGTCCCATCAAAGTAATTCTTCATTGATTTTACTAACTGTGTGGGTCTCAATATTCTTGCGTGTTCGCGTGGTCTAGGTAGAGGAAAATCATCTCTACCACCTAGTACTCCATGATCTCTTTGTCTATCTGCTCTATTAGTGTCCGTGGTTGTTCTATCTCTCCCCATGGGATGATTAAAGCTTACTTCGGGTCTTTCTTTATTTTTCTCTCTTTGATTTCCATGGGCTGATGATGTTCCTGCCCCAAGTTGACTTGTATTCATGTTCGTTCTAGATGGAGGGAATACCAATTCACCTCTCCATGTGTATGTGTTTTTAGCGTGGTCATGTACCACAAAGACTCTTTCTGAAGTCTCATCCAGGTATACAACCTTTCCAGGTGTATCTGGGTCCTTGAACTCGTATATAGTGATGATACCTGCCTCACTAAGTAGTTCGGTCTTGTATCTTCAAAAGGCTTCATCAGTGTCTTTATTTACAAACAACTCTATGCTTTTGTTGTCCTGAGGGATCCAATCCGGGATTAGTACTCGTGTCAGTACAGATTTCCCTCTAGGTGTTCTAGGCTCTTCTAATGGTTCTTTTCCTTGAGATTTAGTTTCCGTCTCTGGCTGAATCACGCCAAACTCGTTGGTATTGTTTGGCTGCGTACTTAAGATGTACATTGTTCCTTCTTTGTCTATGTACGCATCTCTCTCAAATTTCACCACTGGACGTTCCAATCCAATGGGTTGATCAGGGTTGTGCATTTGCACCACTTGCCTTCGCAAACCATCCTCATAGATGCAAGCACCTAATCGGTTGGTTCGGAGAAACTCTAGTTGTGTTCTATAGGGTCCTTCTGGTTTTTCTAAATAGGCTACATTCGACCCTCCTTCTGGTTTTTCTGTGCTAAATGCCATTTCTGAATCACTAGTATCTGAGCTCTCGTAGGGATAACTAGTGTTCAATTGTTGAGCCCACGACCGTGCAGTAGTTCTTACACTTGCCTCTGATGATCTAAGGCTTCGCCGGTCTGACTTACCTATATGTTTGCCCGATCTAAGGTTCATTAATTTTGTTCCTTGCACACTCAGTACACGCTCAGATCGTCAATGATTCTTTGTTATTACTTTCTTGATTCTTTTTAAATTTCTTTAGATTCTTGTCTTAATGTATGCGTCAGGAATTCGACTTTCCGTGGTACTTTGAGTTCTCGTTCTGTCAGACTTATGTTCTTTCCTTTAGGTTTTCGTGTCACACACCTTTACTTTAGTCTTGAACTTGATAAATTTAATTCTCTTGAACTTGAGGCGTTCCTATCGTCTTAATCCACAATGCTAACGTTTATCCTAAGCTAAGAATTGACTGAGGGGGTTGAGTAATCTTCCAACCTCGAGTCAGCTTTTCTGGTTGCTCTGATGCCCAAGAAGCCGCGCTTCCCAAGCTTTATGCCCTTCACTGCCTTGCCTTGGTTGCCTTCGATTGCCCTTGCTAGACTTGGAAAAATCCAATATTAGACCAATTCTCAGTTGGATGATCAAGCACTTGAGTATATACACCTTTTAAGTCCCTTCCCTTTTGCCCAACTTTTCAATGTTTGCCCCCTGGCTTTCTAGTCCCAAACTAGGTCAATCCTCAAAATAGCTTGTCTAAAAATAGACGTATCCTTTAAGAAAAAAACAATTGAGGTCACGTAGTACTCGTAAAGAGCTTTCTAACAAGCTATTAACCTCAAAAAACGGACTTCGGATGAAAAAGTTATGACCGTTCAGGCCCTGGGGGGTAAAAACTGACAAACAGGTTTTTCTCCAAATATGAGCTAAGGGGTCTCCTATGAGTCTAATCACCCAAAAATTTCCCAAAAATTGCCCCAAAATTGGCCAAAAAATGAAACCCTAAAATTTACGATGGGGGTGCACAATCGCGATGGTGTGAGACAATCGCGATGGTCTGGGACCGTCGCGATGGCGTGAGAGTGGACAATCGCGATGGCGTGAGAGTGGACAATCGCGATGGCGTGAAAGTGGACAATCGCGATGGTCCAAAGTGAACCGTCGCGATGGTCGTAAAAGTGGACAATCGCGATGGCGTGAGTGTGAACCGTCGCGATGGCGTGAAAGTGGACAATCGCGATGGCGTGAAAGTGAACAATCGCGATGGCTCGATCAGGCGGACGATCGCGATGGCGTCAGTCAACGGTCAACGTGAACAATCGCGATGGTCCAAAGTGAACCGTCGCGATGGTCACAGATGCGATGGCTTGAGCCAATCGCGATGGTCTGGGCGCAATGGCGTGAGCCAATCGCGATGGTCCAAAATTTCGGGTTGTCGCGATGGTGTGAGGTGCGAGCCATCGCGATGGTCCAACTTGCCACGTGGCACCGTCGGCGCGATGGCGTGAGCCAATCGCGATGGTGTGGGCTCAACCGAACAGTCGCGATGGTCCGCGAACCGTCGCGATGGTCCAAATGAACCGTCACGATGGCGTGAGACCGTCGCGATGGTCCGGCCGAGCCGTCGCGATGGCGTGAGCCTATCGCGATGGTGTGACACAATCGCGATGGTTTGAGACCGTCGCGATGGTCCACCAAAATGTGATTTTTTGAGATGCAGCTATGGATTCCTACACACGCAGGGGTCGCCTACACGGTGGTGAACTCGCCTTCTTCAAATTCCGAACTTTGCAGACCATCGCGATGGTCTGACACAGTCGGAAATTTTTTACAGAAACTGAAAATTTTACCTTTTCCAAGCTTTCCTGATGCACTAGAGCTCTGTACCTGCAAGAAAACTCAAGAAAGCAAAAGTACACACAAGCACAAAAGCTCTCTCTCACTCTCTCGCATGCACAAATGAGGGGAAATGAGGAGAATGGGTGGATATGGTGAATTTTTTGATTTTTTTGGAGATGAAGATGATGATGCGGTGATGAAGATGGAGTGTGGGGAGGTGAAAAACACTAAAAACTAAGTAAAAACAACAAAAACTGAAATTTTTTACCTTCACACACACATACACACACACTACGAAGAGACAAGCAAGACACAATGGAAGGTGGGAAATTAGATCTATTACTCAAGAACACTATTACAAGCTCAAAAGAACTCTAACCTCAAACAAGCTAACACTAACCAGCCTCAAAAATGAGCTCTCTAGCTCTTTTTATAGTTTCTAGACTAGTTTTGACCGGTTTCACATCTAGTGACCGGCATAGTTAAAAATTAGGTCCTAGATGCTATTTGGAAGGGTAAACGATGTCTAAAAATAAGGAAAATTGATACGCTTGTTCTACCTAAGCTCCTCAAGCTCGAGGACTCCTCGGCTTGCACAAAATGGAGCTATGGATTACAAAATGGGGTTTTCTATGTTACATATGTTACAATAGTGATAAAAATCATTGTTGGAGGTTTTTGAAAAGTATTTTTAGAACATGATTCTTTGAAAAAAGATTTGACTGGCTCCCTGCTCCGTTGTTACATGCTTCCGCGTCGTCTGTGCCTCTGGCTGCTTCCAACAGAGGGTAACATGATGGGTGTTATAGAGTAGCTGGAAAAAGATTGAAGTCAAGGTAACACGATCATTTTTTAGAATAATAGACAAGGAATAAGCTTAGCATAGTGCTTAAGTGTGATGGACAAGATGGATGTCTTCCCAATGAGTGCATAGGGGAGCGTATTTTGCCAAACAATCTCTAGAGACTTCTAGAAGCATCCGAATTGAGCTAACTTGGGTGAATTGGAGTACGCAAAGAAACATGGTAGACTTAACTCAAGTGTTCTAATTCAAACTGATTTAACAAGAATCCTCAACTTCTTGAAATAATTAGAAGTTTCCATCTATGTTGGAAGCACCCACCTGCTTATGGAAAGATCATATGGTTTTTGGATCTTTCAAAAATAATAAAGACCTAGATAAGTCTACAAGTGGTACCTAGATAATAAAGACCTAGATAAGTCACCCCATTGTCAAAGTACCAAACATCTGAGTCTACTACAGACATGCACTGCTCATGAGAAGATGGGTCAAAACTACAAACAGTAGTAAACGCCCATTCTTCTTCCTGCACAAGATTAGCATACTCTATTTTTGGAGTAGAGGCCTCTGCAACAACCATTCCTGCCTCTTTTTTCTTTGCCTCTTTTGCAGCCAGTTTAGGATAGTTCTTTATGATATGATCATTCCCTTTACAGTACTTGCAAAACAATTTCTGCTTTTCTGATTTCTTTTCATCTTTGTCTTCCCTCTTCGATTGTGCAGAATTAGCAGATTTTTGCTTACTACTTATGTTTATAGTCATATTAACAGGATTTTCTCTCTTATTGGCTGCTCACTTACAACTAAAGAAAATGTTGGGGGACCTGCCTATGAGAGGGCCTCCCACTCTTTTTATGTGCAATGACACCCTTAGATCTACATTGAGGCAAATCTCATCATTCAGCTTCCATCTTTGAGTCATATGTTCATAGGTGAAGAGGTTCCCTTCAATTAGGAGGTTATCTATGAGAACCTTTATAATGCCTATTTTCACTGCACTACTCAAGGCCATAGAATCAAATAGTTCCCAATGAGAAAAATGACACAAAGAAACAAGCTAATCGTGATAGAATACACTCGTAAGACTTTGGGGTTGGGGGGTAGGCCTTGATTCAAATAAAGGCAGAACTTGACTCTAAAAAAACTTTATTAGAAATAGAACATGTTAACTTTGAACTAATTCATAAATATAAAATAAGGCAGCTTAATAAATCCCAAAGGAATGAAGAGAACTCTTAAGATTCATGTATGTGAAGGACCTTCTACTGATGTCGAGGTTCATTTGGAAAATAAATAAATCAACCAATTGGAGAAAGAGGTTAGTGGGATGGACTACCCAAGGGGATTCAGCAAAGTTGAAGACACAGATGGTGATAAATCTCCAAAAGGCTATACCACAAGTAAAAATATAACCCTGAAGGATATGGCAAAAGTAAATAAGACAATCACGAAAGTGAAAGATCAATTATTGGACCCATTATTTTAGATGCTTATGGTAAGAAAGTTGGAAATGCAAAATGCAATATTCCATTGGAGTTTTCATTGAAAATCTCATGAAAGAATAAAGTCATGTAGCATAGCATCCTTGTATCAAAGAAAAAGGAGGAAGGAAAACCAAAGGAAAATAGAGACAAAACCTCGATTAGGAAAGGCCAACCCTCTCAAAAACTAATATTCTCTTACTTGATGTGCACAGGCTCAATAACATTGCACAACCATCTATCATAGGTCAACATATGAAAGACGTAATTTTAAATATCAATAAACACTTTGGGACGTCCTCTTATACACTTTCCACTAATATTACTTTATCTTATCATTTCCCAACCGTGAATTCCTTCCATTCTATCTTCAAAGATAAAAGTGCCCCTTAGTTTCATGTTGAGCCTTTTGTTACACTTATGTGTCCCTCGAGTAGCTTTGATGTGAACTGTTGGTCACTTTTTATTCTAGTTTTGTCTAGAGTTTTTTTCCCATGTAAGCACATATACATGAATATACTCATATGTGATAGTACTTTGTTAGGGATTCACGTATAGCTCTCACTTCATTCATTCTCATACTATTGATCATCTATCAACAGAGAGCTCTTCCGGACATCACCTTTCTCTATGCTTTTGTATTCTTCTTTTCCCTTATGTGTACTTCTATTTTTGCTTTCTCTCTCTCTCTCTCACACAAACACCCAATGGTGGTATCAAAGCAAGTTACAGCTCGTGTATAACCTTTTTTTTTTTCATGGCATTATCACACACGCTTTTAACAGTGCAAATCGGTTTCAAAGCATAGAAATAAAAATTTTAGCACTTGGAGATCATTTCCATTAGGTGAACTAGGGTTTTTCCTCCCTTTTGAAGCCATTCATAGAGTCACATTTGCCATCATAGTTACACTTTGTGAACTAAATTTTAGCTTGCATTTCAGCTTTGTTGAAGTTTATATCTTGCTAGTTTTAAGTTCTTTGGTGCAATGGAAAACAACAATGACTTGTTTGGCATGTTTCAAGCTAATGATAACCTTGATAGGACCAACTATCCAATGTGTTCTTACATGATGAAGCATGTTCTTGTTGCAAAAGCAACTATGGAACATAGTGGTAGATCTTGACAAGCGACCTGATAGTTCTTCTACTACATAGCCTACAGTCATATATTTCGGATCTTCTTCAAGTACAGTGACTATGCCTCCTCCACCTAGGCAAGAGAAACTTAGATGGGATGGAAAGGATGCTCAAGCTCATGCATTGATTGCCCGTTCTATGATGTGGCATATTGTGCCACACATCTAGTCATGCACTACTTTAAGACAAGCTTGGGGTACACATGCTTCTTTGTATGCAATGCATAACCAAGAAACTCTGATACATGAGTTGGATGATGGATTTGCATAGTTCACAAGGTAGTTTAGATTAAACTATTACTTGTGATTACACTCAAGGTTAGGAAGACCTAGAGTCGTATGAGGGCAATCTATCATTTAGTTCTAGATGGGTTTGGAGTCATTGGTTATGGGACTATGTTTTATATCTCATAGGATTCTATGGTTTATTATCTCCAATATTACAGTATAGTCAAGCTTATGAGTTTGGCACTTTACACTTGCTTTTTATATTATTACTCCATAGAGGATACATCATATGGACTTAGGTCATTTTGTTGATGTTATATGTTATGGGAGTGATAATTTAGAAAGTGCAGTGTATATAGGAGATAGTAGGCACCACTCAGATGGTTTCCCACCTTTGAGATGATCTCATATGAGACTTCTTAAGGGGAAGGATGGGGGAAACAACACACACAGAGATGACCATGTGCATAGATTTCATGGGGTTGAGGGGTGTCCGAGCACTTTCTTCTACTATTACGGACATTTCATTTACATTTTCCAGGACGAAAATGTTTTTAAGGGGAAGGAAATGTCACATGATACTTGTATTGGGTGTGAATCTCCTTTGAGATGGATGCCACATGGCATGATATGGGATTATACACCATATAGTAGTAGAAGAGTAAGGAGGTTCTTTGACATGAGACTCACTTAGAAGAATAGCTCGGCAGTTGGGTGGAGTGAAAACAATGTTCTCTGTGTGTTGGAATGAAGCTCACGGTCACGTCCGATGCGTCCGATGAGCAATGGTAAAAGTATGGGGTCTTAAAACTGGTATCAGAGCATCGATCCTGGCCATACACGTGGACATCCAGAGGGCTTGAACCCATGACCTGCCCATATGGAGGCGAATGCATTTTCCAATAAGCCAAGGCGCTTTACCTACTTATATAATATCTCATTTAGAATATGGCGCGTTATTCTGCCGAGTTGTAGCTCACTTTTGGGAGACAAATGGACTCTGTAAGCCTATAGCATATGTGCTACCCCAATGACCTCCGAGCGAAGAGCTTCATACATTATCCACGATAATGGCAAAGCTGTGTATTTTGGTGTTCATCAAACGATTTTGATTCATGCAATTGTGAGAGAGCAGAAAGTAGCATATGATTGAGACTTTTGTCATGAAGTGGTCCCACATAAACTAAAGCTTCAAGACAATTCACTATAAAAGTCATTGGCCAGGAGGTGCAGCACTTGTGGGGTGTCGAAATTGTGGAAGTATCATTGATGTGTTGTTCACATCTACCCAGAGTTGTGAGAGAATGAGGAAGATGGATCTCACCTCGCAATCTACAGGAACTTCTCCTCTTCATGGTCGAAATGATTTCTTGAACAGGATCATTTGCATGGGATTTCTCGAGAAGGGGTGATACCATCTCACAACACAGGTATGAAACTTTTTTCTTATTTCTAGGAGTTCACCATCGTAACGCTCCATTTTTAGCAAAAGAAAGGAAGGGTTTGGGGGCCACGTTTTTGGATGGAAATCATGTGTATGGAGAGTATGGAGTATATACTCTCATCTAGAGTCGATGATTCTTTCAAATTGTGAGAAAAATTTAAGTTGCAAGTACCTTTAAAATAGCCTACTTTTGTGATTTTTACATAAATTTTAGGAACTATTTTGGATAAGTAGCCATTATGGGAAGGGAAAAAGAGGAGGTATTTTTCATAGATTAGTAGTAAAGACCATGCACACCTATAGTCTAGAATATGGACTTCCATATAAGATTAAGATATCCAAAATATACCTCAGTATGATGGGAGTTTGGAGCTCCACAAGACCCCCTTCCATCACAGTTTGAGAAAAAATTTCAGCACCTGAATCTAAGAGATTCCCATTTTGGAAGAGGGCAAAAGAGGTGCAATAGCTATGGATGGATGGGAAAAAGTATACATATTGAGAATATGGCATATGGACTTTATAATGGAATCATTGGACTCATTAAAATGATAAGTTAAGAAGGAATTTTGTATCCTCAAAGACCCCCTTTTCGCACTTTTTAAAAAAAAATCAGATGCTCATTTTTGCCAAACTCCACTTTTGGGAGTAAGAAAATAGACCATTCAAGAAGTTTCACATGGATTACAGTATACATACATAATGTATGGTGTATGTATTACCATGGAGAATAAGAAAAATCCAAGAAAAAATCCACATTCGAGTGGATTAGAAGCTTGTTAAGAGCTCTCATTTAAGTTTTTGCATGAAAGTAAAAATCTTGATTTAGGCCTCTTTTGGGGAGCGAATTAGCATGCACGAAGAGAGGATTTGGAAAGGTGAAAATAGGCTGAAGCATCTTCATATATCACTCTCTTAGGTTATGGAGAGAATTTTAGGATTTACTCGATGGAAGAATGCTTTTGGGCACCCCAAAAATCACATTTTTACACTTTTTCCAGTCCCTCCAACAGTCCACTAGTTTGGCATGTCCCGCTTGGAATGGCCATATCTTGGGCTAGGAAACTCCGAATTGGACATGCTATGGCTCATTTCTAAGAGCACCAAGTCTAATTTCATTATATGAAAAGAAATTTTGGAAAATAAGTACTTTTGTAGGTCTGTACAGGTCTGCAAAGTCTGAACAATTTTTGGTGACTACATTCCGGAGCCATATCTTACAAACCAGGAAGGCGATTGAAGTAATTTCACTTCAAGCTCTTTGCACATGCTATATATTTCAGTTTATGATCATTTTCAGGTCTTAAAGTAGTTTTTGTATGTCTAAAGAAGGATTACAAATGCATTTTTTGACTAAATTTGCATTATTTTGGTAATCGCTTGACCATGCTTCATGTTTTGGGAAGTGATCCAATGTTTTCAGACACTTCAAAGCTTATATTAGGATCTAAGGAGGAAGGTGCAGAGGTCTCAAAGCTCGTTGAGAAGGATTGGATGCATGCAATTCCAAAACCAAAACTATTCAGGGATGTATGCTTTATGCTTCAGGCATTTTACTTTATGTTAAGGCATGTTCTGTATGTACATGCATAGATTGGATTGCATACATCAAATATTGATCATTGTTTAAATTCTAAAGGTATGGATCAATAGGCGAGAAGTACACTTTGTTTGCAGGAAAGACGATGCAGAAACTACATGGCTATGCAACACAGAGAATTCTTGCCAGCATTTGTTTTTATGTTTTGCAGGTTATGGAGCCCATATATGAGTTTATGGCATGCATGCCATGGGCCTGTCAAGCCCTATGTTGTTGGTTGGCCTGGGTGCCAGAGCTTATGGTTAAATTTTTTTGGGATTCCATTTCCTGGGGAAATGCTGTCGAAATTTTTCCTACTACATGGCGTTATATACGCACTTTCCTTTAGGTAAGAATGTTATGACATGGTAATATGCCTTTCTGCAAACATCAACAAGACCTAGGCATGATTGTAAGCATGTATTTGATGGACTTAGGACCATCATAGTAGTATACATAAGGCAACTTCAGTAGTAACAAGATCCCTACACATAATCCTTATGGATTTAGACCATAGGATTGCTAAGGGAAGGAGCTACACCTTCACCATTAGTAATGTGCACAAGAAATCCTATAGGTTTTAGGAAGTTGCATATAGGTATGGGAGATACATATATGATACTCTCCAAATAAGTGAAGATTTACTTATCTTCACAAGAGTCTCACAGTAGGATTAGGAGACTATGGGGTATTATCAGGAATACCCGAAGAGTGACCAGTTTCACTCATGCACATCACTTGAGCAAGTAATGAAGCATTTTTGCCACACTACTAAGGAAACCAATTAGTTGGGATCACACAGATGGGTTTCATGAGATAGCATCGATAGGTGCTTATGTGATTCGAGTGATGATTAGGAAGGCCACAGATATGGCACTAGCTCTATGACTTAGAGCATACATCCCTTAGTCAGAAATAATTGGGGTACCCAATACATATATGTATGTTGGGATCTACAGAGAGGTACTTAAACCTAGTCTTGGTATCTAGGAACAAGTTAGTTTGGAACAGAAAGGGATATCCATTGTCACATATTGACTAGAACCAAAATATACTAGTTCAAGGATATGGGACTCATTTGAGTCCACTGACATGATTTTAGGATATGGGATTCATTAGAGTCCACTTACATATTCCATTATATATATATATATATATATATATATATATATATATATATATATATATATATATATATATATATATATGGAATATATATTCGGTTTAGTGTAGCTATGACACCGTGAATTGGAAGAAGTTTTCACTGGTATGGGACGGTGGAAATGACTTCCCTTTGAGCACTCTTCTTCTATGGCCAGGGAGAAAAGGACTCATCATTCATGGTGTCATGTCTCACTAGATCATAGAAGAGCTCTTAGTAGACATCTCCAGAGGATTGAGAGTTATCCTTCATAGTTTAGGGAAGATTTATTCTTCCAGTAGAGAATGTGATAGGTGATTTTATCACCATTAGTATTACATACTCATTTTGAGTTTTTCAAGAGGGATAATTCCATCAATTTGATTGGATCGTATAGATCCATGCATAGAGTATGGTTGGCAGAGATAGTTCTTTACTATGGATACACGTGTTTATGATATCATGTCACATCATTGCTGACCATTTTAGTAGAGGGCTTCCTTATTAGGAATTTATTTCCTCCACTCTTCATTACATACACCTTCATTAGTTATGGGAGATTAGTTCTCCATCTTTATAGTAATGTATGTAATGAGGGATTATGCATCAGTCATGGAAGAGAGGAGCAAATGAATTCATAAGTTTCTCTTTTGAGGAAAGGAGAAAGTGGGAATTACCTTAGAGATCTAAGAGAGATCTCACTTTAGCTCACTAGTCTCACTTTAGCTCCTGTTCTTTCAGAGACAAAGAAGGAAAGGAAAATATGATTTCTTCATAAGAGAAGAATAGAGCATATTTTCCTTTAGACAAAAGAGGTGTTTAGAAAACATCTCTTAGTTATTATTTTAGGAGGAATTAATTAACTCTACTTTTCAATATGATTTTCCTTCACATGGGAGTCTTTTTCTCCACTATTTTGGAAGGAAAAACATGGAAAACGTATGTGCATGTTCTCAATTATGGATGAGTAGAGCAATTGGATTCAACAAAATCTCTTTCAAAGGGAAAGGGAAAGTGGAATAGGTTCCACTGTTAGAGCTCTTTTCCTTAGAAGAGATTGAATATAGAGAGAGAGAGAGGTTCACTTTCTCACTTTTAGATTGTCTAGATAGAAGTGGCACTCTTCTATCAAAGACAAGAGGGAGATCATTTAATCATGATGGTTAGATTGAGTGTGACCTATAGACTCTAGAGAGAAACAGTTATGCGATTTCCAGTGATGGTCCTTGACTAGATGAGATGATCTAGTTATTGACATTAGTGAGACTAGGAATAGAGTTATGACCTCTCTTTAGGGTGTCTAGGAGATAGGGATGTATCTAACCTATTTTGGTACCAAACTCTTAGTTGATGCTTCATCATGAGGATGATGTGTGAGCATCAGTTAGGAGAATGGGTACTTATGGATTATCTGCATCTCAAAGGGAATGCTTTTACATTCATATGGCAAACTACGGGGAAGAGAATATTTTAGAGTTTGCACAAGTGCCAATAGATGCTCTTCCAATAGAACTTAGTCCAAAGGTAATGGATGAAAAACCAAGAAACTCTGATACATGAGTTGGATGATGGATTTGCATAGTTCACAAGGTAGTTTAGATTAAACTATTACTTGTGATTACACTCAAGGTTAGGAAGACCTAGAGTCGTATGAGGGCAATCTATCATTTAGTTCTAGATGGGTTTGGAGTCATTGGTTATGGGACTATGTTTTATATCTCATAGGATTCTATGGTTTATTATCTCCAATATTACAGTATGGTCAAGCTTATGAGTTTGGCACTTTACACTTGCTTTTTATATTATTACTCCATAGAGGATACATCATATGGACTTAGGTCATTTTGTTGATGTTATATGTTATGGGAGTGATAATTTAGAAAGTGCAGTGTATATAGGAGATAGTAGGCACCACTCAGATGGTTTCCCACCTTTGAGATGATCTCATATGAGACTTCTTAAGGGGAAGGATGGGGGAAACAACACACACAGAGATGACCATGTGCATAGATTTCATGGGGTTGAGGGGTGTCCGAGCACTTTCTTCTACTATTACGGACATTTCATTTACATTTTCCAGGACGAAAATGTTTTTAAGGGGAAGGAAATGTCACATGATACTTGTATTGGGTGTGAATCTCCTTTGAGATGGATGCCACATGGCATGATATGGGATTATACACCATATAGTAGTAGAAGAGTAAGGAGGTTCTTTGACATGAGACTCACTTAGAAGAATAGCTCGGCGGTTGGGTGGAGTGAAAACAATGTTCTCTGTGTGTTGGAATGAAGCTCACGGTCACGTCCGATGCGTCCGATGAGCAATGGTAAAAGTATGGGGTCTTAACATATATGTTACATGCATCAAGGATTTTAAAGAGCAATTGGCAAACATTGATGAGATCATTTTGGATGCATCACTCATTTCTTTACTACTCAAAGGATTACCAAAATCTTTTCAAAGATTTTCTCATACACTTCTTTTGGTTGCAAAAGGAAATCCAAATATGCATACTTTTTATCAGGTCGTGTCTCTTCTTTTGCAAGAACATCAATCATGAGTGAATAGAAGTGGTTTGCTTGAAGGAACGCAAGCACTTGCTATTACACAAAAGGGAAAAAGCAAGTATGATTTAACTTTGGGTTCATCAAAACCAAAGCTTCACTCTTCCCCTTCCACTTCATCCTCTCTTGATGGTGATATTCAAAAGAAGAAGAGATGCATTTATTGCCAAAATTAGTATGGGCATACCATTGATGAATGTAGAAAGCTTGCCAATGATTATGAAAACAAGAAAGAATTTGGCATATCTATTGTTGAGAAAA
The DNA here is from genome assembly GCA_020310875.1 of Ceratopteris richardii. NCBI lineage: Eukaryota > Viridiplantae > Streptophyta > Polypodiopsida > Polypodiales > Pteridaceae > Ceratopteris > Ceratopteris richardii. The sequence continues at coordinate 41,250,204 of CM035433.1, read as the reverse complement.
CATATAATGCAAAGAATGATGAAGCTATTGTTTCTCAAGATGTTTGGTCATGTGTTGTTACATGTCATTATGATTCATCATCACATTGTACATGTATGATTTTGAATGAGGATGATTCATATTGGTTATTTCATAGTGTTGCTTCAAAGCATATCACTTCATACAAAAGACTTTTTGCATCTTTGAAAGATGCATCCAAGGGAGGACATGTTGTATGTGCAAACAATGCTTCTTATCCTATTATTGGAGTTGGAGAGATTCACCTTATGACTGCAAATGGAGGTATTTTTACTCTCAAGAATGCATTGTATGTACTCGGTGTCAAGAAAAAATTGATTTTGGTTCCCATTCTTACTAGTTTCAAACTTCATTTACACTTTGTTGATAAGAATGATTTCAAAATGGCAATCTAATTGTGATGTCGGGGACTTTATGCAATGTCTTATATTGCTTGGATACATATAAGAGAGTTTACTCAAATGCCTTTCTTACACATACTTCTTCTATGGCTGAAATGAAGTTATGGCATGCTCCTTTTGATCATTTAAACTTCTATAGTTTGCTTTACTTGCAAAAAAAGGATATAATTATTGGTTTGCCAATAGTTGAGTCCATTGAAAATCATGCATGTGAAGGTTGTATTCTTGAAAAATGCATCATGCTCCTTTTCCCAAAGATGGTGCTACACATGCTATACGAAAATTGAAACTTGTTCATAGTGATGTATGTGGTCAGCAAAGGCTCCATCTTTTGGCAAGCATGTATACTTTGTTACCTTCAGTTATGATGTGACATGCCATACTTGGGTGTATCCTATGCAATCGAAAATATGTTGGAGTTTGAGGTATGTGGAAGCACGTGAAAAGCTCAAGGAAGAAGAAGAAGTTTGGAGTACAACACACAATGCTAAATGTATTACCAAATGAATGTACAAAGATAAGTGACCCATTAGGGTTATAGGCGTATATATAATCTAGGGGGAAAAACCTCCTGAAGAGGGAAAAAAGTGCCCTAACGGTCCTAATTTTGTTCATGCACATCACTATCGAAATATGTCAACAAATCCCTCCTGGGAGTGATGGGGTGAACAAGGAGTTAGCACTCATGTATAAGGAAGTGCCAAGCCATGTGGAAAGAGATCAATCCACAAAAGGAAGTAAGCCCAAAGCTTTGCGGAAAGCTTCAAACTTCTCTTGAGGTAGAGCCTTTGTGAAAAGATCTGCAATGTTAGCCTATGTGGGCATATATGCCAAACATATCTCTCTAGCAAAGAACCTCTCCCTAACATAATGATAATGCACCTCAATATACTTTGTGCGAGCATGGAACATATTATTCCTTGCAACTACCAATGTGCTCTCACTATCAGTGAAGATGGTGGTGGTAGAAGATTGACCAACACCCAAATCGTTCAAAAGGCATCTGAGCCACACACACTCAACAATCATTGTGAAAGTTGCCCTATACTCAGCCTCACAAGTAGAAGTGTCCAACTTGCCCATCTTTGAGATAGAAAACTAAAGATCAGGTCGAGTTACGCATAAGTAAATCAAGCAACCAAAAGCCTGATGATAGATAACAATGTCAAATGCATCTCTAGCATCATGAAGTCTCAACCATAAACCTATTTCCATATGATCACAATAGGTTTGCAATATTCAAGGCCAAAATGTTGCAATAATGTGTGGATATATTTTGTTTGACACAACGCTATTCCACCATCAACTTGCATAAATTGAATGCCCAAATAATGATGCAAATGCCCCAAATCTAACATCTTAAAAGAGGCATGCAAATCAGCCTTAAAATCAGCAATATGCTTCTCATTAAGACCAATGAGCAACATGTCATCAACAAGGACAATAATGATCATGATCAAAAGCACATCATCTGCACATTGAACATATAAGGTTCTCTCAGTTGGACTATTCTCAAAACCATGTGTAATCAAGTAGGGATGTAGCCTTTCATACCAAGCACATGGTGCTTGCTTCAAACCATATAATGCCTTTTTTAGCCTACATACTTTGTTTTCATGGCCTTTCTACACAAAAAAATGGGGTTGAAATACATACACTTCTTCATGTTAGTTACCATTTAGAAAATACAATTTTAATGTCCAACTGGTGTACATTCCAACCATGATGAGCTTCAAGTGCACAAATGTTATGAAAACTAATCATTTGGCATGTGGGTGCAAAGGTCTCATCAAAATCAATGCCTCTCTCTTGAGCATAACCTTTTGCAACAAGCCTAGCCTTATACCTATCAACTATTCTAGCAGGCTTATGCTTCAGCTTGTATACCCATTTAGTGCCAATGGCCTTTTTTCTTGGAAGTAAATCACAACTATTCTAGCAGGCTTATGGTTCAGCTTGTATACCCATTTAGTGCCAATGGCTTTTTTTCTTGGAAGTACCATTCTTCATAATAGCATCATATTCTGATTGCATAGCAACAATCCAATTCTTTACATATTGTGTTTCATCAAAAGAAATAGGATCATTCTCGTCACAAAGAGTAGAGGCATCCATTGCACAACAATATGATGTAGCAATCTGATGTAAAACAAGCACTATGAGAGTCTAAATAAGTATGATATGATAGAGGTGCATCTAATTTGTTGTTTCACAAAATCTACACTAGCCATTTTGGCATAATTTTTTCCTCCTCTATATCAAGCCTCTCATCAACAAGAACATCATGTAAATCAGCATCGAAAATTGAATGATATGCATCATCATGTGAAACCTGTAAAGGATGAAAAAATGCCTCATTTGGACCAACACTTGACTATCCACCTATAAAAAGAGGTAGCAAAGTGTCATACATATCGGAACTTGTTAAGTGACATCATTCACAACCATTCCATGCATGAATGCACCATCAAGCTAATACTTCATCAAGCTAATTATCACATCATTCACAACCATTCCATGCACGAATGCACCGTCAAGCTAATACTCCATCATCCCACCTATCACCATATCATCTCAAACATACAAAAATGCACACACATACCCCTCAACCACATCAAAGACATTTTCCATTTTTCATCTCCATATTCTCAACCATCCAATTCATCTTCATTTTATGAACCATAGATTCTTCCTTCATTCTTTTTATTTCCATCCTTTGAGTTTCATTATCTATAATGTCTCACATTTCAAATCACTTTCATTTATTTTCATCATTACTACCATTATATCAACTTTATTTATTTTCATCATTATTACCATTATTTTCATCATTATTACCATTACTACCATTATTTTCATTTATTTTCATCATTACTACCATTATATCATCATTTCATCATCCATCTCCATCATCATCTCATACCATAACTTCATCTCCTCGACTAAAAAAATTTATGTATTCCAACAAGAGATCCTTCACCTATTAGAGAAGAAGCAGAGGAAGAAGTCTTCATATAAAAACACTACACAAGAAGGAAAAGAACTTATGGAAATCAACACCACATTAGCAATGACACAACTAGAAGAAAAATAAGGGGATGGAACAATCAATGCTTCCCATTTTCACACAAGAAGAGGATCAAGCAAAAAAAGACCTAGAAATTGAAGAGGAAGAGGAGGAGCAATAGAAAGCAGAGGAAGTGGAACCCAAACATCAAGAGTGGCTTCACAATTTGATGAAGACTAGTACTACTTTGAAGAACTTAAAGATTCAACTTCAAGAAGCATAAATATATGTTGGCATCATACGAGAAGAACCAAGTACGGGCATGCATGCAGATCTAGCACTAAGGCAACCCATTAAATTTTTCCAAACCTTACATCATTTTAAAGTGATTCTCATCACTAAAAACCCTTGTAAATACCGTTTCATCTTTTTGTAGCTCCATTTTGTGCAAGCCGAGGAGTCCTCGAGCTTGAGGAGCTTTAGAAGTAATGGCCTACCAATTTTCATATTTTTTAGACCTCGTTTGAGCCCTCAAATAAGCCCTGGAACCTAATTTTTAACTAGGTCGGACACTAGGTCTGGACAGGGCCAAAGCTAGTCAAAAACTATAAATAGAGCTAGAGAGCTCATTTTCGGGTTAGCTTCTTGTAGTTTTGAGCTTGTATGAGAATTTGGTGGTAATAGAAGTGATTCCATTTTCTTACTCTCTTTGTTCTTGCCGTGTGTGCGCGTGTGTGTGTATGTGTGTGCATGTTGGTGTGCTTCTCACTCACACATTTGTGCATTCACTTGCTCGAGGTCTTCATACCATCCTCATGTCTTCCCGGATTGACATTAAAGGAGGTGCTACTCATCCCTAAGCTACACTAAATTTTGGTGCCGTTGTTAGGGATTCGAGCTTTGAGGACGAGCGTGTGATGGTAAGACGTAGAGAGGACGTGTTGTAATGGTAAGTAGTGGGTAATTTTCTTGTTTTTTCTCTATCTCCATCTCCATCTCCATCTCCATCTCCACCTCCATCTCCTTCTCCACTTCATATTCCCTCTTCATTGTCATTCTCCTCATTTGTTTTGTGCGAGTTTGAGAAAGAGCGAGAGTGCATTGTTGTTTTGTGTGTTTTTGCATGTTTCTTGCACGTTTCAGCATCATCACCATCTCCAGCAAGCTCAATAGGTACGGAATCTTTCTATGCAAGCCCCGAGGCATCAAGCTCGAGCTATCGCGACACACCGAAAAGTTGACCCAACCACGATTTTGAGTGCACCACGACACTGTGCAGGCTGAGAGCTCCTAGAATCACTAGCCAGATCAGAAAAATTCACCATATCCCGGTCTATCGTGACACACCGAGGTATCGCGACACACCGAGGTATCGCAACACACCGAGGTATCGCGACACACCGAGGTATCGCGACACACCGAGGTATCGCGGCACACCGAGGTATGGCAACACACCGAGGTATCGCGACACACCGAGGTATCGTGACACACCGAGGTATCGCGACACTTCCACCTATTGCGACACACCTAGGTATCGCGACACACCGAGGTCCTATCGCGACACACCGAGGTATCGCGACACTCCGACCTATCGTAACACTTCCACCTATCACGACACACTGACCCGACCTATCGCAATACACCGGCTAAACGCATGAATTTTTAGGGTGAATTAATTGATTGAATTGAGGTACTTTTGGGCTTAATTCTGGACACATTGGGATGATATTAGACTAGAAGTGAGCAAAATACCTAAAAACCAGGGAGGAATTTCCTGAACCCTGAGAGCCTGTTGAAGTGATTCGATGGCGATACACCACAGTGCGCTCTCCTTCTTGAGAGCTCCACGACGATATGCTCGGAGTAGAAAACCGAGCACTTGAGGCCGCACACAGTACTCCGCACAGAGGCTGTAGAATACGCAGAAAACACAGTACTCAGGGAGCACGAAAACTGACTTCTTAGGTCTTACAAATGCGGTCGAACTTACAGTCTGTGACTGACCAGGCCACTATATGTTTTATTAAAGAACATATACAAAGAAGTGTCCGATGGCCATTTGGCCTTTCACATGGACATTAACGGTAACAATCTCCCACTAAAGGCCAATATGGCCAGAGTAACTATGGGAGAAAAAATAAAGGATGATAAAGAATACCTAAGTGTAAGTATACAAACTATACCTCCCACCTGATGGGCATGTTACACAGTATACAAACTGCGTAAGATCAAGAATCAAGTAACCCCCATCAAGTGACAACAGTGTCGAAAGCTATCCTGTGGTAGAGCTTTAGTCAAAGCATCTGCAGCATTATCTCGAGTGTGAACCTTCTCAAGAATAATGTGCTCAATGGCTAAGCAATCTCTAATGAATTGATACCTCACCTCAATGTGCTTGGTCTTTGCATGATAGACCGGATTCTTAGCCAAAGCAATGGCACTCTGACTATCACTGAGCAAGTGAGGTACATGCTGAGGTAAACCCATATCACAAGCAAGACGAGAAAGCCACAATGCTTCCTTACATGCCTCACTTGCTGCAACATACTCTGCTTCTGTGGTGGAAACAATTGTACATTCTTGAAGATGAGATCTCCAAGAGATAGCACCGCCAGCAAAATGAAAAATGTACCCTGATGTAGACTTACGATTGTCTACACAACCAGCATAGTCAGAATCTGTGTAACCAATAATGGATGCTTTCCCTCTACCTAAGCATAGACACTTGTCCTTAGTGCCACTCAGATATCTCAAAATCATTTTGACCGCTTCCCAATGTTTCTTGCCAGGATTAGACATATATCTGCTCACAACTCCCACTGCAAATGCAATGTCTGGTCTCGTAGCTACCATAGCATACATGAGACTACCAACAGCAGACTGATAGGGAATTTTGGTCATGAATTCCTTTTCCTCATCTCATTTGGGGCAGTCATCCTTGCTCAATTTCACATATGTGGGTAAAGGTGTACTCAATGCCTTTCCACCCTGCATATTGAATCGGTGAAGTACTTTGGATATGTACTCACATTGAGACAAGTATATGCATCTTTTACTCCTATCACGAGTAATGCGCATGCCAAGAATATGTTTGGCATCACCCAAATCCTTCATATCAAATGTCTGACTCAACTTCTTTTTGAGAAGTGACAAATCATAAGAGGACTTCCCAGCAATCAACATATCATCGACGTAAAGTATCAAGCATATCAAGCTGCCATCAGAACATCTCTTTGTGTAGAGACAATGATCCTCATTGCTCGAAGAATAGCCTTGGGACTTCATAAAAGCATCAAACTTTTGGTACCATTGTCTAGGAGACTGTTTAAGTCCATACAAGCGCTTTTTGAGCTTACAAACTAGACTTTCCTTGCCAGGAACTACATAACCCTCTGGTTGTTCCATATAGATCTCATCTGTAAGATCTCCATGCAAGAAAGCTGTTTTCACATCCATTTGGACTAGCTCTAAGTCCTCCATTGCAACGAATCCAAGCAACATGCGCAAAGTAGTCATCTTGACCACTGGAGAGAAGATTTCCTCAAAATCAACACCATGTTGTTGCTTAAAACCCTTTGCAACAAGTCGTGCTTTATATTTTGGAGAAGCACTATCTGATGTGAATTTCAGCTTATATACCCATTTACATGGTAAAGCTTTCCTGCCCTTTGGCAAAGGTACTAAGTCCCAAGTACCATTCTTGTGAATAGAATCCAACTCACTCTTCATGGCACGCTCCCACTTGACATGATCCTCTATCTGCATAGCCTCTTTGTAGCAAGAAGGATCACCGGCATCTGTTAGCATAACAAAATCTAAACCTGGAACATATCTATCAGGTGGATATGAGACACGTGCAGAACGTCTCAATGGTTGCTGAACAGGAACATGTGCAGATTGATCTGAATGGACATGCTCTTGAACATCCCTATGTGCAGCATTTTTATGCATGCTAACCGGAGGACTAGTATCCTCAAACACCACTCTTCTCACTTCAACCTCCTTAATGGGTTGTTTATGCATCTTAGACTCATTAAAAATGACATCACTACTTCTGATCACTGACCGTGTTTCAGGATCCCATAAGCGATATCCAAATTGTCCTTCTCGACCATATCCAAGAAAAATGCATTTCTTTGACTTATGGTCCAACTTTTGTCTAAGATTCTTGGGTGTATGAACATATGCTTCACACCCAAAAACTCGAAGATGATCATAATATGGTGGTTTCCCTGTCCATAACTCTTGTGCCACTTTCAGACCTTTGGCAGTACTAGGTGAAAGGTTAATCACATGAACTGCAGTCAATACTGCTTCTGCCCAAAAACCTTGTGAGAGGTTTGCATGATGCAACATAGAGACTACTCTATCTTGAATAGTTCTATTCATCCTCTCAGCTACACCATTCTGTACTGGGGTATAAGGAGCTGTAAACTCTCTACGAATCCCTCTAGACTGACAGAAAAGGCTGAATTCATGTGAGGTATACTCACCCCCATTATCTGAACGTAAAGCCTTAAGCTTAGTTCCTTTTTCAGTCTCAACTGAAGCAAGCCATTTTTTGAAAGTAGGGAATACATCATCCTTTGATTTGATAGGATATACCCAGACTTTTCTAGTAGCATCATCTATGAAAGTGACAAAGTAAAGAGAACCACCTAAGGACCTAGTGGGCATAGGACCACACACATCTGTATGAACGAGATCTAAAGGCTGAATTGAAGAGTCAATGTGCGTTCTATGCACATTTCTGGTTTGCTTTCCATATTGACAATGCTCACAAAATGAAAAATCAGAGAAAGATAACACAGGTAAGTAGCCAGAACGAGAAAGATTTTCCATTCCACTACGAGATATATGGCCCAAACGACCATGCCAAATACAAGCCATAGGCTGTTCAGTAACAGCTAACAAGTGTTCTTTCTGTGATACAAATAAAGGATAAAGTGAGCCAACTTTGCTTCCTTTTGCAATAACCATATTGCCCTTTGATATACGAAAGGACTGAGCATAGAAGACCACCTTGTAACCAAGGTCATCAAGTTGACCAACTGACATCAAACTACGTGATAACTGAGGTACATGGCGTACATTATGCATAGTAAATTTTGAACCATCAATGAACTGCACAACCACATCTCCAATCCCCACAACATCACACTGGTAAGAGTCACCAAGTCTCACGGTACCAAGAGACTTTGCTGCATAATTAGAGAACCATTCTCTATGTGGTGTCACATGGAAAGAAGCACCAGAATCTAGCAGCCAGGTGTGGGAAAGAGCATCAGCCATAAGTGCCTCAGATGGCATAGTACTATCAAGTGTCAACACATCAGCATCATCAGAAATAGCATTAATTTCTTCAATCTTCACAGTCGAAGTAGATGGTGCAGGTAACTGTTTAACATGCCCATCAACATTCTGTCCTTTACCTTTAGCACTCTTTAATGCATAAAAATCTTTCTTCATGTGTCCTTTCTTATGACAATAATGGCATTCGATATCCCTCTTCCTGATTTACTTCTACTCTTATTCCGTTGACCATTCTTTTCCTTGTTCTTGCTCCTGCCACGTTGTTGATTCTTTCCTTGGTAATAATCACGAACATTATATGCATCTCCACTCTGAGTGCCAACCATAGATTTTCTACGAACCTCCTCACTCAAGAGTGCTCCACATATGTCATCATAGACGAGTTTACCACCAGGTGCATTATTGCTAATAGCTGTGCAAAATGTATCCCATGATGATGGCAGGGTGCATAACAGCAATACTGCTTTCATTTCATTATCCATATCCATTTTCTGAGCCTGTAACTGGGAGAATATAGCATCAAACTCATTTAGATGAGCAGCAACACTATCTGTGTCCTTCATGCGAAGGTCATATAATTTTCTCATCAGATACACTTTATTTGATGTCGTCTCTTTTTCATATGTATTGCATAACTTCTTCCAAAGCTCCTCTGCACTTTCACAGTCTAATACTGTAAAGTAAACATTATCTCCCAGGTGCAAGCGAATGGTAGACCTGGCCATTTCATCTAACTCATCCCAATCATCTTCATCCATGTCAGCAGGCTTCTTTGAAATCCCATTTACTGGCTTCCATTGCCTCCTTTGGATCAGCACATCTTTAATCTGATTCTTCCATAGAGCAAAGTTTGTGCCAGCAAATTTTCGGATCTCAAAATGGTCTTTGCCCTGCAAGTTATAGCTCCTCCTCGAAACACTAGCACTAGACCCTGATCCAACGGATGTGCCTGAGACCTCTGATGCCATGATCGTAGAGAACTGAATAGAATGATAATGGAGCTAGAAGAGTCCAAACACCAACAAATAAGTGTATCAAGGAGTAAATCGACCACTGTATAGTTGACTAAAACAGAAATCTAGAAAAATTTTGCCAGAGTATCCTCTGCAAAATTAGCATATGACCAGTGTCAAAGTATCATAAAACTGCAAGTACTGACATGTCTACCTGCATAGTGAATCACTGACTCCACTGCATATAATCAGTTACCCAATAGAAGCCAACTAGGCTTATCGAGCACCTATGAACAACTATCATACATCTCCTATGGCGAGGCTGGGTAAGTCTTCCACCTACATCACCGAAGAGACCCCGACATCTGGGTGTCTCCTAGTTAAGAAAACCTCACCACGACCCTCTTTATCAAATGTAAAAGGCTTTATGCAAAGAGCGTAATCGCTATATCAACGACCACATGGACGTACATAAGCGATATCCACAGAAGTGTACATGGTGTGTATGTGCTCAATATATGCAGTAAAATGACACTAAAAGGCTGAATACATAGCCCAAAAACTAGCCAATAACACCTGCAAGTGTCTGTCAACTCTGATGTTTTAGGCTTTAAAAACCTGCATAAATTTGCAGCGATTGCTCCCACCAAAACTGAAAACCCCTCGAGAAACTTGTAGTTTTACGAGTGTGGCTGAAAATACAGCCGCAAGGTTGATACTTATTGTCTGAGAAGTACAAGGAACACTCTTCTTGATGTTCTTGGACCTGTGCAAAGAGAACTATGTACGAAAGTACTCCGAAATGGCTCCAAAAACACCCCAAAATTGCTTCAGAAATAGGCTTTGAAAGCAAAAATGAAGCTTTGAGGGACCAAAACTTGTTCAAGGTAATGTCAACCTTAGTCTTTCCCCTTCTTCAAACACCACAAGAGTGTAGCTTAGTGGCAAGAGATTGCCACGGTTAAGCGAGCTCTGGGGGGAACAGTACTGGGATGGGTGACCTCCCGGGAAGTACCGGGAACCTCTATATTCCTTGATCGTTGAGGTCCTCCCTCGCGCGCAGCCAACGGCGCCAACGGTGACTTTGGTGACTCGGATGCCAAGGTATGCCAAGGTCTATGCCTTGGTCGCTGCCTTGGTCGTAAGCCTTAGAGAAAGCCTGGGGGGGCGCTTCGCTCGCACAAAAGGAACGAAGCTTTTGCCTTGAACTGCTTTGATACCAGTGAAGTGATTCGATGGCGATACACCACAGTGCGCTCTCCTTCTTGAGAGCTCCACGACGATATGCTCGGAGTAGAAAACCGAGCACCTGAGGCCGCACACAGTACTCCGCACAGAGGCTGTAGAATACGCAGAAAACACAGTACTGAGGGAGCACGAAAACTGACTTCTTAGGTCTTACAAATGCGGTCGAACTTACAGTCTGTGACTGACCAGGCCACTATATGTTTTATTAAAGAACATATACAAAGAAGTGTCCGGTGGCCATTTGGCCTTTCACATGGACACTAACAGTAACACCTATTTTGACCCCTAAATGCCTAAACGGTCATAACTTCACCATACGAACTCCAATTGATGAGATTTTGGTCTCGTTGGAAAGCTTTTTGAGAATCCTAGGTGGACCTCGATTGGTTTTTGTAAGAATCATATGTGGACTTTTAGAACATGTATTTTTAAGTTGGCCTTTAAGTGGGACTAGGTGGTCATAAGATTTTGGGGGGCAGTGAGTTACTCCAAGGGGGGCTTATAATTGTTGATGTGTGTCTTTGCTATATTAACTTGTGAACTTTTGCAAGAACATTGCATGCACTAAAGGCATCCAAAGGCAAGCTAGCACGGGTGAGTACCAAGCTTGGGAGAAAGCTTCCTGGGCTGGTGTAGCAGTCTGAGCAACCAGAGGATTGAGGTTGGAAGTTCTCTCAACCCTCCTTTGTCAATTCCTAGCCTAGGCTAAGTATGACTTAGGTGTGGTGATTAATTAGGGCAACGTCAGGCACGAATCAAGTCCAAGAGAACTAATCAACTAAGTACAAGCATTAGGTAGATCGTAAGTGCGAAAACCCTAAGGGAAAAAAGTAAACTTGATTCGAGCAAATATCAAGTGTGAAAGTCACTTAAGTACTCCTGGAACAAGAGCTGAACACAATATTCAACTAAAAAGAACAAAGTGATTGGTGTAAATTAACCTGCAACGAGAGTGTACTTGGGACCAAGGGGGTAGAGAAACCAGGCATATGAACCTTAGGTCAGGCAGACACTTAGGCCGAGATAGACAAAGCCTCAGATCTTCTGAAGCTAGTGTCAATCACACTGCTAGGTCTTGGGCCTAGCAGTTGAGTGATTACCCATACACTCCCAGATCAGAGACAAGTGATTCTGAGATGTCCTATAACATGGAGAGACCAGTAGTTAGTTCAGAGGTGGCATACCTAGAAAAGCCAGAAGGACCTTACAAGACTCAATTGGAATACATCAGGACTAATCGTCTAGGTGCTCGCATCTACGAAGACGGCCTGAGAAGATCTGTGGTTCAGATTAAGAACCCCGATCAACCCCATGGACTAGAACAATCGGTAGTCAAGTTCGCGAATGGAGCATATCTAGATAAAGAGGGGACTATGTATGTAGTCATCGATCACCCAGATCGAACAGACGAATTTGGCAATGTGATCGCTGAGACTGACATGGGTGACATAGAGCAAGGAAACTTAGAGAGAGAGCCGAGGACTCCCCGTGGTAAATCTATCTTGACCACAATCATGACTCCATAGTGGATTCCCCAGGATAATAAAAGCATAGAGTTGCTTTTAAACCGAGAAACCGATGAGGCATTTTGGAGATATAAGCCTGCCCAGCCTCATGAAGTAGGTGCTCTCACAATCTATGAGTTTAAAGACCCTGATAGCCCAGGCAAAGTAACCTACCTAGACAAGATGTCAGAGAGGATCTTCGTGGTCTCAGAGCATGGGAGACATGCCTACACTTGGAAGGGTGAATTTGTTTTTCCCCAACCTCGATCCAATGTGTCCTACAACCACCAAGGAGCTGGTACCTCCCAAGCTCATGGAGCTCAAAGGGATAGAAGTAGAGACAGACCTGAGGTAAGCTTTGCTAACCCCCTGGGAAGAGAACGGATGAGAACAGAAATGGATAGAGAAGAAACCGAGAGACCTAGAGCCCCAAGGAACCAACAAAATGCTAACGATTTCCCTTTGCCAAGGCAGAGAGAACACACTAGGACCCTAAGGCCAACTCAATTGGTGAAGTCCATGAAGAACTATTTCGATGGCACAGGAGACCCATACGATCATGTAGTTGAATTTATACAAGTCTTGAGAGCTGAACAAGTGGAGGACCTATTCACGCAATACAATGCTTTTGGTCTAACCCTTAGGAACACTGCCCTTACATGGTTTCAACCCTTGAACGAGAGGCAGTTTAGGAGCATAGACCAACTTTTAGAGGCTTTCGTCACTGAGTTCTATAAGAGTGGCATACGGCATAATACCTCCTCCCTGATTCATGGCTTTAAGCAAACACCTCAAGAGACGGTCAGACTAGCAGGAAGACGGTTTAGGCAATACCTAGAGAGGTGCCCAATGCCTGAGTTACCCACACCAGCCAAGCAAGTGGCTTTGTTCTTAGATGGATTGTTGAGCACCAAGCTCAGGTCATATGTGTATTTGAAGGACCCCAGAACTATAGAAGAATGTGTGCGCATGTGCATAGACATTGAGGATAATCTAGGCGAGGAGTTGGAGCTATCAAAAATCTACAAGGATTCGGATAGCTCTAGTAGCCTTATGTCGGGTCAATCCACATCCATTGAAGAACTTGCAGAGAAGGTAGCTCAAAAACTAGGTGTCTCTAGCAAACAAATTCCAAGATTTGCCCTAGTTAAGCGGTGCTATACTTGTGGAGGTGATCATATGGCAAACGTATGTCCCATTATGGCCTAACCCCAAGTGAATCCTAGTAACCAATACTGCACCATAGAACGGAGGTACACCAACCACACCGCACAAGATTGCCCTTATAACAAACAAACTGTCAGGCCAAATTACCCTCAACCATATCCACAACAAGGTAGATACCAGAATCAATACCCACCTCAACAATATGGTAGACCACAACAACCCTATCAAAACCAACAAAGGCCTCAACCTGTGTTAGTGCAACAACCCCCTGCTCCAACCAATGTGGTTCCAGTAAAGTACACAGCTACAAAAGAGAATCTGAACAGAGCCATAGTCCCAGTCACACCGTTGCTATCAGACAGTGATCCAAGTGACCATAGTTTTGACTCCACACATATTGACAGCCCACAGGCTTACTACATGCAGTCACCCGAGCATAACGAGTCATACTATTATGAGGACCCAAGTGAAAATAGTGGGGAGCTTGAGTATGCTAATGTCATGTACACAAACCCGAACTCTAGAACTCAACCTAGGCAGGTACGACTGCCATTTCCTAGAGGACCATGCTTCAAATGTCAGGGAGATCACCTCATACGTGATTGTCCACTGCCTGCCCCTACACAACCCCAACCAGTGACAATTCATGGCTTTTGTCAAGATTGTGGGAAAGAGCATCTCTTATGAGATTGCCCGAAGAACCCCAATAACCTACCAAAAATCACTCCTATCAATGTCATTGGGTTAGTGGTAGACTCTACGGGAAGTATAACTTCCACAGCCCCCGTGCATGTGGTCACTAGAGCTCAAACCTTGCAGCAAACCCAAGGAGTAGGACCGGAAAAGAGTTCTGAGGTTAGTGAGACAGAGAGTATAACCAAGAAGAGGACAAGAGCATGGAGAGATAGCCAGGAGAGAATGAAAAGACAATGGTCACAGAAATGAACGAACTTGAAGAAAGCTTGAGAGAAACCAAAGCAAAGATAAGTGAACTCGCATCTCAAAACCACTCTCACACTACCCCACCACCAACCTTTCCATCTTCCCCCAACCCATCACCTTCCATTCCCCAACTTTCTAATCCACCACACATAGCCCACCCACCACCCAGAGTAGGATCAGTCCTAGCGGATCCCACTCCTGAGGATCTAGACATGATTCTTAAAGCATATCATGCCAGAATCCAAGAAGGGCAAAACGTGACAGATCATGACAAATGTTACCCTAGAGCCGATCTAGAGATAGATTTGGCAGAAAGCGGGATTGCAAGATTATTTTAGTGCATCTCTGCCTAAACCTGATTTCCTTAGGTGCTATTACTTGATTGCAACTCTGCAGGTGACAAGAGATAAAGATCATTCAAGCACATTCCTGGTGCCCTCTCTATCAAACCAAGACGAAATGAAAAAGTTTGAGTTGAACATCACTTTAATCAGGGAGGCCCTTCAGATGTATGGCACCCATGTACCCTCCGATCAAGATCCTTTGAGATCGGAGTCTATGAAGAACAATAAACTCAAGAAGTTGAAAGAAATGTGTGCCCTCACTCCGAACATTGTTATACCATTGCGAATGTGTCTTCAACATTTTGCATTTCCGATGCAAGACCGATTCACACAGCCTCATAAGAAGATCGGGTATGGGTTATACCTAGCGGAGACTGGGAGCTTACCTATTAAAATGCCAGTGTGGATCCTTGACCAGTTATATGAAGCAGGCAAATGAGGTGTGAGGAAGCCTACCTTGAATGGTTGTTGTGCGATTACAAGAATTATCTACAGATGTCTTGCCTATTATGTGCCGATCGCAAGGACCCTTAAGTACTCACAGTTGGAATTCTTCCAGGGGCGGAAATCAGGGGTTCAACCCACTAAAAGAATGCGTGGATCACTTTCACAGGTTCTAATTCCTCGCGAGGTCACCACAGAAGCCTCCTGTAGAGAACAAGAACAAGTAGCCCCTTTCACGATCCATCTCCAAGGACCACAATCAGGGGGCATGGTACAACCCACTCCATCAGCCCCTCCACTACCCACGGATGCTGAATTTGCATCCATGGCTACATTGGCAGAAGATACATCCTTTGACTTTGAGAGCTTCTTGCAAACGGCACACTTATCTGAGAGTGAATTCTTTTCTGACAATGATGGTCCACGATCATCATCCCAGAGAGAACGACCACATAGCACGGCACGACGAGTACATTGGGAAGATGAGGCACAACACACTCAGGTGGGAGGCACACATGAAGAAGAGAAGATGCAGAGGAATGAATCACAGGAGAGTGAGGAGGAAGCCCCTGCTTACACCGCACAACTCAAACGGCTCTACAAAACGATCAAGCAGGTACAAAAGAGGCATAAGCTATCAGAAGAGGCCAATAGAGCGATGGTGAATCAAATGCTTCAAGCAGAGAACGCGGACCCCCACTTTGTTGAATCATTGAACCTCTTAGCTGAGACATATGGGATTATAGAAGCTATGAGGATCATGTTACATCGCAACCCTCCTCAATATGATCAACGAAGGCTAGATACGCGACCACGAAGGGGAAAATGATTCAAATGGAAGTCTCTACCTCACTCCCTACCACCACTCAAGAAGATGTTCACATGGCCAGCCCAACTAACAGTGATGAACCAGATGTAAATATATAGATACCATCTCCACCATCACCTCCCATCCAGCCCTCAGAACCCCTCACCACTAGCCTTCCTGAACAACCAGTATCCACCCATAGTGAACCCATACTACACACCACCATTTCTCCATCCTTCCCTTTACCTACATCCACCAGTTCCAACCAATTTTCCGAACCTCAGATAGGTCGCCCCACCACCCAACAAACCATCATCGGTCACTCTTCTTATCTACCAGCCCTTGGACACCCACATGGCCCTACCCAAACGTTAACACACCCAATTTCCCTCACTACTCCATTTCCTCTTTCCCAACCACTACCCACTGTACCCCTTTTAACCCCCTCCGAACCAACACACACCACCCTATCTCCATTCTTGGCAAACCTTGTAAATATAGTTCAACAAATTGAGAATTATAAGAGAAAATCCCATTCCTACCCCACCTCCTCCACATTCACGGCCACCACTAACACGCGACCAACCATTCCAATATTCACGATTCACACTTCACACACAATCACGTCCGATCCCATGGACATTTCACCATCCACAGGACCACCCACCACCACTCGTGTTCCAACATCATCACATTTCACTTCACTCACGTCACCATTTCCAATCACTATAGGCACAACATCTACTTCTCCCTTCCCCATTTCCCGACCCCTTGCATCTTCCACCTCTACCTTTGCATCCACCTCATTTAGTCAGGCACTAGACACTATGTTCGAAGTTGCGGCCTAGCTTAAACAAGAATACAGATTATTGGAAGAAAATAATAAAGAGCTTTGTACCCTGTCGTCTCATCTCCAGGCACGTGTCAATGCCTTGGAGCTGAGTAATCTTGCATTACAACAAGAAGTTACCACTCTCCAACAATCTCATGTGGAGCTTGAAGCCAAGTATACAGAGAAGGGTAAGACAATGGACGGACAACTCAGAGATCAGCTAGCCCGCAACGCGAGACTACAAAGAAACATGGCTCTACTCCGATGACACCTAGCAGCTGCCCAAGAAGAAAATAGGAGATTACAGCAACAAAATCAAGACAATCTCGAAGCCGCCATAGAAAATACTCCCGGGGCACCCATAGACCCTGCCAGCTTTTGGGCCATACCCTCAGAAAGTATCCAACAAATATTGGAAACCTATGCCAACCTCTTAGAAGCACATGATCAGCTGGCCGACCAAGTGAAAGAACTACAGAAACAACCAAGGCTTGTACCACACACGACAGAACGAAGAAAAGTGGTCAATGCTCATGTATATCTTGGTTGAGCAAGAAGCAGCCAACTGTGGCCACTTCCAGTTGTGAGGCTAAGTATAGGGCAGCTTTCATAGTGACTATTGAGTGTGTGTGGCTGAGATGCCTTATGGATGATTTGGGTGTTGGTCAGTCTTCTGCCACCACCATCTTCACTGGTAGTTGCGAGGAACCCTGTGTTTCATGCTCACACTAAGGACATTGAGGTGCACTATCATTATGTCAGGGAGAGGTTCTTTGTTGGGAAGATCAGCTTGGCATATGTGCCCACGCACGAAAACATTGCAGACCTTTTCACAAAGGCTCTACCTAGGGAGAAGTTTGAAGCTTTCCACAAAGATTTGGGCTTAATTCCTTTTGTGGAGTGATTTCCACATAGCTTGGCACTTCCTTATACATGAGTGCCAGCTCCTTGTTCACCACATCACTCCCAAGGGGGATTTGTTGATATATTTAGGTAGTTTGTGTGTGAACACACTAGGACCGCCAAGGCACTTTTTTCCCTCTTTAAGAGGTTTTTTTCCCCCGGCTTGTATATACGCCTATTTCCCTAATGGGCTACTTATCTTTGTACATTCTAGTGGTAATACATTCAGTATTGTGTGTTGAGCTCCAAGCTTCTTCTTCTTCCTTGTGTTGTTCGCATGCTTCCGCAGATGTCTAACTCCAACATGGGTTGTGAAAATTCTACAATGTCTCTAATCTTATCCTCGTCTATTGAAATCACATTTTTTACATACTATGTGACCCAAAATCTTACCTTCCATAACCATAAAGACACACTTTTGAGGATTTAAACACACTTTGTGTTCCCTATTAAGATATGGCACAAAATCACAAAAAATATAATAGATATACTTTCATGATGGACTAGATTATCACAATAGTACACGATGCATGATGGTCAAGATTGTCATGATAGACCAAGCTATCATGACAGGATGCAAGTATCATGATAGGATCACGATCGAGGTGGAACAAGTTGTCATGATAGGCTCATATTTGATTATATAAAAGATCCATGATAGTTGAAAGGGTGTCATAACTGACTATCACACTAGCTTGGTCAATCATGATAAGGTAAACACCATGGTGATGGACTAGTCAATGGTGATGGACCTAATTTTCATGATAGGTTGGAAAGTCATGATAGTCGAGATTATCGTGATGGACTACATTGCCATGATAGTTGAGTCTATCGAGGTATTGGTCAGTCAGGATAGTGCACTTTTGTTGCAATAGATTGGGGTGTGGTAGTGAGTTGTCTTATCGTGACAATTTGAGGCATCTCACAATAGACCCAGACACAATAGACTAAAAAAATCAAACTTTTTGAAATGCATCTTCACTACCATGTTTGCACTAATCTCTTAACTTTCCATACACTATTTTTTATGCAAAAATGCATGATTTTGTGGCATGTCATGATAGACCCAAATAGATACCTCAGGACCTATGCAAAGTAGAAAATCACATGTACACCATCTTGGATCTTGCAAGTTGCAACAATCTTAAAATTGCAAGAAAATCATATAAAGCAGCATGCACAAACAAGCCCTCTATCTCATATATACACACACACACAAATGAGGAAAATGAAGGTAGAAGGGAGGTTTATGTCCCCGCTAAGATTTTCGGTGAAGAAGAAGATGGATGGCAAAGGTGAAATTACAAGATGAATGGAGCTAGTGTGAGCATAGATCAAGTGTTTTCGAAGCTAAAAACAAAGAAAGAAATGAAATTTTACTTACCAAATGCCTCTAAAATCACTTCTCAATGAACTCTTACCATCATACACTCTTCCCACAAGCAAATCCTGACAACGGCAACAAAAAGGTGTTCTAAACCTTGAATATGAACAATAATAATAGATACCAACATTCGAAAGAGAATCCTTACCTTGAATTGTCAACTATGGAGACAAGGGAATGATATGATGATCATGAGCACAAGTGAAAGTGTACACACACAAGCACAAGAATGCAACAAATGTGCACACACACACACACATTAGGAAGAGAAACATTGAGTGGGATAATGAAAACTTGAATTTAGATCACAATAAGATTACAAGAATTTCATAGTAGCTTCCTTTCTCTTACTTTCTAACCTCTCAAAATGTCTATTTATGGATTCTTAATTATTTTTTACTAAAATCATGCATATTGACTAGGATTAAAAGTTTTGGTCCCTAAGATAATTTAAGGGACCAAACGAGCTCCAAAAATTATGAAGGTACATGAGCTCTTCTAATGTTCTTAAAGCTTGAGGAATCCTGAATTTGCACAAAATTAAGCACAACATTATGAAATTTGCTATCATATACAAAGATTAGTAATAAAATTCATCAACAAAGTTTTTGTTCATGGTAAAGTTTGGATTATTCAGATCAATTATAAAAGGTTTTCCTTTAGATCCTCTGCTATTTGTTATTGTTGCAGACAAGCTAGGATGGTTGACCCACGAAACTCAAGAAAATGGTAAAATCAAGGGGTTAACCTAAAATGGTTGACCCAAAGGGTCAAGAAAATGTTGATAATACTAATGCCACTAACCATAGTGATCATAAAAGTCAACTAACATTTTGTGAACCTTTAGATTGTTATTGCAAAGATACTAGATCAAGAATTCACCAGTCAAAGACATCTTTCAAAGCCTCTAATTATTTGGCCCATCAATTCTCGTTGAATAAAGTTTGCTCCTCTATCCTAGATGGTCAATTCTTTTGGCTACTTGGTATCCCCATGGGATTCAACATTACAAATAATCACAGATGGGATTGGATAAATGATCATTTGGATTCATTCTTCTTATATATACTCAATAATCCACCCTCAAGTGACCACAAATGATCCATGATTTTGTAAGTTGTAAGGCCCCCATTATGAGAAAAAGTTGTTGTGAGAGTTTGGACATTTGTAGAACCCTAACTTCCAAGTTAGAGGAGGTCTATATGTGATTGATGATGGTAATATATGTTGGAGCAAGTCTATGACAAGCCTAAGTATTGGCTTGAGTCTCACAAGGTCATAGAAGAAGCCTTAAAGTGAAGACAATGTATGAGTTCACTTGTGAACTATCTCTTGTAATTTTTGAAGTCTTTACTTGATGTAAAAGTAAAAGGAATCTAAAGTGGTTGAGTAAAGTTTTTCTAGCACCACTTTATCTTCTCCAAGTTTAAATCCATCTCTTCACAGTGGTATCAGAGCAAGGTTGGACAACATGGCAGCTGGATTTACTTCATCGATTGACAAATTGGATAGAGGTAGCTACTCAACCTGGTCATTAAGGATGGAAGCTTATCTTCAAGGAAGGAATTTATATGGTTATATAGCTGGAGATGAAGTTATGCCAAGTTTCAAGAACAAAGGTCAACCAAGACAAGAAGAGCAAGAAAGATTGAGCACATGGTGCTACAAGGATGCACTTGCAAGGTCTTATCTCCTCAACTCTATCTCAGATTTTTTGTTGCCTCACATTAGAAGTTTTAAGACATCTCAGGAAGTGTGAAATGCACTTGAAGCCTTCTTCTCTTCAAGTACAAAGGCCAGAAAGCATCAACTATGGTTGGACTTCAGAACTCTCAAGAAAGCTCCCAAACAAAATGTGACTGATTTTGTCACAAAGCTCAAGGACATAGCAGGTAAGTTAGGAAGCATTGGTGAGGTAACAGATGAAGAGCAAATTGTAAGGCAGGTCATCAATGGCTTGAAGGCAGATGACAAGTGGGAAGCATTCACCACAATTATGGATCTATACATGGATATGCATGTACTAGATTTCAATACACTCATAGGACAACTACTTACTCAAGAGGCCAAGCTTATCAAGAATGGAGAAAGCTCCAAAGGTAATCAAGCTTCTGCCTTGTATGATGATAAAAGCAAGTTCAAAGAAAACAAAGGAAGAGGAAAGAAAGTGGATGATGAAGTAGGTACACATCAAGATAACTATGCAAGTAGAGGAAGACATGGTAGAGGTAGAGGCAGAGGAGGAAGACAAGGCACAGGGAGATACCAAGACTCTAATTCATGCTGTATTTGTGGATTAACTAATCATACAACTGAAAACTGCTTTAGGAATTCCAGGAATCAAAGAGGCAGAGGCTGCAATAGAGAAAGTTATGGCTACTCAAGAGGAATGTTCAACAATTATCATGGCTACCACAACAATTACAACCATTCAAACTATCAAAGAGGCAATAGGGGAAGAAGAGACTTCAATAACTACACAAAAGACTCAAATCAAGAGGACTCATTGCTAATCATGAATATGGCCATGCCACAAGGTAAATCTGATGAGCATGTTTTCTACGTAGATTCAGGTTGCTCAAATCATTGTGGCAAAAAATGTGGCACTCCTATCAGATTTAGACGACCCAAGGTACAAGCATGAAGTGCAGACAGGAGATGATACAAGACACCTTGTGGACAAAATAGGAAATGTCAAAGCACCTGATGGAAACATCAACCTACTCAGTAAGGTACTCTATGTCCCTACCATTACAAAGAATTTGATAAGTGTCGGGGAGATAGTAGAGAAAGGGTTGCAAGTCAGGTTCACAAAAGCGGGAGCATTTGTTGAAGATCCAAGTCAAGGATTTAGGAGAATTGCAAAAGGTGAAAAGATAGAGAGATTTTTCACATTCGAATTACAAGACACTAGAAACATTGCTCTCTTTAATTATGGTAGTCAGACACTCATAGAATTGGAAGTATGGCACAAAACCTTAGCACATATTGGTGAAAGATCACTAAAGCAGATATGTAGACACCAAAGTGCTCTTGGACTCCCTAATTTGTCAGAAAAACATATGATTTATAAGTGTAGTGCATGTCAATTTGGGAAGTCTCATAGGTTACCATTCATGAAGAAAGGATATACGCATGGAGATCTCTTGGATTTGGTTCATACAGATGTATGGGGACCTAGCAAGGATGCTTCAATATCTAGATCAAGATATTATGTCTCCTTCATTGATGATTGCAGTAGATGGACTATATTATATTTCATGAAACACAAAGATGAAGTCTTTTCATGCTTCAAAAGATATTTGGCTCTTGTGGAGAATCAAACAGGTAAAACATTAAAAAGGCTAAGGTCAGATGGAGGGGGAGAGTACTTCTCCCATGAATTTGACTCCTTTCTTCAAGAAAGGGGAATCAAAAGAGAGATCACTACAGGGTACACTCCTAAGCAAAATGGAGTGAATAGGACAATTGTTGAAGCTGCAAGGTCTATGCTAAATGAGAAGCACTTACCTAATTACTTATGGCCTGAGGCTATATCTACAACCACTTATTTGATTAACAAGTTACCTTCAAAATCACTTGATGGGATGACTCCATATGAGGCTTGGAATGGAAGAAGACCAAGCTTGGATCATTGTAAGATTTTTGGATGTATTGCTTATGCTCATGTTCCTTCACAGGTTAGAGGCAAGATGGATCCCAAAGCAGAAAGGTGTGTATTCATCGGATATGACAACAATCAAAAGGGCTACAGGTTATACAACCCAACAACCAAAGGACTCTTGGTGAATAGAGATGCAGTATTTGATTAGAATAGTTCTTGGTATGAAGATTCATGTAGAAAAGTCGACTTACCTTATGATCTTGAAGAAGATTTTCCAAAAATTGTTAAGGATAATCCTCCTAAAATTTAAGATTAGGATACCTCAGAAGATGATGAAGCAACTCAATATGAAAAACTCAAAATGTGGAAGTCTAAAGGTAAAGCAAAAGTACAGGAACTTGGACAAGAGGCAGAATCATCACATCATGGCCTAAGGAGGTCCATGAGGGAGAAAAGAAAACTAGAAAGGTATGGATTTGATACTTCTCTAGTCACTTAACATTCAATCTATCTAGCTCAGGACATAAATCAAGAGGAACCCTCAACATTTGAAGAAGCAAAGAAGAAATCAGAATGGAGGCATGCAATGGAAGAAGAAATTGAAGCTCTTGAGGAACATAATACTTGGGAATTGGTTCCCAAGTCTCCCTCAATGAAAGTGATAGGCTCAAGATGGATCTACAAATTGAAGAAGAACTCACATGGCTCCATTAACAGGTATAAGGCAAGGCTTGTGGCAAAAGGCTTTGCACAAACTCAAGGAATTGATTATGAGCTACTTCAATTGGATGTAAAAAATGCATTTCTTAATGGATGGATAACAGAAGAGGTAGATATGGCACAACCACTTGGTTTTGAGAATCACATATATTCTGATTATGTGTGTAAACTTAATAAAGCTTTATATGCACTCAAACAAGCCCCAAGGGCTTGGAATCATAGGCTTGTCTCATTCTTGCAGGACAAAGGATTTTCAAGCTAGCAAGGCAGATCCATCGCTATGCATAAAAAGGAGTAATTCTGAAGTCATCTATTTGTGTGTGTATGTAAATGATATTATACTTACAGGAAATGATACAGATGGCATAAAGAGAATCAAAGAATAGATGAGAGAAGAATTCAAGATAAGTGATTTGGGTTCACTTATCTACTTCCTAGGATTGGAAGTTGTCTACAAAGATCATGGTTTGTTTCTCACTCAAAGAAAGTACATTAAGGACATGTTGGCAAAATTCAAGATGCAAGATTGCAGCTACTCCAATGGAGGTTAATCATAAATTGAGCTCACATGAAGGTGAACTCATAGAAGATATGACAGGTTATCAAAGCCTTGTGGGTAGCTTGAACTATGCCACATTGGCAAGGGTTGATATATGTTATAGTGTGAGTGTGCTAAGCCAATTTATGCACACACCCAAGAAACCCCACTTGGAGGTTGCCAAGAGGATACTCAGGTATCTCAAAGGTACCATGAATGAAGTGTTATATTACCCTTATGTTTCTGACTTAAGTGTGAAATTGTTCTCTGATGCAGATTGGGCTGGCTCCAAGGAAGACAGAAGGAGAACCTCATGATATCTTACCTTTGCAGGTTCAAAACTTGTCTCATGTTCATCCAAGAAGTAACCCACAGTTGCTCTCTCTTCTACTGAAGCTCAATACAGAGGTCTTTCCATAGCTATTCAAGAAGCAATGTGGATGAAGACACTATTCACAGATCTTGGATTGGAGATTGGAACTCCAACTATTTTTTGTGACAATATGAGCTCTACTCACTTGGCTGCCAATCCAATTTTTCATGCAAGGACTAAACATATTGAAGTAAATTATCACTATCTAAGAAAGAAGGTTGTGAGCAAGGAAATTCAGTTAATTTATGTGTCCACTTATCAACAATGTGTAGATATTCCAACCAAAGCATTGGATGGTACAAAGCTTTGCAAATTCTAGGATATGATTGGATTGCAGGTAATTCTTGAAGAATTAAGACCTCAAGTATACTTGGGTTGAGGAGGAGCTATTGGAGCAAGTCTATGATAAGTCTAAGTATTGGCTTGAGTCTCACAAGGTCATAGGAGAAGCCTTCAAGTGAAGACAATGTATGAGTTCACTTGTGAACTATCTCTTGTCATTTTTGAAGTCTTTACTTGATGTAAAAGTAAAAGGAATCTAAAGCGGTTGAGTCCACTTGATGAAAAAAGGAAAGAGAAGCCATGAATTTGTGATTGAAGATAGTTGGAGAATCAAATCAATTACAAAAATCTTGGAGAGTGATTTTAGGTGAGAATCAAATTCAAATTTGGGCTCCAAATATCACTATAAATACATGACCTTCTAGTTACATTTTTAAGACCTCCATGAGCTGAGATTTATGCCATATCAAAGTGTGGGTTCATGGCACACAGATGTATCAGTAAATCCGTTGTACTCTACAATCAATATAATTTCATTTTTATGATCATTTGAGTTCATATCTTCATGCTTTTGTGAGTATACTGTTCACTACCCTATCTCTCAGTTTTCTTAGTCAGATTGCAGAGATGATTTCTCTAAGCTTGGTGCATAATTTTTAATGATTTAAGTTAGTAACGTTGGATCCTCAAGTCTACTACATACTCATAAAATTTCATTGAAATTAGGTTTTTCAATCTTGATTTATGTTCAGTTGAAGTTGACTATATCTATTCATACTTTACTTCTCTATCAACACTCCATCAGAACTGTCATTTTCTCAGAGCTTGTTCTCAGTGTGTACTTCATCATTTTCCATGATTCAAAGCTTCAAAGATTCAGCATACTGTCTAGTATATGTTTACAAAATTTTATAATCAGTGTCTCTTAAAATCTTGAGATATTAACAATTCTTTGCTCACGGTTCAAAGAACTGTTACAGCCCATGAAAATCGGGTTGATGCTATAACTTGCTAAACACTTTTCTCTTTATGTTGTGCATCATTTTTTATGAAATAACTCTTTAGTTTTAGCTTATTAAGTTAACAAGAGTTCCCAAAAAGGAATTAAGTTAATTGTTGTTGTGGCCAAAGAATTATTCAAAACATCAGACAGGTGTATAAACCAAAATAGCAAGTTTTTTACTCATGGTTCAACTCCTACCTATCTATTTTGATTTATCTTTTTGAGAGTGATCCTCCAAGGTACATAGGGTGTCTAATACATCGTTTGGCAAGCTAAAAGGGCCCACTACATATCTGTGGAGTTTATTTGGCTAGTGTAGTGCAAAGTTTTTGCAGCACCACTTCATCTTCTCCAAGTTCAAATCCATCTCTTCACAATATATGATCTTTATGAGCATATCGATGAGGTTAGGTAGGAAATAAAGTTTTTTCCATTGGGTTTCCAGTCAAGGAAAAACTAGAGGCCTTGTGGCCTCACATGGTTTCCCCATAAATCCTTAATGGGCGGAGTGGATAAGGCCTACCGGCTCAATTTCTTGCACACGACAACTACAAATAGTGTTTTAGCGCTTGTTTCTCGCCCCGTTTCTACTTTGGATAAGGCCCGACCGACTAATCTTTATGCAAATTGATGCACTTGGTGTCTTGTTCCTAAATCCTGGTCCTAATTTCTTACTCGAACCTAGCAATTGGTCATGCTTTTTTACTCTCTTGGGAATCCCCTTTTTCTCTTCCGAATTTACCCTTCTCACATGCACCCTTACAAGCATATGTACTCCTTTATGTGATCTTAAACTTAGTCTCATACCCACTCCCTTAGACGCTCACAAATTCTCCCACTTTTTCTTTGCTTTGTGCTCGTGATGCCCTTAGATCCTTAGGTCTCTCTCTCTCTCTCTCTCTCTCTCTCTCTCTCTCTCTCTCTCTCTCTCTCTCTCTCTCTCTCTCTCTCTCTCTCTCTCTCTCTCTCTCTCTCTCTCTCTCTCACACACACACACACACACACACCACCTTTCATAAGCATTCCCAAAAGTGAGAATAAATTTCTATTGTCAAATTCTGTGCATTGTTTCTCTCAACACAAAAATTATTGCCTTACTCATACATGCATATAGGGTCACCCCTTCCTTCATCCTCTATCATATGCACCTTCGCAAGCTTCTCCAAGCAAAGCACTATAGATAATGTCTTGAAGGTGAAAGTATTCAAGAAGTTGATGTACATTCCCTTATTTCACATGCATTTCCATACGAATATATGCAATCATATATCAAACAAATTCAGATGTGCACACTTCTTCTTCCTAAGATATGGTTGTCATTTTAATGGGGATCAAAACTCTTTTTTAATAAGATCACAACAGTTGACAAGCAGAATTTCACACAAAGCATTGAGCTGCCTGGGAAGTGATATGCCTATTCTACTCTTCAGCTCATGCCTTGAACTTTTCAGCACACCGCTGCCCTGATTTCATTATGTCCATTCGCTTCACTTATCTTCCAGCCTCGCAATGTTGTTGCTTCATTTAAAACTTTATAGCCTTGTACTGTTATGCTGTTGTGAGAAACCATATGCACATGGATGAACAATGCATCTCTCACCTCTGTTCAGCTCGAATGCACCCATAGAAAAACTTTTTCTAGAACCTCCACTTCCATTTCAAGGTGCATTTACAAAAATGTAAACATAAATACAAAGTGTTGTATCACTGAGAACGTGCTATGCAATGAGGTTAATACATTTCGGTTGTAGGCAAACATTATCAATGCCTATCCATACCTCCTTGCTGTCTCCTTTTCTTCAACATTCAGTATGAGTGTAGCATGAGCAACAAAAAAAGATTTACGTTAACCTCGAAACTCACCTGCTGAAGGTTCTATAGAGCAAGAGCAACTTATATGTCTTAGTCACAAAGTAAGGAGTTCAGTACAACCTTGTGAGTCTTTGAAATAGAATCGTACATCTTTACTCGGAGAAATCCTGTTAATGAAGACATTTGTAACCATGCTTGTGACATATATTCTACTGTCATCGCCAGGTGGAGGAGGAAAAGAAATGTAGGCATATGCAGCTACAAGAATTTCATTGATAGGTCTATAGATTACAACCATCACGACTAGAAAATCCAACTTAAGGAGAAGCCTGTTGCATACCAGTCACTACGGCTCTGTTGGTTTCCTCCGTTGACAGGGCGATCACTCGCAGAACAGAAGGAGGATTTACATCAGCAATCCCTTGGAATCATGTGCATGTCAGATCGTCCTTGCACTAGGGTGCATTCTGTTGCCCGCATTGTATCTGAAGTCGGCCCTTTGTTGGCCTTCAACCATACTTTACTGCGATCGACCTTCTGAATCCCCCCCCCTTTTGAAACACTGAACAAGTGGGTGTCCTTGGGCCTTCAACTCCCCCTATCACTTGCTGAGAAGGAACAAGCAACAAAAAGGAATGCCTCCTTCCGTATTACACATCCTATCACCCTCTTCTTCTCTCTATTGAGCCGATCCTCTCAGTCATGATAATGATGAGGAGAGACAGTTCTTTTCCCTGCCCTTTCAGGTTCTTCTCTATACCATCAGTGCTTCATGATGACTTCGTTCTACTATAGCAAAGGGCCTGAATGTACATCTATTCTCTTGGTTGAGATACTAGTAGTGATGTGCATAGAGGTAGTTCTTCTTTTGAAAAATCACCCAAAAGTTTCATAACTCGGCATCTTCTTGACAATCTCTGGTATACGCTCGCTGCATCATTTTGTACCTTTCAACATTTCCTTGTCTTTGCATAATGTGGGCTAGCTATCAGCGTGATCTTCGGCGGCAATCTTCGTCCAGATTAATTGTGAGTGGTAGCTCCCCTCCAACAGGTGGCTCCCCTCTGTGACAAGCTCAGCAAATCCCTCTTTGATCACCTGCACACTTGGTGCGATGGTCCCCTAGAACATCTCTTCAGCAGCTTGATGTTGTCCCTCCCTCGAAGCAGCTGTTCTTCCCCCAAAAACCCCGAGCAAATAGCCAAAGAACGAGGAGAAATAAAAGAGAGATCCATATGTGTCCGCCCTGCCCTTCGGTCTACTGGCAAAGAAGAAGCCTACTTCCCCTAGAATGGCCAGTACCCTTCGTGATTTCTCTCCCCTCGAGCACAGACGCCCTCGACTCAACACCTGTTAAAGAACGATCCTCCCAGAACTACTGCTGAGAGCAACTATACCACACACCCGATGGCTCTCCTCTCTCTGTCGATGAAGAGAGCACCTCCCCGAATACACCTATAGACTCAACCCCCTCCAGCCGACATGCAAGAAGGCAGATCCCCCCTTCTATGCTTGTACTCGACTTCATAGACATCCGAGATAGACCACCAACCCTCAACTTGTGCATTTTCCTGCACACAAAAAACCAAAAAACAAAAAAGAAATCCACGAGAGAGAGAGAGAGACAAATACCATTTGTTTATTTTCTTTCTGACAAACCCACTCCCCGTGACCCTCTGACACCCCACTCCCCCCACTCACACGCACACATCCACTTTTATTTTTTCTCTTTTTATTTAATTTTTTTCGTTTTGATTTTTTTTTGTTGTTGTTTTTTTTTCATTTTTTTCTTTTTGCATTTTCTTTTTGTTTTTCTTTTCTTCTTCCTTTTTTTATTTCTCTTTTTTTTTTCAACTTCAAAATGTATTGACCTTCAAACAAGATGCACATATGAAAGGAAACATGAAGCTTGTAGCTAAAGTACATATACAAGAAGTGTCCAGTAAATATTATTGCTCATTGCAACTAGAGCAAAAAATTTGTGAGTTTGCTTGCTACAACCAAAATTTCAGCAAAGTAGTAAAGTCAGAACAGAATCAAAGGTCACTGTTTGAGACAAGCACCTCTGTCAATAGTCTAATCCACATCGTGAAGTGGAGCAACAACCTCTTGGCTTGTGAATTTCCCTTTTTCCCTTCTCAATAGCTCTACCCTTTCCTTTGCTCTCAAGGAGAGCCTTCCTATCTTTGTCAAGCTTAAGCTCAATACTTACCACCTTTGATGGATCAATCCCAACATTCATTGTGGCAACATTCACTTTCTCCCTCGTAATCCGTTGATATGAATCACTCATTTTTTCTATAAGCCTACACCACCTTGCATCTTTTCCCTTGAAAAACACCTACAATCAAGCATTACCTCTACAAAATGAAAACATATTACTGCACAAAAACAAACCATTTATATCGTTAACATACTCCCCTCTTGCGATGTCGTCCTCGACGAGCCAATTTGGTACCTGTACTCAAATCATCCAACATGTGCTCATCACTCCATCAAATACAAATCTCTACCTTGCATGCCCATTCTCTTCTTCCTCAATGTAGCACCTACAATCATCCTCATATAATCGTCAGTTAATACCAAAATCCAATCATTTCACTTACTATCTTTGTCCATCTTCTCGCATCTTCACCTATCATGTCCACCTGTCTACAAACTCACCAAAACATTAGACCATTTTTCATCAAATTACAATATCTACAACCAAAATGAAAAGACAATCATATCAATCATCCACATCACACAGATATACTCAGCACACACATCATGATCGCGTATCACACATGCATGTTTGACATCCTCTTTGCACACTCCATGCACTCATGCAAGCAGAAAGCATCCCCACAATCCCTTCTCATCATCCTTCCATCTATATGATCACTCCCTCGGTTCTCTTCCCATCTCAAACCCGAATTCTCTCGTCCATTTCCCATTTCCTTCCCACCTAGGGTTTTCTATTCCCACTTACCTTTTTATCTACTCTGTGCTCTTTTTGCTCATCAATCAAATCCTATGCTTGGTCACCAATCCACCTCTCTAACTTGACGAATATACGGCAAAGACCTCTCAAGTCTAACGCCAGGTCACCTCGACAAGACCGCTCGTCATCAACGTGATTCCGGACTTCACAAGTTGTTGCACAACCTAAGAGCCAAACTGAACACTTCCCGAAGGTTTGTAGACAAACAAGGTACCTAGCACGATTGGATCCCTCAAGTCAAAGTCTTCCACAGACACATCGCAGCCAAAACCCTAGCCGAGCTTAAGCTTCGATTCGACATGCCTCATCAGGAGTCCACATCTTCCAATATCCCCACAACACATACACACATTCCCATCCAAGCATCAAGCTCTCTGGCCTCTCTTCTATCCCCCCTCGAGAGAGGACTTTTCTTTTTCTCTCTTTTTTTTTAATTTATTTATTTATGCACAATGCACAACACTAGCCCTATGCGAAACCAACGTTAGCTCGTGGATTTGACCACCTGGCCAAAGGGACTCCACCTGCCTATTGGCCCACATAGGCACATAGCCGCATACAGGTCAGGCCTACAGCGAAACTAGCGTCAGCTCGTGGCCTTGATAACCCGATCAAGGTTGTTCCACCCGCCTACTAGCCCACTACATCACACCGACAACACACACATATACACAATTATTTCTTTCTTGTCTTTTTTTCTCCTTTTTTCAATTCCAAAGTCTCGAGAATTAGGAGACAAAAGAAAGGATCTTTTCCCAACCATCCCAATCACAACACACACACACACACATAAACTCCCCGTGGACATCCCAATGAGACACATCTCCTCTCTGCTGCTACTCAAGCCAAAATCCGGCCACTAATGTCATGGTCAGCTTTTCCTCTCGAAACCCGCACACACTAATTACCTTGCCGACCTAAAAATCCCAAAAAATACCACTTCAGTCCTAAGCATACAACAGACTTGATCCGCCCAACCTCACATCTCCAACTCGCAATCCGCAAACCAAACCCTAGTCAGACTCAAGCCGTCCTCACCAACATCCATCTCCTCGTCTATTTTTTTATCTCCAATCTTTGCCTCGCAGAGATTCCACCTTACTTGATAGATGACACGGAAAACTACCATTGGCCATTGTACTTCTTAGTGCCTCAAGCCTCGCCGCTCTCTTAATCCTTGTTTGTTGTGCTCAATATCACTCTGATATTGGAACAGGTCAGAGTCAATGCTTCAGAATCGATTCCATATTTGCTCCATCTCTTTATCCTCTCTCATCCTTTTTGCAGATCCGAGGGGAATATCCTCCCTCTTCTCAACTCGAACGATCAACTTCTCGACTTCCTCTCTAATCGATCTTTCCTCCCAAATCCTACTCATATTTTCTACATCTAGATCATCTACCTTCTTTGACAATTCATTCTTCATCCTTCTAACTCCATTCCGAATGCATCCAACCTATCCAACACCGCTTTCAGCTCTTCCTCCGTTTTCCCTGCTCTCGGGTCCTCCAATTGCCCTCGTGTCTCGTCCTCATTCCGATTCATCCACCTACCGAGCTTACTACTCAGCCTTGCATTCTCTTTCTCTACACGTCTCACTTTCTCATCACTCTCTGCTTGGGCACGCTGCATCCTTTCTAACTCCAGGTGGACATCCTCATCGACTCTACCCACTTGATCACTATATTTAACGATCAAACTTTGCACTCTTTCCATTTCTTTCTCTATTTGCTCAAGTCTCTTTATCAGGTTCTCCTCATCTCTCTCGAACTCCTCTTCGATCGCAACTCCAAAGTAGTCGCCTACCATCAAGCCAGATTTCAGGTCCAAGATCAAGTTTTCACTCTCAAGCCTCACAAGGTCTTTCCTCAAGCTTTTGTTCACCCTTTTCAACTCCTTGTTTTCACTTTCCAATGCTCGTACTTGCTTTTCCCAAGTTCCTAGGACCTCGGTAATTTTCACTTGAGTTTCCTCTAATTTTTCTATTTTGATCCTCTCGTTATCTCGCTCTTCTCGAAAACATTCCAACTGACATAGTATGCTTGCCAATGAACTCTTGTTATCTTCGGTTTTCACATAAAAGGACAAAAGTGACATGCTAACCTCTTTTGCCACATCCTCCTAAACGGGAACCTCTTTTGCGCGACACACATGTTCGCATAGCTTCTTGTTTTCGCATTCCATGCATCTAGGGATGAAGTCCAATGGGGTGCACACACGAGGGCAATATTTTGCAATGTGCTCGACTTTCTCACAGCACCAAAACCTAACGAGGTTTGAAATTGGGCCCATCTGGCGGCATTCGTATAGATGATTCCTCATCGGGTCTCCAAACCCGCTTCGACTTCTAGTCCATTCAGAGTTCATCATCCTCAAGCCAATCTTTTGAAAGTCCTTAACTTGCATTCTTTGCGACATCTTTCTACCTAGGCCAATGCACTCAATCTGGGTCAACGGGCTATGCCACACAATTGGGGCACCGAGCGTACTCGTGGCATGACTCTATGAAAAGTGCCAAGCCAACTCCCCAGTAGGATCGCCAAAATGGATAAGGCCTATCGGCTCAATTTCTTGCACACGGGAACTACAAATAGTGTTTTAACGCTTGTTTCTCGCCCCGTTTCTACTTTGGATAAGGCCCGACCAACTAATCTTTATGAAAATTGATGCGCTTGGTGTCTTGATCCTAAATCTCGGTCCTATTTTCTTACCCGAACCTAGCAACTGTTCATGCTTTTTTACTCTCTTGGGAATCCCCTTTTTCTCTTCCGAATTTACCCTTCTCACATGCACCCTCTTATACACGCACACTTACAAGCATATGTACTCCTTTATGTGATCTTAAACTTAGTCTCATACCCACTCGCTTAGGCACTCACAAGTTCTCCCACTTGCTCTTTGCTTTGTGCTCGCGATGCCCTTAGATCCTTAGGTCTCTCTCTCTCTCTCTCTCTCTCTCTCTCTCTCTCTCTCTCTCTCTCTCTCTCTCTCTCGCACACACACACACAGACACCACCTTTCATAAGAATTCCCAAAGGTAAGAATAAATTTCTATTGTCAAATTATGTGCATTGTTTCTCTCAACACAAAAAATTATTGCCTTACTCATACATGCATATAGGGTCACCCCTTCCTTCATCCTCTATCATACGCACCTTCGCAAGCTTCTCCAAGCAAAGCACTATAGATAATGTCTTGAAGGTGTAAGTATTCAAGAAGTTGATTTACATTCCCTTATTTCACATGCGTTTCCATACGAATATATGCAATCATATATCATACAAATTCAGATGTGCACACTTCTTCTTCGTAAGATATGGTTGTCATTTTAAGCAGGGATCAAAACTCTTTTTTAATAAGATCACAACAGTTGACAAGCAGAATTTCACACAGAGCATTGAGCTGCCTGGGAAGTGATATGCCTATTCTACTCTTCAGCTCATGCCTTGAACTTTTCAACACACCGCTGCCCTGATTTCATTTTGTTCGTTCGCTTCACTTATCTTCCAGCCTTGCAATGTTGTTGCTTCATTTAAAAATTTACAGCCTTGTACCGTTATGTTGTTGTGAGAAACCATATGCACATGGATGAACAATGCATCTCTCACCTCTGTTCAGCTCGAATGCACCCATAGAAAAACTTTTTCTAGAACCTCCATTTCCATTTCAAGGTGCATTTACAGAAATGTAAACATAAATACAAAGTGTTGTATCACTGAGAACGTGCTATGCAATGAGGTTAATACATCTAGGCTATAGGCAAACATTATCAATGCCTATCCATACCTCCCCGTTGTCTCCTTTTCTTCAACATTCAGTATGAGGGTAGTGTTAGCTCAGAAAATGGTTGATTTTTATGCACTAATATGTTTGTATTTGGCAGAAGAAGATGTTTGATTACAGGTACTTGAAGAGTGATCAAATGTTTGAAGGGAAGTATTTGCAACTACATGACGCCATCATGATCAGAATGGATCGGGAACTTGGTACTGCTGTTGGAAATGCATTGATAGACATGTATGTCAAGTGTGGCTTGATCAGAAAAGCACACGAAGTCTTCAATAGGCTTCCGAATCAAGATGCTGTGTCATGGAATGCCCGGATTGCAGGATATGTAGAACATGATCATGCCGATAAAGCTCTTGCTTGCTATGAGCAGATGAAAAAATTGCTCCTAATGAAGTCACATATGTTTGTGTTTTGAAAGCCTATGCTGTTCAAGGAGCGGTTCACATGGGTATAGAGTTGCATGCAGGTATTGAAAGACAAGGATTTGCAACAAGGACCTTATTTTTGGGAAGTGCCTTGATAAGTATGTATGCAAATTTAATTTTGGTATCAAAAGCTCAAGATGTTTTTGACAAGCTGTCAAGTCAAGACTTGGTCACATGGAACTCTCTCATTTTGGGTTATGCTGAGAAAGGGTATCCACGTTTATTAGACCCGCATCGGGAAGTTTTTTGGCACCGAAGTACAGATAAGAGGGGGGCGGCTGTCATTTTTTTTGGGGTTCTTCTCCAGTTCTTTATCATCTACCACAACGGAAAAGAGGGCGAGGACTTATCAAGATAAAGGGATGTGATTGATGATGTGGAGCCATATGGAAGAGGGTTTTTTTCTGCAATACCTTATCTTTCTACGGGGTGTGTGTACGAGGGAGTCTCTCTCTCTCGTTTTTCGAGGGGGGGGGGCATTCCATTATTTGTTATCTGGTGGATGAAGGTACGCTGATTAGGGGAATGCTCAAGGGGCTCTGGGCTCGCTCGTTTTGTGGCGACGAACAGAAAAAGGAGGTGGGAGCTTTCCCGGAGTGCCTTACACTTTCTTCCGACAGTGGAAAGGATGTAAGGTTACCCTTTACCAGGATGCACATGTACCAAACGACTTCAATCCTAAAAACTATCTCGGCGATGGTAGACAGTAGCAGCAGCAGAGATGTTGGGAAGAACTTCTGAATTACAAAGTGCAAATGAGCATGAAGTTGAATCATGAAGGAAGAAATGCGAATCTGGAAATGTTGATGGAAGCAGCAGGATGACGAATGTACCTTGTAGGCCTGAACAATACAAATGAATAACCAGGTATCTTGAAGGCTTGAACAGTACTACAAACTTCAGAGGAGTGCTGTTCAATTATGGGTGATAAAAAGTGAAGACGTGCTGATCGCTACAAAAGAGGAAGTTATGTCAACCAACTGGATGATGTGAATAGGCGTTAATTCCTCAAACTCCCAAGGAAAGCTGCAGAACAGTATAAAATTGAAGAGACTTCAAGGATAAATACCTGCACAAACCTCGCCTGAGATAAGTGTTGTTCTACGCTTTAAGTTTGATGATTTCTTTTTTTTCTGCTACAGATATTAGCAATGTAATTAAGGCACATGAGAAAGGGAGGAAAACTTAAATACACATTTGTGGTGCGTAATTTCAAAATAGTCAAGATAACCTCTGTGCAAATCCATGAGAAGGATTGTTTAAGCTCGTGTTCATATTTGTCTTTGGAGGAATTTCAATGGCTAGAATTGAATGCTTTCATACGCTGTATATATTTGGCGAGACACACATGTAACTTGAACCTTGCACATCATGACGGACCAAAAGTTTAATGAAGTTCAAGGTGCATTTTACAGTTCTGTAGAGATTATGCTGGATCGTTCTATGGATGTGAAAGTGAAAAAGCAGTAATGGTTGTTTCATGAGTGATTGTTAACAAAAGAAATTCTGAGTGAGAACTTAAGAGGTTATTACCTTGTTGTGTTACATTCATTGAGCGAAGGGATGAATTTAGACAACGGTACAAGCAAAATTGCCCATCATAAAGTTGGGCGAGTTGAAGATGTTAATTCAAGCTCTCTCAGATACAAAAAATTGGGATCAATCAAACCCCAAGAGGAGGTCGTTTTGTGTGTTATAATACTCCAAAGTTGGTTGCTCTCTGTGGTTCTTTTCCTGTAATTCCATGAAGCAAGTCAACGTGAAAAAAAATCCATGTATGTCAATTCTCATGGAGAACGTCGGATGAAGATTTTTATTTTTTATATCCTCTTTCATGTGTTACTCTTATCTATACATATATAAGATGAACTTCATGACACTTACATCATGTGACGTATTCATGGCAGGAAATATGACTCATGCTCATATGCGTCAAAATCGTGAATGTCTAAAGAATCTAACGTAAGAACTTTCTAGACAGAAATCATATGCAACTCTTCACTGAGAGAGAGAGATAGAGAGATTGCCATTGCATACAAGAGAAACTGTAAATGAGATGTGGTTAGTTATCCATATGGAGAAATGTCTTCATAAGCCTTGATATTAAGTGACTTGTTTCTTTAAGAAGTTGTTTCTTTACATCAACGAGAATGAGAAACGATAACTCCATTTCTCAACGGAATTGAAGTGTTATGTTTAGTACTTCTACAATGAGTCCCATATCCTTCTCATTCTAGAGCATTATGGGCTATATATAGGCAAATTGCGTGGAAAGACCATAGATTAAAAAATTTCAATGTTTATTCATTAAAGATAGAACGAGCAGCTTCATCTAGAACTTAAGGTCATGAAGAATATCCGATTGAGATCACTTCTGAATCACTCCCCTCTTGTCAATGAACGTCTCGACAACGTTTGCAATTCAGTTCTTTGATTATCGATTGGTGACTTTTGTTGTGAAAGCGGAAGGTCATGTTGCTATTTGATGTATTGAGGCTTTCACTTGTGGATAAATTTTTGTATTGATTTATGTTTACATGTATTGACCATCGTGCATAAGGGTGCATATGTGCATGCGTAGGCATGTATGTGTGATTAGTTAGTGCATGAGTGAGTTGTGGCCGAGGGTTTGAGAGTAAGTTTTGGGTCGAGGTTCTAGTAGGGGTTTTGTGGGTAAGTGAGATTGTGAGGGAGAGAGAAAGAGGCTCAGGGTGTATGTGTGGAAGCAAGGGTGGAAGAGTGAGAAGAATAGGGTGTGCCTGAGTGAAAGAGAGCTCGGAGAGGGGAGAGCATACAATCATCAATTACAGGTACCTTTGTAGCTTCTAGGTAATCCAAGTAGACCAATTGTGAGGGGTTAAGCAAAATAAAGGCTTCCACAATAACTTTTTCCTTGGGCTTAGGAGCGAAACATTTTGGTGCCGGGAAGCATATGAACTAGTATATATACAAAAGGGGGATTCCTCGAGAGGTAATTGCGGGCTCTAAGTAATCCAATTGGACCGATTCCGAGGGGTTAAACCAAATAAAGTCTCATATAATCATTTGTTCCGTGGGCTCAAGACCCTATCATTTTGGTGCGTCTGCCGGGAATTGGCTTAGCACATCTCATCGAGAGTGCTACGAGTTCGCTTGGTGCCCCAATCGTGTGGCACAGCCAAGTCGATCCCAAATCTGCTTCAACCTTCATTAAAGAAATGGCCAAACAAAAGCCAGCATGTAGTTTTGAGAAAGCGAATATAAGGCAACCGAATGTTGGACAAAATAGGAGATGGATAGATTCTCATCCGACCATGAGACATCATGTGAACCGAGGGTGGCGATTTGGCCCGATATCAAATTATGTGAGATGCTGGTGTTGCGAGCAGATTGGGCATATAGCCAAATATTGCCCTCGTGTATGCTCCCCGTTGGATTTTGTCCCCACATGTGCGGACTGCGGGAAAAAGAGACTATGCGAGCACGTGTGTGGCTCAAAAGAGGTGATTGACCTAAAGGTCGCAACGAATGAACCAGATAAGTGTTTATCCTCCTTGTATGTGGAAGTTGACAAGGGTGGAGTAACTTCGTCGACGGAGACTGCGAGAGCAAGTGAAAGCAAGGACACTGGATCTCATGATCGAAACTTGATAGAACTTGTGAAGAGCTTGGAATGTCAAGTCAATTGGTTGCATGTGGAGCGAGATAACGAGAGGATCAAAATAGCGAAATTAGAGGAAAATCAAGAGAAAATGGCCGAGGTCCTAGGAACTTGGGAAAAGCAAGTACGAATGTTGAAAAATGAAAACAAGGAGTGGAAAAGAGTAAACAAAAGCTGGAGGCAAGATCTTGTGAAGCCCGAGAGTGAAAACGTGGTTTGGGACTTGAGATCCGGTTTGATGGTAGCCGACTGCTTTGGAGTTGCGATCGAAGAAGAGCTCTCAAGAGACGAGGATGACCTAATGAGGAGAGTCGAACGAATGGAGCATGAAATTGAAAAGGTACAAAGCATAATCCGTCGATACAGTGACCAAGCGGGTAAGGCATGTGACGAGTTCCACCTGGAGTTAGAAAGAATGAAAAGTGCCCAAGTAGAGAGCGATGAGAAAATGAGACGTGTAGAGAAAGAGAATGCAAGGCTGAGTAGCAAGCTCGGTAGGTGGATGAATCGGAAAGACGACGAGATGCGAGGACAAGTGGAGAACCCGAGAACGGGGAAAATGGAGGAAGAGCTGAAAGTGGTGTTGGATAGGTTGGATGCGTTCGGAACAGAGTTAGAAAGGACGAAGAATGAATTGTCGAAGAAGGTAGATGACCTGGATGAAGAAAATATGAGTAGGATTTGGGAGGAGAGGTCTGTTGAAGCTCAAAGTCAAGGACAACGCATGGAAGCACATCAAAAGGTGGACACATGAGGAAAGGGAGCAAGTAGGGAGCTCCAAGAAGTGTGAGGAAAGGGAGCAAGTAGGGAGCTCCAAGAAGTGTATGTCAAATTTTCAGAAGAATCCCCTACAAAAATAGTGATTTTCATCACTAGAAACCATTGTAAATACCATTATCTATTTTTAGTAACTCCATTTTGTTCAAGCCGAGGAGTCCTCAAGCTTGAGGAGTATTAGAAGTACCATCGTACCAATTTTCATAATTTTTAGACTTCGTTTGAGCCCTCAAATAAGCCCTGGAACCTAATTTTTAACTAGGCCGGACACTAGGTCTGGACAGGGCCAAAACTAGTCAAAAAACTATAAAAAGAGCTAGAGAGCTCATTTTTGAGGTTAGCTTGTTAGAGAATAGAACTTTTGTAAGAGAACTCTTTTGCAATCTAAGCTTTCCATTGTTCCTCTCTTTGATCTTACTTTGTGCGCGTGTGTGTGTATGTGTGTGCATGTTTGTGTGCTTTCACTCACGCACTTGTGCCTTCACTTGCTCGTGGTCTTCATAC
Source organism: Ceratopteris richardii (assembly GCA_020310875.1). NCBI lineage: Eukaryota > Viridiplantae > Streptophyta > Polypodiopsida > Polypodiales > Pteridaceae > Ceratopteris > Ceratopteris richardii. The sequence goes on along the minus strand of CM035433.1, from coordinate 41,210,485 downwards.
CGGTCCTCACGTCTCCACGGATTGACAAGTAAAGGAGGTGATGCTTACGCTTGAGCTACACCAAATTTTGGCGCCGTTGCCGGGGAGAGAGCTTCGAGGACGAGCGTTGTGATGGTAAGATCGTAGATTTGCGACGTTGGAAGGTAAAAAAACTGTCATTTCAGTTCATTTTCTGTTTTTTCCTCTTCATCTTCATCATCATCATCATCTCCGCCTTCTTCCATCTTCTTCTTCATAGAAATTTCTTGTTTTTTAGTGCATTTTCACCATTTTCATTCCATTTTTCATGCATTATTGTGTGAGAAGGAGTTAGGAGGTGCAAGGGAGAGCAAGCGCTGTATTTTTTTCATGATTTTCTGCTCATACGGAGCTCGCCATAGCCGGCGCTCAGAAATTTGAATTTCCCGCCAAAAAACGCGATTCTGTGATGAAAATCGCGATTCTGTGAAAATTCAAAATTTTTTGAAAAATCACGATTTTCAGTTTCCCGCCTAAAAGTTGGTTGAAAAGAATCGCGATTCTGTGTTTTTCTCAAAAAAACACGATTCTCTGCTCAAAATCGCGATTTTCAAAAAACACGATTCTCTGCTCAAAATCGCGATTCTCACCAATCACGATTTTCAGCAAAAACACGATTTTGTGAAAAACACGATTCTCTGCTCAAAATCGCGATTTTCAAAAAAACACGATTCTCTGCTCAAAATCGCGATTCTCACCAATCACGATTTTCAGCAAAAACACGATTTTGTGAAAAACACGATTCTCTGCTCAAAATCGCGATTTTCAAAAAAACACGATTCTCTGCTCAAAATCGCGATTCTCACCAATCACGATTTTCAGCAAAAAACACGATTTTGTGAAAAACACGACTTTCTGCTCAAAATCGCGATTCTCATAAATCACGATTTTCAGCGAAAAATACGATTTTGAGAAAAAACACGATTCTCTATGACAAAATCGCGATTTTCATGCCAACAACACGATTTTGTGAAAAAGGCGATTCTGTGAAAACACGAATTTTTGCTCAAAATCACGATTTTCAAAAACACGATTTTGTGCTCAACATCGCGATTTTCATGTGAAAAATACGATTCTGAGAAAACACGATTTTCAGTCAAAAACACGATTTTGTGAATCACGATTCTCTGAGTCAAAATCGCGATTTTCAGAAACACGATTTTGTGATCAACATCGCGATTTTCAAATCACGATTTTCTGCTCAAAATCGCGATTTTCTAAAACACGATTTTGTGATCAACATCGCGATTTTCAAATCACGATTTTGTGCTCAACATCGCGATTTTCTGAGTTCACAAAATCGCGATTCTCTGAAAGTTCATAAAATCGCGATTTTCTCCAAAGGCCCTGTTTGCCTGTTTTGACCCCCAGGAGCCTGATTTGACATAACTTTCTCATCCAAAGTCCATTTTTTGAGCTCTATAGCTTGTTGGAAAGCTCGTTTCAAATCCTACACGATCTCAACTGTTTTTTTCAAGAATAATGCGTTGATTTTGAGATAGGATAATTTGAAGTTGACCCTCAGGTGGGACTAGGGAACCAAGGGGGCTCTAAAGAATTGTGAACCATACCAAAGGGAAAATTTGGACTCTTGACTAAAGCTTATGAACCTGAGATCTGGTAGACACTTAGGCAAGGATAAACAAAGCATTAGATCTTCTGAGGCTAGTGTCAACCATACATCCAAGTCTTGGGCACAACAACTAAGTGGTCATTTTTTACTCAGATCAGACACAAGTGATTCAGAAATGTCTTTTAGTATGGGAAAACCTGCAGGTGGCTCAGGGACTGCCCATCTACAAACACCGGAAGGTCCCTATAAGACACAGTTGGAATATATTCGGACCAACCAATTAGGTGCTCGTATCTATGAGGATGGTCTGAGGCGATCAGTGGTCCAACTCAAAAATCCAGATCAATCCTTTGGACTTGAACACCCGGTGGTCAAGTTCGAAGAGGGGTCATACATTGATAAGGAAGGAACCATGTATGTGATTACCAACCAACCAGATAGGACCGATGAGTTTGGAAATATCATTCATGAGAATGAGATAGGAGACCTAGAACAAGGAAATATAGGACAAGGACCCCAGACTCCTAGAGGCAAGTCAGTTTTGACCCGAGTGATCACTCCAGACTGGATCCCTCAAGACAACAAAAGCATAGAACTATTTTTGAATAGAGAAACAGAGGAAGCCTTTTGGAGGTTCAAGCCAGATCAACCTAGCCAATTGGGCATAGTCATCATCTACGAGTTCAAGGATCCAGAGATACCAGGCAAAGTTGTCTACCTGGATAACACATCAGAGAAAATTTTCTTGGTAACAGAACATGATAGACATGCATATACTTGGAAGAATGAAATGATTTTCCCCCCACCAAGGTCCAATGTTTCCCATGGCCTCCAAGGGGTAGGATCATCCCAGGCTCATGAAGCCCAGAGAGAAAGAACTAGAGAGAGACCTGAGGTAAGTTTTGCACACACCGTGGGCAGGAATAGGTCAGGATTTGAAAATGAAAGACCTGAAAGGGAGAGACATCAAGCACATAGGCAACAAAGAGATGAACAGGATTTTCCATTGCTTAGACCCCGGGAGTACCCAAGAACCCTTAAACCCAGTCACGTGATCAAGGCAATGAAGAACTATTTCGATGGGACAGGGGATCCTTATGATCATGTGGCCGAGTACAAACAAGTGCTGAGAGCCGAACAAATTGAGGACTGGTTCACCCAGTACGAGGCATTTGGTTTGACCCTTAAAGGCACTGCCTTAGCTTGGTTTCAACCATTGAGTAGAAGCAGTTATCGCGATATAGGTCAACTGCTAGACGAATTCATTGTAGAATTTTCCAAGAGTGGTATCAGGCATAACACATCGTCCCTGATCCATAGTTTCAAGCAGACACCCCAAGAAACAGTGCGACTAGCAGGTAGAAGGTTCAGACAGTACCTAGAAAGATGCCCTGCTCCAGAGCTACCCACACCAGCCAAACAAGTGGCTTTGTTTTTAGATGGCTTACTGAGCACAAAGTTAAGATCCTGTGTATACTTGAAAGATCCTAGATCCATAGAAGAGTGTGTGCGGACGTGCATAGACATAGAAGATAACTTGGGTGAGGAGTTAGGATTGTCCAAACTCTACAAAGATTCGGATAGTTCTACTAGTCATACTTCAAAGATCTCCACAGAAATAGAAGAGATAGCTGAGCAAGTTGCCAAGAAGCTGGGAGTCCAAAATAAACAAACACAGAGAGTCACTTCATTGAATCGGTGCTATACTTGCGGAGGTGACCACATGACTAACGTATGCCCAATGCAAAACCAAAACATTAGAGAAAGGAATGCTCCATATTGCACTATTGAGAGAAAATACACAAACCACACGGCTCAAGATTGTCCCTACAATAGGCAGGCTGTTAGACAAAATTATCAGCAACCTTACCCACAAGGTAGGTATCAGAATCAATACCAACAGCCATATTATAGACCACAACAGCAGTATCAGGTACCATATAGGCCACAACCTGTCTTGGGAAACCAACCACCAACTCCAGCCAACGTGATTCCAGTCAAGTATGCTGTGGGAGAGGAAAATCCAAATAGAGCATTGGTGCCCCTAACCCCATGGACACCAGATAATGATTCTCATGCTCATAGTTCAGACTACTCCCATGAAGGTAGTCCACATGCGTATTACACAGAGTCACCTGAGCATAGTGAGATTTACTCGTATCAATATGAGGCGCCACCTATGGAGCAAAATTGGGAGCCAGAATACTCCAATGTCATGTACACACATCCTAACCCTAGGCCCCAGTTGAGACAAATGAGACCACAAGCCCCTAGAGGATCTTGTTTCAGATGTCATGGTGACCATTTCATTCGTGACTGTCCCCACCCACCATCTCCGAGCCAAGGACAGGCTATCACAATACAGGCTTTTTGTCCTGATTGTGGCAAAGACCATCTCCCCAGAGATTGTCCAAGAAACCCCTCTAGTGCACCCAAGATTACACCCATTAATGTGGTAGGCTTAGTGGCAGATCCAAGTTCAAGTAGTAGCAATGTGGCTCCTATACAAGCTGTCACTAGAGCACAAGCCTTAAAACAGGATAAACCAGTAGAACAATCAGAGTCGAGTGAATCGGGAGAGCCTAGTAAGAGGAAAACAAGAACATGGAAGGATACCAGAGAGAAGGCCAATCGCAAGTGGAATAAAAAGTTATCGGAACTAGAAGAAAGCTTAAAAGAAGCGAAAACAAAAATAGAAGACATTGCATCTCAAAGCCCCTCGCATGCCGAAACTCCATCCACTCCACCTCATCCCACCCCACCACCCATTGTAAATAGACCGCAACCAGGGTCTGTTCTGGCAGATCCAACCCCAGAAGGCTTGGACATGATGTTCAAGGCCTACCAGGCTCGACTTCAAGAAGGGCCTACAGCGGCAAACCTAGACAAGAGTTACCCCAGAGTAGATTTAGAGATTGAACGGATGAAAATGTGCATGAAAATGGTAGAACAAGCTCAAGCCATACTTGAGACTAGTCAAAAGTTCAATCAGACAAACTCTATCAAATCAGATTTGCATTTCCAGGGCTTACTAGAAAGATTAGAGCAATTGGTAAACAAACCACAAGTTTCTTTACCTCCACAGGCTCAACCAGTTATTGAAAGAGGAAGCTCACCACCAATGGGAGCTTATGTTCCTAATTCCACGGATCCAGGAATACCTCCTTCAATTCAACAGTACTCTCAAGAATTCTTGCGGGAAATACAAGAAGAGAAATGGGCCAAGGAGAAGGGTAATTCCCCTCCTATTCCTGAGATTGATGACCTTCATGATCAATTTCCCCAAGACATCCCATCTATTTACGAAGATGAAGCAGAACAACAAGAAGACGAAAGGTTAGAGTTTGAATCTAATACCTTAGAAGAACTGCCTCAATTCCCAGGCCCATGGGAATCTGAATCTCTCCAGATTAGAGCTCCCACAATACTAGTAAGAAATGAAGACTCAGTGGTTCCAAGGAACACGGATGTCGTGAAGAACACTAAGGTTCAGTGTCATCTCACTGTAGGAGAGCTGCTCAAAGCAAAACCTGAGCTCTGGAATCATGTGAAGGATCAGGTTCCAGAACTTGATTCCAACATGCCAAAAGCAGGCTCCAAGCAAAGGGTACCAGAGATACCTCTAGACAAAATAGGGGACATGTGTGAGGGTGAAGAAGGTAATACTTATCTTCCCATCACCTACCAAGGTTACACAACCAAAGCAATCATAGATTCAGGTGCTGGTGTTGCTATTGCGACCACCTCCTTGTGGAAGAAATGGGGCAAGCCCACATTAAGACCAACTAGAATGAAGCTTCAAATGGCTGATGGTCATTTTGAAAGACCTCTAGGATTGCTAGAAGGGATCACTCTAACCACTTGTGGTGTAGAGTTTGAGCACACATTTGCTATATGTGACTTTGAGAAAAATAATGTCTTTGAGATGATCCTAGGAAGACCCTTCCTACGACAATTGCAAATAGTACAGGATTGGGGAACTAACTCCTTGTACTTACAGCACTTAGGGGTCACAACCAAGGTCAATCTGAAGGATTACACCTTCAGAGATGTACCCCCCCACAGTGGAATCCTATCCAGAGAGCGAAAGAAGATTCTATCTCTGTGCATTCGGGAAGTTCACCTGATCCATCCTGGCTGCATGAAGATACTCACTTGTGGATGTGCAAGGTCGCAGAGGAAGAGGAAAAGCGCCTAAAAGCGAGAGAAGAAGGAACTCCCCCAGGAGATAGACCAATAAAAGACCCAGCCTATACACCGATGATATTTCCAGATGAGGAATTTGAGCCTCATGGTTGGGCAGAAATCTTAGCTACCATGGACATAGCAGTCAATGAAGAACAATGGACACCTCATTGTGATGAGGAGGGTTATGATATTTCAGTGTTCATGTGTCAGCCCCTGTTGGAAGAGTGTGATCCTAGTGAGTTCATAGAAGAAGAAGAGAATGACGATGATCTAGAATCCATTGTGATGGACACTTACTTTGACTCAGAGGAACACTATTTAGAGGACACAGGAGTGTTAACCCAAAAAGAAGAAGAACCCCTCACGAGTATCAAAACGGTAAATTCAAAGGAAGGAAGTGAAGGAGGTCAAAAGAAAAAGAAAAGAAAAGCAGTGAAACAAGAAGAGGAAGAATCATTGTTTGAAGTACCAGATAATTTCAAGAAATATGAAGTTGACGACCGCAAAATTTTGGTACGAATGCCTAAGAGAGAGGCCATCATTGGAGAATCATATGATAATAAAGAAAAGACCAAGAAGATTGTAGTGACCATTGAAGAGAACGAAGAGAGATGCACATATATAGGAGATGACCTAAGTGTAAGAGAAGAAATGGAGCTTGTAGCTCTATTAAGGGAATATAGGGATGTGTTTGCATGGCACTATAGAGACTTGAAAGGGGTAGATCCAAGAATTTGCTCTCATACTATCCCCATGACTGCTGATGCCAAGCCCACCAAACAGAAGCCCTACACATATAATGATACCTATGCAGCCAAAATAAAAGAAGAAATTGATAGGTTGATTGAAGCTGGATTCATCTATGAGATTGAGCATACTGAATGGGTGTCCCCCATTGTTGTGGTACCCAAGAAGAACGGGAAGTTGCGAGTGTGTATTAACCTTAAAAAAGTTAATGCCGCTACGATTAGAGATAGTTATCCACTTCCAATCACAGAACACCTATTGGAGCGTGTTGCAGGCAAGGAGGTTTATAGCTTTCTTGATGGATTTTCAGGTTACAACCAAGTAGCCATTGCCCCAGAAGATCAACACAAGACGGCTTTTGCCACCGAATGGGGAATCTTTGCATTTCGTGTGATGCCATTTGGGCTCACCAATGCGCCTGCAACATTCCAAAGGCTCATGTGTCATGTCTTCAAAGAGTTCTTACGAAAGAGCTTAGAAGTGTATGTGGATGATTTATGTGCTCATTCCCAAGAAAGAAGATTTCACATCCCTGAGCTCAGACAGATCTTCAACAAGTGTAGAGAATATCGAGTGTGTCTGAACCCAGAAAAGTGTGTGTTCATGGTGCGTCAAGGTAAAATCCTCGGTCATATTGTTTCTAAGAATGGAATCTCAACGGATGAAGATAAGGTACGAGCCATAGCGGAGCTGCCAAGGCCAAGGAATGTTAAAGAGGTACAAGCCTTTATGGGCCATTGTGGATATTACCGTAGGTTTATCCACATGTACGCGATCATAGCTAGACCCCTTTATGCCTTGTTGTCTAATTTTGAGTGGAACGACGAATGCGAGAATTCTTTCAATGAACTGAAGAAACGTTTGTGCACAGCACCAATATTGACCACTCCTGATTGGAATAAGCCATTCCATGTCCATGTGGATGCATCCAATCATGCCATAGGATGTGTGCTAGCACAACCCACAGGTGAAGGGAATTTAGATTTGCCCATAGCATATGCTAGTAGACAACTAAACCCAGCCGAAAGAAATTATACCACAACCGAGCGAGAAGGGTTAGGCATGGTATATGCTGTAAAGAAGTTTAGACACTATTTATTGGCCAACAAGTTCAAGTTTTTCACTGATCATCAAGCTTTGTTATATTTGGTCAATAAACCTTGCAATACTGGACGCTTAGTAAGATGGTTCCTCTTACTAATGGAGTATGACTTTGAAGTTGTTGTCAGGAAAGGTAGAACCCACCTTCGGGCAGATCACCTTTCTCGCATTACTTCAGGAGAGTCACCACAAGGAGTGTCTGATGAACTACCTGATGCTTATCTGTTCAATTTGGAAGTTGTTCCTAAATGGGCAAATAAGTTGGTACCAGTCCTAACCTTCGGCCCTGCAAATAAGAATGTGAAAACATCACAAGAAGAAATTGTAAAATCACAAAAATATCACATATTGGCAGGAAGCATGTACAAACAAGATATTGAGGGTGTATTAGCTTGTTGTGTCGAGGATGATGAACATAGTAGTTGGTTGCAGCAAGCTCATGAGGGATTGCTAGGAAATCACTATTCTAAACAACGAACATTGCAGAATTTGAAACGTTTAGGAGTGTATTGGCCTAGCATGGACAAAGAAATCAATGAGTGGATCAAGAATTGTCCAATGTGCAGAGAGAGACCACCAGTGGAGCATGCGACCCTTTATCAAGTATCATTAATTCCAGATTGGAGTGCTCCATTGGTAGAGTTTATGAGATCGGGAAGATTACCCAAAGAGGCCAGTCTAGCAAGAAGACGAAATATGGAGCAAGAGGCTCAAGGCTATGCCTTAGTAGGAGAGAACCTATACCGGAGAGGTAAAGATGGTTACTTAAGACTGTGCGTTCATGAATCAGACTATTTAAGGGTCTTAGAGACTGCACACAGTGGTGTTGCAGGTGGACATTTTGGTCCTGACCGAGTGATTAAGACCATTCTATTCTCAGGACTTTGGTGGCCCACTCTTCATATGGATGCACATACCTATGTGAAGAAATGTGACACATGCCAACGTGCACAATATCCAGTTAGAAAAGACGAGATGCCTTTGAGGCCAATGATGGGAGGGCGTGCATTTTCCAAGTGGGGCATAGACTTCATAGGTCCTATTAATCCCCCTGCTAGAAACTCCCATGCAGAGTATATTATTGTAGCCACAGATTACCTTACCAAGTGGGTAGAAGTCAAAGCCACAACAAAGAATGATGCTCAGACTACGGCTAAGTTCTTATTCGAGAATGTGTTCACGAGATATGGACTACCAATAGAGTTGGTGAGCGATAGAGGCACACACTTCTTGAATGAAGTCATTGAAAATCTTCTCCAAGAATTCTTGGTGATACATAAGAAATCCGCCCCCTATCATCCACAAGCCAACGGACAAGCCGAGAGTACCAATAAGATCCTCTGTAACGTATTGACAAAATTGGTAAATAATAAACGCTCTGATTGGGACAAACAACTTCATCATGCTGTTTGGGCTTATCGAGTTGCCTACAAAACGGTACTCAACGCCACCCCATTTCAGATGGTCTTCGGACAGAACGCTGTGCTACCATTAGATTTCTTAATCCCTGCCTTAAAAGTAGCACAGGAGTATGAGTGGAATGGGCATGAATTGTCCTCTAGGATCTTTGATCTCGAACGCTTGGGTGAAACGAGGCTACGAGCGGCAGCAGGCATCTACGCTGCAAAGAAGAGGCAAAAGGCATACTTTGATGCACACATCAAGGATAAGGGATTGAAAGAGGGAGATCTAGTGTTGGTATACACACTAAAACAACATGCCCGTAAGTTGGAAAAAAGAGGATATGGACCCATGATCATTAATAGAATTTCCACTAGTGGTGCAGTTCAGTTGGCCACTCTAGAAGGAGATATCTTGCCAAACTATATTAGTGGCTGTAGAGTCAAGCTATATCAAGAACCTCTTACTGAGGATATGCTAATGAGACTCAACACTGCGAAGAAGCGAAAAGAAGAAGAGTTAAGAGTGAGAGAAGAAGCACAGGTAGAGGCCAGAGAGCGTATTAGGCGAAATAAGTTAAGGCGATTAGGCCTAGAAGTCAACTCAAAAGCCCCAAAATATCACATGGATATGTGTCAAAAGTCAGACATAGCGACTTCTCAGGTCATTGACCGAAGACCCTTTGTGACCATAGAGATAGGACAAGGGAAGGGTGCAAGGACGGTGAAAGCATTGATTGACTCAGGTGCAGCAAGTAGTGCAGTTAGACTTTCCTACTGCCAAGACTTGGGGTTGAACATCAATCCCATAGAAGCTTATCTCATAGGATTGGGAGGTGTGGAAACCCCTTGTTTGGGCGAGGTGGAACTTCCCATCTACCTTCAAGATGTTCCAATGAAAGTCAAAGCGCTAGTATGTCAAGATGAGAACCTTACAGAACCACTTGTCTTGGGTCAAGATTGGATCTATGACCATGCAGTTAACTTAAACCTAAGAAGTCAAATTCTTCAAGTTTGGGTACATGAACAATGCATTACATTAGAATTAGAGAACTGCATGCTCCTAGATCATGGCACCACACACTCTCTTAGTTCTTCCAAGACTAATCATATGAAAGAAGATGTTGTATGTGTCAAAAGCTCTATGATGCAGAAGGAGTCAATCGTGGAAGACCAGGTTCGAAGGCGGGTGGATCTTTCTTCTTCTCCAAAGAATCAAGTAGCCACAGTAGTGAGTCCACCACACAAGCAAACACAACCGTTCACGACAACTGCTACATCAAATAGAAAGACACCATTCGATAAAAAAGCAGTTCCGAGCATGAAGCAGATATGGGTACGCAAAGAAGAGCAACCACCAGCCTTGCCTCCACAAATCCCATCCATGCACACCAAAAAAGCCAGAAGACGAAGGAAGCAGCTCAGACAAGCTCAATCACAAGGTATCCAACAAGTTTGGGTGCCTAAGAAGTTAGCTGCAGCTCAACAAGGGCAATTACAGATGTGGGTACCTAAGAAGCTCTTACATCCACAACAACCTATGTTCTCCCACATGCGAAAGGTCTCACCCAAGAAGCCAAAAAGAGAAGAGGGTAAGAACCACATACAGAGACCGAAAGAAGATCAAATCAGCTCTTCAAGAAAAGTAGGAAGACGTGCAAAAAGGATATGGGTTTGGAAGCCAAAAGTACAAGCAGCCTCCATCGAACCAAAGCGCCAACCACACTGGATACCACCGTTCAGAACGCATCCAAAGAGGAAGACGCCTGAAGTGATCTCTAAAGTGCCAAATGATGTTCTAAAATGGACTCCAATAAGGAGGATTACATCAGTTCGAGACTCAATGGATACCTCCACCAAGGTCGGCATCAACCTCCACAAATAACATCGACAGCCTCGAACAAGCAACAACCATGTGCTCCTTGCACAACCCTGTCTTTTGCACCATTTAGGTCATGTATTTCCAAAGTATGCATTAATATAGGGCCACATTACACGGCCGTGCATAGACACACTTGAGAATCCCATGCACAAGAGCACAGTGACATATGTCGAACATTTCTATTGATACTAACTTTTGTGTTCTTGTTTTGTGATATCCTTTTTCTCAAAAAAAAAAAAAAAAAAAAAAAAAAAAAAGAGAAGTGGGAGAGAGCTTGTTCCCAGTGTGTCTCGGCCAGCAGTGAGATTATTGCTGCCTTATCTGGTAGATGACAAGCATTTGGCATGAACATGGCATCTACAACTATGATTTTCTCTTGCCATGGTAGGAATGAAGAGCTTGAAGTTCCGCAACTTGAGGGATGCTTAACTACTTCATGTACCAGAGCATCCAAGGAGATATCTGCAAAAGCTAGTTTTGGAGGAGAAGACTCCTGCATATGGTGAGCTAAAGAGCATATGTGAAACTCAGCTTGGTGTAGTTACCCGCTGTTGCTTGCCAAGGAATATAAAGCAATTCAATTCTCAGTATTTCCTGAACCAGTATGGAACAGTAGCACTGGTGAATGGTCTATGTCAATCAGCATGGTAATCTCTTAGAAATCGGCACGTATCCAATATTCCTCTGAGTGTCAATATAGGGAAGTGAACGTGCATGAGCCCAAGCTCAGAAATGCACATTGTTAGTGACAAATGTTGCTTTGAAAAGAGGAGAGGGGATCCACCACTCAAAAGATCTCATCAGTGGACAATCAACATGGACATTCATCAACAAGGTTCCATCCCAAAGGCCGAGTGTACAACACGAAGAGGCAAACATCCATCAACCTTCGCCATGGTAAGTATCTTTACTCTGGAAACACCATAACCATGATAGTTTAGGAAACCTCTTCGTCAGCAAACCCTTGAGCACTTAGCTCAAGACCCGCAATTTTTGCACCATACTTCTTCCAATGCATTTTCCAAGTAAGCATGCGTAGGGCTACATTACAAGGCCGTGCACAAGGCACATATTTTTTTCAACCCAGGCACGAACACACTTACCCATCATTCATTATGGGTTATGAGTAGTTGGCATGAATGCTCTCAACATCATCTTTAAAAGAGCTAGCAGACATCATGGGAACAACATCCATATCTCGGAAGCAAATTGAAGCCAGTAGTTGCTCCAAATCACTCTTAACAACCTCTTCTGAGCAACTTGCAGTTTTGAAAGCTCACAACGACACATTCTTGCTGGAATCCAAGGAACCAGCTCATACAACGGATGGACACCACCTCTCAAAGCACTACACAGAACAGCCCTTCCAACAAGGGTCTGTCAGGGACGACAGACTCGAGAGGGGGGGGAGTGTTGAAGCTCAAAGTCAAGGACAACGCATGGAAGCACATCAAAAGGTGGACACATGAGGAAAGGGAGCAAGTAGGGAGCTCCAAGAAGTGTGAGGAAAGGGAGCAAGTAGGGAGCTCCAAGAAGTGTATGTCAAATTTTCAGAAGAATCCCCTACAAAAATAGTGATTTTCATCACTAGAAACCATTGTAAATACCATTATCTATTTTTATTAACTCCATTTTGTTCAAGCCGAGGAGTCCTCGAGCTTGAGGAGTATTAGAAGTACCATCGTACCAATTTTCATAATTTTTAGACTTCGTTTGAGCCCTCAAATAAGCCCTGGAACCTAATTTTTAACTAGGCCGGACACTAGGTCTGGACAGGGCCAAAACTAGTCAAAAAACTATAAAAAGAGCTAGAGAGCTCATTTTTGAGGTTAGCTTGTTAGAGAATAGAACTTTTGTAAGAGAACTCTTTTGCAATCTAAGCTTTCCATTGTTCCTCTCTTTGATCTTACTTTGTGCGCGTGTGTGTGTATGTGTGTGCATGTTTGTGTGCTTTCACTCACGCACTTGTGCCTTCACTTGCTCGTGGTCTTCATACCGGTCCTCACGTCTCCACGGATTGACAAGTAAAGGAGGTGATGCTTACGCTTGAGCTACAAGGTCGATTCGAGAAGAGGTTGAAAAGTTGTCTGGCCAAGTCGGGAGGAGCGAGGAGGTTCCTTTGGAAATAGAAAGAAAGATGAGCCATTTAGAAGAGGAGAAGAAGAAAATGTGGGTTCGGTTCCATCAAGTGGATGATGAGATTTTTCGACTCCAAGGCAGTGATGAGCGAAAAGAAGAAGGGATAAGGGATTTAGCTTTGAAGCTCGAGGCATTAAGAGGTGTAGTAATGAATGGTGGCCTTCCAGACCGTATCGCCTGGTTAGAGGACAATATCAGCAAGCTGTCGAATCATGTGGAATCTCTGCGAGGCAGAGGTTGGAGATGAAAAAATAGACGAGGCAATGGATGTTGGTGAGGATGGGTTGAGTCTGATTAGGGTTTGCTTTGCGGATTGCGAGTCAGAGATGTGAGGACGGATGGACCAAGTCTGTTGTACGCTTAAGAACTAAAGTGACATTTTTTGAGGTTTCAGGTCGACAAGTAATTAGTGTGTGCGGGTTTTGCGAGGACGGGTTGACCATGGCATTAGTGGCTGGATTTTGGCTTGAGTGGCAGCAGAGAGGAGATATGTCTCATTGGGATGTCCACAGGGAATCTATATGTGTGTGTCGTGATTGGTTGGGTTGGGAAAAATTCCTTTCTTTTGTCTCCTAATTCTCGAGATGCGGGAATGAAAAAAGAAAAATGAAAAAATATATATGTTTATGTATGTGTGCGTGTGGCTACGCGCCTATGTGGGCCGATAGGTGGGTGGACCCACTTTGGCCGGGTGGTCAAAGCCACGAACCGACGTCGGTTTCACATAGGGCTAGATGTCTGTGTGTCGCGCACTGCGTTGGGTTGGTAGATGGGTGGAACAAACTCGATCGGGTGGTCGAGTCCACGAGTCGCATCCAACTTCGGCGTAGGCCGACAAGTGTGAGTAAATATGTGAAAAAAAAAATGATGAAAAAAGAGAGAAAAATGTGGAAAAAATGAATGAGAAGAATTCCTCGCTCGAGGGGGGACATAAGAGAGGTGAGAGAGCATGATGCTCGGATGGGAATATATGTGTTTGTGTTGTGGGGATTTGGGTTATGTGTGGGCTCCCGATGAAACATGTCAAATTGAAGCTTAAGCTCGGCTAGGGTTTTTGTTGCGATGTGTCTATGGAAAGCTTGGACTTGAGGGATCCAATCGTGCTAGTTGCATTGTTTGTCTGCAAACCTTCCGAAAGTGTTCAGTTTGGCTCTTAGGTGGTGCAATGACTTGTGAAGTTCGGAATCGCGTCGACGATGAGTGATCTTGTTAGAGTGAGCTCGAGTTAGGCTTGAGTGGTCTTTGCCGTGTGTACATCAATTTAGGAGTGGTGTAATGGCGACCAAGCATAGGATCTGATTGATGAACAAAAGAGCACAGAGTAGATGAAAAGGTAAGTGGGAATAGAAAACCCTAGGTGGGAAGGAAATGGGAAATTGGCAAGAGAACTCGGTCAGAAATGAGACAAAGGGATCAGCAAAATGATCGTGTGACCGGGAAAAGTATCGAAAACAGAACTCGGAAATGGTTTTTGATGGTGTGTGTAGAAAGTGTGTTGATATGTGGATTAGAGATTCATGACGTGTTGAACGAACAGTTTAGAAGAGTGACGAGAGGGAATGTGGATATGTCTTCTTTTTGCTTGCATGTGTGTTGTTCGTGACGAGAATGCATGTGTGACGCGGATCATGATGTGTGTGCTGAGTATATATGTGTGATGTGGATGAAGGATATGATTGTCTTTTCATTTTGGTTGTACATATTGTGATTTGATGAAGAAAGGTTCTAATGTTTTAATGAAGTTTGCAGACAGGTGGACATGTCAATGAAGATGCGAGAAGATGGACAAGGATGGTAAGTGAAATGATTGGATTTTGGTACTGACCAACGATTGTATGAAGGGTGATTGCAGGTGCTACATTGAGGAAGAAGAGAATGGGTATGCAAGGTAAAGATTTGTATTTGATTGAGTGATGTTCACATGTTGGAACTGGAGTGCAGGTAGCATATCGCTCGTCGAGGACGACTTCGCAAATAAGAAGAGGGGAGTATGTTAGCTCAGAAAATGGTTGATTTTTATGCACTAATATGTTTGTATTTGGCAGAAGAAGATGTTTGATTACAGGTACTTGAAGAGTGATCAAATGTTTGAAGGGAAGTATTTGCAACTACATGACGCCATCATGATCAGAATGGATCGGGAACTTGGTACTGCTGTTGGAAATGCATTGATAGACATGTATGTCAAGTGTGGCTTGATCAGAAAAGCACACGAAGTCTTCAATAGGCTTCCGAATCAAGATGTTGTGTCATGGAATGCCCGGATTGCAGGATATGTAGAACATGATCATGCCGATAAAGCTCTTGCTTGCTATGAGCAGATGAAAAAATTGCTCCTAATGAAGTCACATATGTTTGTGTTTTGAAAGCCTATGCTGTTCAAGGAGCGGTTCACATGGGTATAGAGTTGCATGCAGGTATTGAAAGACAAGGATTTGCAACAAGGACCTTATTTTTGGGAAGTGCCTTGATCAGTATGTATGCAAATTTAATTTTGGTATCAAAAGCTCAAGATGTTTTTGACAAGCTGTCAAGTCAAGACTTGGTCACATGGAACTCTCTCATTTTGGGTTATGCTGAGAAAGGGTATCCACATTTATTAGACCCGCATCGGGAAGTTTTTTGGCACCGAAGTACAGATAAGAGGGGGGCGGCTGTCATTTTTTTTGGGGTTCTTCTCCAGTTCTTTATCATCTACCACAACGGAAAAGAGGGCGAGGACTTATCAAGATAAAGGGATGTGATTGATGATGTGGAGCCATATGGAAGAGGGTTTTTTTCTGCAATACCTTATCTTTCTACGGGGTGTGTGTACGAGGGAGTCTCTCTCTCTCGTTTTTCGAGGGGGGGGGGGGCATTCCATTATTCGTTATCTGGCGGATGAAGGTACGCTGATTAGGGGAATGCTCAAGGGGCTCTGGGCTCACTCGTTTTGTGGCGACGAACAGAAAAAGGAGGTGGGAGCTTTCCCGGAGTGCCTTACACTTTCTTCCGACAGTGGAAAGGATGTAAGGTTACCCTTTACCAGGATGCACATGTACCAAACGACTTCAATCCTAAAAACTATCTCGGCGATGGTAGACAGTAGCAGCAGCAGAGATGTTGGGAAGAACTTCTGAATTACAAAGTGCAAATGAGCATGAAGTTGAATCATGAAGGAAGAAATGCGAATCTGGAAATGTTGATGGAAGCAGCAGGATGACGAATGTACCTTGTAGGCCTGAACAATACAAATGAATAACCAGGTATCTTGAAGGCTTGAACAGTACTACAAACTTCAGAGGAGTGCTGTTCAATTATGGGTGATAAAAAGTGAAGACGTGCTGATCGCTACAAAAGAGGAAGTTATGTCAACCAACTGGATGATGTGAATAGGCGTTAATTCCTCAAACTCCCAAGGAAAGCTGCAGAACAGTATAAAATTGAAGAGACTTCAAGGATAAATACCTGCACAAACCTCGCCTGAGATAAGTGTTGTTCTACGCTTTAAGTTTGATGATTTCTTTTTTTTCTGCTACAGATATTAGCAATGTAATTAAGGCACATGAAAAAGGGAGGAAAACTTAAATACACATTTGTGGTGCGTAATTTCAAAATAGTCAAGATAACCTCTGTGCAAATCCATGAGAAGGATTGTTTAAGCTCGTGTTCATATTTGTCTTTGGAGGAATTTCAATGGCTAGAATCGAATGCTTTCATACGCTGTATATATTTGGCGAGACACACATGTAACTTGAACCTTGCACATCATGACGGACCGAAAGTTTAATGAAGTTCAAGGTGCATTTTACAGTTCTGTAGAGATTATGCTCGATCGTTCTATGGATGTGAAAGTGAAAAAGCAGTAATGGTTGTTTCATGAGTGATTGTTAACAAAAGAAATTCTGAGTGAGAACTTAAGAGGTTATTACCTTGTTGTGTTACATTCATTAAGCGAAGGGATGAATTTAGACAACGGTACAAGCAAAATTGCCCATCATAAAGTTGGGCGAGTTGAAGATGTTAATTCAAGCTCTCTCAGATACAAAAAATTGGGATCAATCAAACCCCAAGAGGAGGTCGTTTTGTGTGTTTTAATACTCCAAAGTTGGTTGCTCTCTGTGGTTCTTTTCCTTTAATTCCATGAAGCAAGTCAACGTGAAAAAAAATCCATGTATGTCAATTCTCATGGAGAACGTCGGATGAAGATTTTTATTTTTTATATCCTCTTTCATGTGTTACTCTTATCTATACATATATAAGATGAACTTCATGACACTTACATCATGTGACGTATTCATGGCAGGAAATATGACTCATGCTCATATGCGTCAAAATCGTGAATGTCTAAAGAATCTAACGTAAGAACTTTCTAGACAGAAATCATATGCAACTCTTCATTGAGAGAGAGAGATAGAGAGATTGCCATTGCATACAAGAGAAACTGTAAATGAGATGTGGTTAGTTATCCATATGGAGAAATGTCTTCATAAGCCTTGATATTAAGTGACTTGTTTCTTTAAGAAGTTGTTTCTTTACATCAACAAGAATGAGAAACGATAACTCCATTTCTCAACGGAATTGAAGTGTTATGTTTAGTACTTCTACAATGAGTCCCATATCCTTCTCATTCTAGAGCATTATGGGCTATATATAGGCAAATTGCGTGGAAAGACCATAGATTAAAAAATTTCAATGTTTATTCATTAAAGATAGAACGAGCAGCTTCATCTAGAACTTAAGGTCATGAAGAATATCCGATTGAGATCACTTCTGAATCACTCCCCTCTTTTCAATGAACGCCTCGACAACGTTTGCAATTCAGTTCTTTGATTATCGATTGGTGACTTTTGTTGTGAAAGCGGAAGGTCATGTTGCTATTTGATGTATTGAGGCTTTCACTTGTGGATAAATTTTTGTATTGATTTATGTTTACATGTATTGACCATCGTGCATAAGGGTGCATATGTGCATGCGTAGGCATGTATGTGTGATTAGTTAGTGCATGAGTGAGTTGTGGCCGAGGGTGTGAGAGTAAGTGTTGGGTCGAGGTTCTAGTAGGGGTTTTGTGGGTAAGTGAGATTGTGAGGGAGAGAGAAAGAGGCTCAGGGTGTATGTGTGGAAGCAAGGGTGGAAGAGTGAGAAGAATAGGGTGTGCCTGAGTGAAAGAGAGCTCGGAGAGGGGAGAGCATACAATCATCAATTACAGATACCTTTGTAGCTTCTAAGTAATCCAAGTAGACCAATTGCGAGGGGTTAAGCAAAATAAAGGCTTCCACAATAACTTTTTCCTTGGGCTTAGGAGCGAAACATTTTGGTGCCGGGAAGCATATGAACTAGTATATATACAAAAGGGGGATTCCTCGAGAGGTAATTGCGGGCTCTAAGTAATCCAATTGGACCGATTCCGAGGGGTTAAACCAAATAAAGTCTCATATAATCATTTGTTCCGTGGGCTCAAGACCCTATCAGGTAGCATGAGCAACAAAAAAAGATTTACGTTAACCTCATAAACTCACCCCCTGAAGGTTCTACAGAGCACTAGCAACTTATATGTCTTAGTCACAAAGCAAGCGGTTCGGTACTATCTTGTGAGTGTATGAAATAGAATCATACATCTTTACTCGAAGAAATCCTATTAATGAAGACATTTGTAACCATGCTTTGTGACATATATTCTACTGTCGTCGCCAGGTGGAGGAGGAAAAGAAATTCAGGCCTATGCAGCTACAAGAATTTCATTGATAGGTCTACAGCTTACAACCATCACGACTAGAAAATCCAACTTAAGGAGAAGCCTGTTGCATACCAGTCACTACGGCTCTGTTGGTTTCCTCCGTTGACAGGGTGATCACTCGCAGAACAGAAGGAGGATTTACATCAGCAATCCCTTGGAATCATGTGCATGTCAGAGCGTCCTTGCACTAGGGTGCATTCTGCTGCCCGCATTGTATCTGAAGTCTGCCCTTTGTTGGCCTTCAACCATACTTTCCTACGATCGACCTTCCGAATCCCCCCCCCCCTTTTGAAACACTGAACAAGTGGGTGTCCTTGGGCCTTCAGCTCCCCCTATCACCTGCTGAGAAGGAACAAGCAGCAAAAAGGAATGCCTCCTTCCGTATTGCACATCCTATCACCCTCTTCTTCTCTCTATTGAGCCGATCCTCTTAGTCATGATAATGATGAAGAGAGAGACTTCTTTTCCCTGCCCTTTCCGGTTCTTCTCTGTACCATCAGTTCTTCATGATAACTTCGTTCTACTACACCAAAGGGCCAGAATGTGCATCTATTCTCTTGGTGGAGATACTAGTAGTGATGTGCATAGAGGTAGTTCTTCTTTTGAAAAATCACCCATTCTGTGCTTGTACTCGACTTCATAGACATCTGAGATAGGCCACCAACCCTCGACCTGTGCATTTTCTTGCACACAGAAAACCAAAAAACAAAAAAGAAATCCACGAGAGAGAGAGAGAGACAAATACCATTTGTTTATTTTCTTTCCGACAAACCCACTCCCCCTGACCCTTTGACACCCCACTCCCCCCACTCACATGCACACATCCACTTTTATTTTTTCTCTTTTTATTTATTTTTTTCATTTTGATTTTTGTTTTTTTGTTGTTGTTTTTTTTTTCATTTTTTTCTTTTTGCGTTTTCTTTTTGTTTTTCTTTTCTTCTTCTTCTTCTTTTGATTTCTGTTTTTTTTTTCAACTTCAAAATGTATTGACCTTCAAACAAGATGCACATATGAAAGGAAACATGAAGCTTGTAGCTAAAGTACATATACAGGAAGTGTCCAGTAAATATTCTTGCTCATTGCAACTAGAGCAAAACATTTGTGAGTTTGCTTGCTACAACCAAAATTTCAGCAAAGTAGTAAAGTCAGAACAGAATCAAAGGTCACTGTTTGAGACAAGCACCTATGTCAATGGTCTAATCCACATCGTGAAGTGGAGCAACAACCTCTTGGCTTGTGAATTTCCCTTTTTCCCTTCTCAATAGCTCTACCCTTTCCTTTCCTCTCAAGGAGCCTTCCTATCTTTGTCAAGCTTAAGCTCAGTACTTACCACCTTTGATGGATCAATCCCAACATTCATTGTGGCAACATTCACTTTCTCCCTTGTAATTCATTGATATGAATCACTCATTTTCTCTATAAGCCTACACCACCTTGCATCTTTTTCCCTTGAAAAACACCTACAATCAAGCATTACCTCTGCAAAATGAAAACATATTACTACACAAAAACAAACCATTTATATCGCTAACATACTCCCCTCCACTTGCTTGTGATGTCGTCCTCGACGAGCCAATTTGGTACTTGTACTCAAATCATCCAGCATGTGCTCATCACTCCATCAAATACAAATCTTTACCTTGCATGCCCATTCTCTTCTTCCTCAATGTAGCACTTGCAATCATCCTCATATAATCGTCAGTTAATACCAAAATCTAATCATTTCACTTACTATCTTTGTCCATCTTATCGCATCTTCACCTCTCATGTCCACCTGTCTACAAACTCACCATAACATTAGACCATTTTTCATCAAATTACAATATCTACAACCAAAATGAAAAGACAATCATATCAATCATCCACATCACACATATATACTCAGCACACATCATGATCGAGTATCACACGTGCATGTTTGACATCCTCTTTGCACACTCCATGCACTCATGCAAGCAAAAAGCATCCCCACAATCCCTTCTCAATATTCTTCCATCTATACGATCACTCCCTCGGTTCTCTTCCCATCTCAAACCCGAATTCTCTCATCCATTTCCCATTTCCTTCCCACCTAGGGTTTTCTATTCCCACTTACCTTTTTATCTACTCTGTGCTCTTTTTGCTCATCAATCAAATCCTATGCTTGGTCAGCAATCCACCTCTCTAACTTGACGAATATATGGCAAAGACCTCTCAAGTCTAACGCAAGGTCACCTCGACAAGACCGCTCGTCATCAACGTGATTCCGGACTTCACAAGTTGTTGCACCACCTAAGAGCCAAACTGAACACTTCTCAAAGGTTTGTAGACAAACAAGGTACCTAGCACGATTGGATCCCTCAAGTCAAAGTCTTCCACAGACACGTCGCAACCAAAACCCTAGCCGAGCTTAAGCTTCGATTTGACATGCCTCATCAGGAGTCCACATCTTCCCATATCCCCACAACACATACACACATTCCCATCCGAGCATCAAGCTCTCTCACCTCTCTTTTGTCCCCCCTCGAGAGAGGAATTTTCTTTTTCTCTCTTTTTCTCTTTTAATTTATTTATTTATGCACGATGCACAACACTAGCCCTATGCGAAACCGACATTAGCTCGTGGCTTTGACCACCCGGCCAAAGGGACTCCACCCGCTTATCGGCACACAGAGGCACATAGCCACATAAAGGTCAGGCCTACAGCGAAACTAGCGTCAGCTCATGGCCTTGATCACCCGATCAAGGTTGTTCCACTCGCCTACTAGGCCACTATAGCACACCGACAACACACACATATACACAATTATTTCTTTCTTGTCCTTTTTTTTTCCTTTTTTCAATTCCAAAGTCTCGAGAATTAGGAGACAAAAGAAAGGATCTTTTCCCAACCATCCCGATCACAACACACACACATAAACTCCCCGTGGACATCCCAATGAGACACATCTCCTCTCTGCTGCTACTGAAGCCACCGGCCACTCATGTCATGGTCAACTTTTCCTCTCGAAACCAGCACACACTAATTACCTTGCCGACCTAAAAACCCCAAAAAATACCACTTCAGTCCTAAGCATACAACAGACTTGATCCACCCGTCCTCACATCTCTAACTCGCAATCCGCAAAGCAAACCCTAGTCAGACTCAAGCCGTCCTCACCGACATCCATCTCCTCGGCTATTTTTTTATCTCCAACCTCTGCCTCGCAGAGATTCCACCTGACTTGATAGATGACACGGAAAACTACCATTGGCCGTTGTACTTCTTAGTGCCTCAACCGTCGCCGCTAGGTCTCTTAATCCTTGTTTGTTGTGCTCAATATCACTCTGATATTGGAACAGGTCAGAGTCAATGCTTCAAAACCGATTCCAATTTGCTTCATCTCTTTATCCTCTCTCATCCTTTTTGCAGATCCTAGGGGAATATCCTCCCTCTTCTCAACTCGAACGATCAACTTCTCGACTTCCTCTATAATCGATCTTTCCTCCCAAATCCTACTCATATTTTCTACATCTAGATCATCTACCTTCTTTGACAATTCATTCTTCGTCCTTTCTAACTCTGTTCCGAATGCATCCAACCTATCCAACACCGCTTTCAGCTCTTCCTCCGTTTTCCCCGCTTTCGGGTCCTCCAACTGCCCTTGTGTCTCCTCCTCGTTCTGATTCATCCACCTACCGAGCTTACTACTCAGCCTTGCATTCTCTTTCTCTACATGTCTCACTTTCTCATCACTCTCTGCTTGGGCACGCTGCATCCTTTCTAACTCTAGGTGGACATCCTCATCAACTCTACCCGCTTGATCACTACATTTAACGATCAAACTTTACACTCTTTCCATTTCTTTCTCTATTTGCTCAAGTCTCTTTATTAGGTTCTCCTCATCTCTCTCGAACTCCTCTTCGATCGCAACTCCAAAGCAGTCGCCTACCATCAAGCCGGATTTCAGGTCCAAGATCAAGTTTTCACTCTCAGGCCTCACTCGGTCTTTCCTCAAGCTTTTTTTCACCCTTTTCAACTCCTTGTTTTCACTTTCCAATGCTCGTACTTGCTTTTCCCAAGTTCCTAGGACCTCGGTAATTTTCACTTGAGTTTCCTCTAATTTTTCTATTTTGATTCTCTCATTATCTCGCTCTTCTCGTAAACATTCCAACTAACGTAGTATGCTTGCCAACGAACTCTTGTTATCTTCGGCTTTCACATAAAAGGACAAAAGTGACATGCTAACCTCTTTTGCCACATCCTCCTCAACGGGAACCTCTTTTGCACGACACACATGTTTGCATAGCTTCTTGTTTCCGCATTCCATGCAACTAGGGATGAAGTCCAATGGGGTGCACACACGAGGGCAATATTTTTCAATGTGCCCGACTTTCTCACAGCACCAACACCTAACGAGGTTTGAAATTGGGCCCATCCGGCGGCATTCGTATAGATGATTCCTCATCGGGTGTCCAAACTTGCTTCGACTTCTAGTCCATTCAGAGTTCGTCATCCTCAGGCCAACCTTTTGAAAGTTCTTAACTTGCATTCTTTGCGACATCTTTACCTAGTCCAACGCACTCAATCTAGGACGACGGGCTATGCCGCACAATTGGGGCACCGAGCGTACTCGTGGCATGACTCTATGAGGAGTGCCAAGCCAACTCCCCAGTAGGATCGCCAAGATGGATAAGGCCTATTGGCTCAATTTCTTGCACACGAGAACCACAAATAGTGTTTTAGCGCTTGTTTCTCGCCCCGTTTCTACTTTGGATAAGGCCCGACCGACTAATCTTTATGCAAATTGATGCGCTTGGTGTCTTGGTCCTAAATCTCGGTCCTATTTTCTTACCCGAACCTAGCAACTGGTCATGCTTTTTTACTCTCTTGGGAATCCCCTTTTTCTCTTCCGAATTTACCCTTCTCACATGCACCCTCTTATACACGCACACTTACAAGCATATGTACTCCTTTATGCGATCTCAAACTTAGTCTCATACCCACTCCCTTAGGCGCTCACAAGTTCTCCCACTTGCTCTTTGCTTTGTGCTCGCGATGCCCTAAGATCCTTAGGTCTCTCCCTCTCTCTCTCTCTCTCACACACACACACCACCTTTCATAAGCATTCCCAAAAGTGAGAATAAATTTCTATTGTCAAATTATGTGCATTGTTTCTCTCAACACAAGAATTATTGCCTTACTCATACATGCATATAGGGTCACCCCTTCCTTCATCCTCTATCATACGCACCTTCGCAAGCTTCTCCAAGCAAAGCACTATAGATAATGTCTTGAAGGTGTAAGTATTCAAGAAGTTGATTTACATTCCCTTATTTCACATGCGTTTCCATACGAATATATGCAATCATATATCATACAAATTCAGATGTGCACACTTCTTCTTCCTAAGATATGGTTGTCATTTTAAGCGGGCATCAAAACTCTTTTTTAATAAGATCACAACAGTTGACAAGCAAAATTTCACAGAGAGCATTGAGCTGCCTGGGAACTGACATGCCTATTCTACTCTTCAGCTCATGCCTTGAACTTTTCAACACACCGCTGCCCTGATTTCATTATGTCCATTCGCTTCACTTATCTTCCAGCCTCGCAATGTTGTTGCTTCATTAAAAACTTTACAACCCAGCCTTGTACTGTTATGCTGTTGAGAGAAACCATATGCACATGGATGAACAATGCATCTCTCACCTCTGTTCAGCTTGAATGCACCCATTTGAAGGTGCCAGGTGAGGAGGAAAAGAAACTCAGTCGTATGCAATTACACGAATTTCATTGATAGGTCTACAGCTTACAACCATCACGACTAGAAAATCCAACTTAAGGAGAAGCCTGTTGCATACCAGTCACCAGCTTTGTTGGTTTCCTTCGTTGACAGGTGGAGGAGGAAAAGAAACTCAGGCGTATGCAGCTACAAGAATTTCATTGATAGGTCTACAGCTGGAGGAGGAAAAGAAACTCAGGCGTATGCAGCTACAAGAATTTCATTGATAGGTCTACAGCTTACAACCATCACGACTAGAAAATCCAACTTAAGGAGAAGCATGTTGCATACCAGTCAATACGGCTCTGTTGGTTTCCTCCGTTGACAGGGCAATCACGCGCAAAACGGAAGGTGGATTTACATCAGCAATCCCTTGGAATCATGTGCATGTCAGATCGTCCTTGCACTAGGGTGCATTCTGCTGCCTGCATTGTATCTGAAGTCTGCCCTTTGTTGGCCTTCAACCATACTTTCCTGCGATCGACCTTCCGAATCCCCCACCCCTTTTGAAACACTGAACAAGTGGGTGTCCTTGGGCCTTCAACTCCCCCTTTCACTTGCTAAGAAGGAACAAGCAGCAAAAAGGAATGCCTCCTTCTGTATTGCACATCCTATCACCCTCTTCTTCTTTCTATTGAGCCGATCCTCTCAGTCATGATAATGATGAAGAGAGAGAGTTCTTTTCCCTGCCCTTTCCGATTCTTCTCTGTACCATCAGTTCTTCATGATAACTTTGTTCTACTACAGCAAAGGGCTGGAATGTACATCTATTCTCTTGGTGGAGATACTAGTAGTGGTGTGCATAGAGGTAGTTCTTCTTTTGAGAAATCACCCATTATGTGCTTGTACTTGACTTCGTAGACATCGGAGATAGGCCACCAACCCTCGACCTGTGCATTTTCCTGCACACAAAAAACCAAAAAACAAAAAAGAAATCCATGAGAGAGAGAGACAAATACCATTTGTTTATTTTCTTTCTGACAAACCTACTCCCCCTGACCCTCTGACACCCCACTCCCCCCACTCACACGTACACATCCACTTTTATTTTTTCTCTTTTTATTTTTATTTTTTTTGTTTTGATTTTTGTTTTTTTGTTGTTGTTTTTTTTTCATTTTTTTCTTTTTGCATTTTCTTTTTGTTTTTCTTTTCTTCTTCTTCTTTTTTCTCTTTTTTTTTCAACTTCAAAATATATTGACCTTCAAACAAGATGCACATATGAAAGGAAGCATGAAGCTTGCAGCTAAAGTACATATACAAGAAGTGTCCAGTAAATATTCTTGCTCATTGCAACCAGAGCAAAAAATTTGTGAGTTTGCTTGCTACAACCATAATTTCAGCAAAGTAGTAAAGTCATAACAGAATCAAAGGTCACTGTTTCAGACAAGCACCTCTGTCAATAGTCTAATCCACATCGTGAAGTGGAGCAACAACCTCTTGGCTTGTGAATTTCCCTTTTTCCCTTCTCAATAGCTCTACCCTTTCCTTTCCTCTCAAGGAGAGCCTTCCTATCTTTTTCAAGCTTAAGCTCAGTATTTACCACCTTTGATGGATCAATCCCAACATTCATTGTGGCAACATTCACTTTCTCCCTCGTAATCCGTTGATATGAATCACTCATTTTTTCTATAACCCTACACCACCTTGCATCTTTTCCCTTGAAAAACACCTACAATCAAGCATTACCTCTGCAAAATGAAAACATATTACTGCACAAAAACAAACCATTTATATCGCTAACAGGGAGTGCAGAGGGGGATTACCCCCTACTATGGGGTTCGAGGGGCCTATCCCCTCCACCACTAGGGCTTCCAATCATGGAGATATTGTCAAAAATTATATATTGTAGACTATTTTGTCTCTCTTGAATATGTTTCTCTATATTGACTCCCATTGTAGAAGATATATAAGCATGGTCTATGTCAAAATTTACATGGAATTGCACACTAGTGAGGCCTTCATCCATAGTTTGTCTAGATCTCCATCTAAGCTCTAATTGGAAGTGCACGGGTGGATAACACCATCTTTATAGTTGCATTCCTTTTGGAAATCTGAGATTTTGAGTTCTCTAGCTCTTAGTCTGTGTTTTCCTCTGTCTATGTTTTTCTCAACTTTGCCTATTGTTCTACTTCACTATGTTATTATTTCTTATAGTTCCAACTATTTTAGTGCACAATATTCTCATTTAATCATTAAATCACTTTGAGTTTGATTTATCACATCTTCTTCCAAAATCCAAAAAGATAAAGGTGAAAAGTCTTACAAACAAAATCTCCACTTTTCTTTAGGGAGATGACATGAGCAGAAGGAAGATACACAAGGTTCTCGACAACATGTCGTATGAAAACAGAGGTTAGAGGTCTTAGCATCCTTGACCCCGAGTTTTTAGAATGTACGTTGTGTGCCAAGTGGATTTCTACAAGGTTCCCCAACTTTGACATTTGGAAATTTTTAAATCTCCAGTCATGTCATAATTTTCTCCCCTCTCAACTTCATGCTTGGAAGAAAGAATAATGATCTTCTTACTATGGTTTTTTCTAATACCCCTTTCATTGCTAAAGGATCTGATCTTGTTCAAAAGTCTCTCCTCCAATTGAAACTTTTTTAAACAAAGAATGTCTGATTGTTTGTGTTTATGGATCCCTATGAGAGAGCTCAAATTCTGATTTAACTCTCTCTCTCTCTCTCTCTCATCTCACAAATAGAGAATAATTCATAAAATCTTTAAATATGTAAGAACTACAATGACGTTCTCTCTTGGAAAGGAAATTTTATCTCCTTTTCTATGGCCAAAAGAAAATTCTATTGTACTAAGCCTTTATATAGGTTCATAAAATCGCGTACAAAGAATTTTTACAATTCCTTAAATGATATTTTTACAAAAGAAGAATCTATTAAGCAACATAAGAATTTTATCATTGCAAATCGGTTGAATTTGGTATGGAAATCCAATTATACCAATCTTTAGTGGTAGTCAAATTTAGAGGTGCTCATCTTCTTTGGCTCGTTTTGTATAATGGGATCTAGAGACAAAGCAAAGCCTCCAAACTTGGGGTCTTGAATGGTCTCTATCCATATTGTAATGAAGTAGAAGGTACTAAGCACATTTTTTTCACTTGTAAGGAAGCTTCTAATATCTAGGAGTGGTTCAAGAATAAGTGGGTTGCTTTGCATCCCTTAGACTTTTATTGGCAAGAAATTCTAGTTAGGAATGTAATAACATTAACTTTTTGGTTTAGCAAATTGTCAAGCCAAATATTGTGTTCTTTATTTGCATTTCTTGTAATAACATGATTTTTAACTAGATCTCATCTGGGGATATTTGCAAGATTGATTAATTACTCATTTTTGAAGCAGAAGAGAAGAATCAGGAAGTTTCATATTGGCACCCTACATGTAGTCGATTAGAAGGGTATGGAGACTAGCTACAAAAGCACTGCTCCCCTTTCAAAGATGACCCCTATTAATTTTATCAAGAAAAATTAAAATAAAAAATATGTGAATCAAGGATTTTGAGCTCAACAATTGTTATATAATCTTTTCTGTTACAGAGATTTACTTTTCGATAATAATTTTACTCACGCTTGAGCCAATTTGGAATGGGACAAGGTGATTTATAAAATCGTCCCTATGCTAGAGCATGCCAATACTTTTACTATATAGTTTTTTGGTTTTTGTGTAACATTATCTTTTGTACCCTAAACCTACCCTAGACACCTCAAATAGCTATGCATACTTCTCTTTTGTAACTTTCATATTTGACCATAGTTATAAAACCTACTTGGAATGGCTCTAAAGTAATGGATTCTAAAATTTCATCATCATTAAGGGAAAGCTTGATAAGAAAATTATTCCCATTATAGATTCAATTACATCATAATACCTATGAGAATTAGCAAGTATAGAAGCCTATTCAAGAATCAATGTCTAGTCTCAATACTCAAATTGGGAAACTTGACAAGATCAACTAATAGGCATTGACTTTTAGGATCTCAAGTTTCCAATGTAAAAAGGCCTTTGGCTCCTTCTTAGTGGTATAAAAATGGAAACCAGCAATGAACCTATTAACTATTGAGAACCAAATAAAGGCAATCAAGGAATGGCAAGAAACAAATAAAGAGTGATCATTATTTTCCATAATATAAGTAATGTCATGATAGAGAATATTATAGCTTAGACATCTCTAAGGAGTGGTAGCATTTAGAAGGAATCTACTCGAGTGTTTCCAAATCCAAGAAGATAACACAAGAATAATCTCAACAATGTTTAGAAATTATCAAATCAAAGCATAAATGGCTTCATCTTAAAAGTAAAGGAGTTGTCATATTGTGCTCCATAGAGTGTGAAACAAAAAATGATTATTTCCCATGAGACAAATGGTCTTAAATGGACTCTAACCACATGGCAATGAAGTAGAAGATACTAATTACATTTTTTCTTGAGAAGGGAAGCTTATAATATCTAGAAGTGACTCAAGAATAAGTGGGTTTCTTTGCCTGGTTGTCTTTTGCAACTTTCACCTTTGGCCACAATTGTAAAGATTACCTGTAATGATTCTAAAGTAATGGATTCTATATTTTCATCATCATAAAACAAAAATACATCAACCACCTAGAAGCTTGATTAGAAAAGTATTCCCTATGAATCATTCAATTACATCAACTAGGGGAAAAAATGAACCCTACATGGGCCTTTTAGATTAAAGATTAATTAGTGATAAACCAATCAAAAGAGGGTGGTGGCCATAGCCTATACCCTAAAATACTAGGTTGAAGGTGGGAGAAGGGACAAATTTCTCCCTTATTCAATGAATTTCCTCTAAAGAGAGAAAAAAAAAATCTGGTAACCAACTTGGATCAAAAAATTCAAATTTTTTTAAGTAAAAGAACTCATTATAACACCTGAGAATGATCCACCATTACTTATTAGATTCAAAATTACTCTCTTTTTTACCTCAAATTCAATATCCACAAAAGTTTTGAGTTGAAGAAAAATGATTTTTTCCGAAAAGAACTAAAAAAAGAGTTATCTCGCTCCTAAATCTCACATTTTCATACCAAGGTCCTAAAAATATTTGTCTTTTTTCCATAGATTTTCTCTATATCACACCTTTGAAGCTCTTGTTTGTATATTCCGACCTATCTATATCTCTTGCTTTGAACTAGTGTTATAGCTTGAAGACCTTCAACCTCAATGGCAACATCTAAAGTTCATACACGACCAAAAGATGTTCCTCACATTAAGATGTCACAATATCAAAGTTACAGATGGACAATGACTACCACACGATTAATCCATAGGTGCATGGTGCAAGAAACTAAGAATTATGATCACCATGTGCTAGAGACATGACTCTCCTCCCAATCTTATGCCTGTATATATGGCTTCTCAAATCAACGAGGACAACAAATGTAACTAGATTTCACAAGTGTATGTGCAATCTCCTCCACTCCTTTCGTATCTTCCACAAGTCCACTAGTGGTTGGAGTGATCTTGACCACTGCTTTAGTACCTTCCACTAGAGTCCACTAGTGGTTAGTGTACTCGCCACTTGAGTTAAGTCTCACTAGACTCAAGTTAACTTGAGTTAGAAGGTCTAGAGCTCCTTGGGCAAAAGACTATCCCCATGCTGCCCATGGGGTTTCAACCCAAGACCTCCTCCTTCACAACCTTGAGACTTAACCACTATGCTAAGTGGATCATTGTTTAAGAGAGCACATGAACTTATGCTTAAGTCTAGTCTCAAGATCTTTGGCCATACACACGAGTGACCAAACGGTGTCCGATTTCAGATATGTCTGAATTGGCCAGACATTTAGATCATCGACTTACTTTATTACATTCTTTCCCCCTTGGGAAATATTTTCATCCTCGAAAATAAAGCTATATATAGTAACCATAGGCAACCCCCAAGCCTCATGTTCTTAAACCGGAAGAACATGGTCATGTTCTAAAACTAGAAGAACATGTCTCATCTCTATGGTGGGATCCCTACCCAAACAATTCAAAACACTGTCTAGCTTTGCACTTTGATAAATTGGTCAAAGTACAAAGTAGTGAATGAATTATAAGGGTGGATCTAAAAATATCCCTAGCCACTTCATTGTTTCTCAATGTGCAATCTAGGCACAAACATATGAAATGGAGGGATTTCAATTACTAGTCCATTTTTGGGCATGATTGATGCATGGACTTAGTAATGAAGGCGAGATTCTTATCCCTCGTAAGACTTTGAGAACTCTTGATTTACATGAACTTGATTTGGAAAACTTGAAGTTTGGTTGACCCAAACATCTATCTTGGATGTTTGTACAATGGTTTACTCCCAACCAATAGTTACTTGATTTTGTCGCCCGTCTGGAGGACTACTTTGTCCTAATGTTCTTGAAAATTCTATTTAAAACTATAAGAGAAATTTTTCCATTTACTTTGGTTTAACCTTACTATATCTTGACAAACTCAAATTCAAAATGAAAATCGTCCAACTTAGGACACTTTTCTCAAAGACTTTATCTTTAAATTCTTGGGAATTGTCAATCTCATTAGCAATTCCTAACTTCTCTATTCTAGAGTATACTGGACTCTAGAAATTCATTTAGAGTTATGCTAAATAACTTGAAGCAAACTCAAATGAATAAGTCAATCTTGGACTTAGCATCTTTTGAAGATTGAATAAGTTCTTGTACAGAACATCTATCTAGGATGTTTAGTTTAGTTATCTAATTCCAATTGGCTAACCCTAGACTTTTGCAAAAGGAATCAGATACCATATCTGAGTCAATTCCAAAAGATTTGGAAAGCAGAAGGAAATAATTAAAACTCTATATAACACGTCCTATGAGTCAAATTCTTGATGACTCCAAACTTGAACTTTTAAAGATCTCTTTCAACAAGATATTGAAGCATTCTATACATCTTTAAGGGAAAGGAACTCAATTCTCAAAAAGATTCATAAAGTAAATTTAAACATCATCCAACCACATGATACTAGAGTGGTATCCAATATCAGTGTGTCAACCCACTTAGGTTCTATTGATGAGTTTTTTAAATAATGCTTCACTTGAGATTAAGTTCATGCCTATATTTAATATTTATGATTGTTTACTAGGAATGAAATTCTTGAGCATTACTTGGAGTCAAAAAATTGAATTTATCAAGTTACACTAGGAACTTGGTGCTTGACTTAGTCAATCTAATGCTTAGTTGAAAGGATCTTTTCAATGTCAAAATCCAACTTCTTCAGAAATTTATCAACTATTTCTGAATTAACAACACTTTATCTTGAGGTATTCCAAGAAGATCTTGGAAGTTACTTACTTCATATCTTTATACATACTTGATCTTGAAGTATCTTGAGATCATTAAATTATCCTCATTGAATTTAAACTTCTCCTTTGAGTTTTAATTATTTTGAGGATCGAATCTAACTTCAAGATCCATTCTAAGACTATAAGATAATTATCATCCCACAGTTTGATGTCCCATACCATCTTTCCTATATCAATCTGAGTATAAAATCTGGTATCCCATACCACCTTGTTTTATATTCACATTGATGGGTGAGGGATACTTATCCTAAAGTCTAAACATCTCTTGATAGAGTACCTTCTCACTTCAAGAAAGTTTCAGGCATCACCTCTAACTTGATAATTCTAGGTTTTGATTCCTTTACACAATCATTTCACGATCTCATGTTTTTCATAGGAAACTTGAAAACCTTTGGTAAATATCCATTCTTCTTTACTAGGGTTTTCAAAAGAAAAACCAATTATCATTCCAAGTTCTTGAGTTTATCAAATTCAAGCATGATTGGTTATAATTGACCAATTTGTAGCAACAAGAACTTTTCACTTCTTGTCTTTAGATTCCTTTTTAAATAAAGCTTTAAGTAGCTACCCTAGGGACTTTATATAGGAATCTCTCTACTGCTTAAGTCTAAGCATCCGCTCATGCTATTGGATTTCACCTTTAAGAAATCCCTTTAAGGATAGGTAAACTTTATGTTATACCTTCCATAGACTTAATTACTGTTATCATGGTTGTAGGCTACATACTTGGAACTTTACTCTGTTCAAACTTGAAACAGCTTACTCTTTTCACACTTTTCCATTGGATAAATGAAACTTGAGTGAGAAATTCCCAAAAAGAATTTGATTGCCAATACATGGGCAAAGGTCATAATAGTTCCAATCACAATTGTCTTGGACAAACCTTGCCAAGCTTGATCAAGGCTTGTTGACCTTGCAACAAAAATAGAGAATTATTCTTTATCTTTAAGATCTCTTGAACTATCGAAAACTTCTTTGGAGATCTTTCCCCTACTCAAGTCCAAGCATGTACTAATACCTTTTAGATTCTAAAGCTAAGAATCTTTGATACACCTCCAGGTGATATCAAGCATTGGACTTTAAGTACCACTTCTGGTGGTTTGGGACTTTTGGGGAACTACTCGCTATCTAACAAGTTTGAAGAATGTCATTCTCAGTATTAGGGAGAATGTTATTCTTCAAGGACTTTAGATTCATTTTAGGGAATCAAATAATCTGAGTAAATGATTCATCTTGGAACCTTTTAAGATGCTAGAAGGATATTTGAAAGAAATTCTTAGACTTTTAAACAATATCAAGAAGGTTTACTGATTCATTTGTGCTCATGTCCCGAGTATCAAACTAGAGAATAACTATCACCTTTAGGATATGTTTTCCCATTCCACTATGAAAGTTTGACTTGAACTTTCATTTATGTGATATTGATTTCTGTTCTTGAGTTTGATACAAAAATTATTATTATTGGTCAGTCTTTAGATGTTACTAGAGTACTTTAGACATATTTTGACAATCAAAATTATGTTTAAAGTCCAAGTATCTTTTGATGATTGATCCAATAATAATGCTACTAAGAACACATAATTTTGAACTTTATAGCTTGTTTAGGAAAAGTTCATGGATTAGAAATCCATTTCTTCGAACTTTGTATTCCTAAATGAAAAGTTCACGGTTCGATCTATGTCTTTAGGAACTTATCTCATGTCCTAAAGATTGCTTGCTTTGGTTTCCTCTTGAAGCTTAAATTACATTAAATGAAACCAAAAATTAACTCTCTAATCCTTCTAAAAGGAAGAGTTATTTCAAGTTTTCATGCTTGCTTAGTAAGTTGCATCATTACCAGAGATGCAATCATGGACCCTAACATCCACCTATTGGACACCAAATTTCAATTGATGCTAAGGTTCAATCTTTGATTTCCATCACACCTTGGGATGGAATCAAATGAGAACTCACAAAAATTGCATAGTTCTTCTTGGCACTTTGCATCCTTACTAGGGATGCTTGTTATGGAATATAACAATTATCTTTTGAGCTTTAAACATTCAATTACTGTAAGTTCCATTTAGCTTTATTTGATTTTGATAATGTCTTGGGATAAAATCAAATAAGAGAGTTTATTAGAAAATTCTCAAGTATCTAAGGAAACTTTTATCATCCTACTTGAATACATGATTTCTTAAATCCAAGCTAACGATTACATCTAGGCTTGTCGTTAGGATTCTCTAAGTTTTCTCCTAAACTTAGAGTCATCATGGAAATTTTCAAGCAGCCCTATTTTCTTGTCATTTCAATGAGCAAGCAAATTGAACACTTGACTTTCAAAGGGCCTACTAATCAAGACTCCTAATCTGTGATACCTAAGTATCAGATTTGGGAAAAACAAACTAGCTACTTGAGTTGCATGGCAGCCAAGACCATTGCAACTACCTAGTTTGCTATTTTCCCTAACTATCTAATTTGAGTTAGAAAAAGGAGGTAAAGAAAGTATAAGTATTTGACTTTTTAAAAAACAATCATGCGTATGCAAATGCCTGTTCTTGCATGCAAATGCCTGTTCTTGCATGCAAATGCATGTGAGTGCATGCACATGTTGGCATTCTCTTTTCATGCATCAAACTTAAATCAAGTAAATCTTGAGCTTGAAAATGCATCTTCCCAATCATCCATGCACAAACATTCTACTTGCTAGATTTTAAAAAAGATATAATTGTTCATGTGATTAAACTTGAGCACTTAATTATCTTTTCAAGCAAGAAGAAAACATATTTTGTGCATGAAAACATTCTTTGAAAAGGAGAAACGCACCAATATTCTTTCATAGATGCATGCCTTTGCTTGATAAGTATTTTCATACTTCAATGCTCTCCTATTTTACTTCCATTAAATTGCATACAATGCTTTCAAAATTGAAGATTCCTTCCCTACTTCATGATAATAGCAATGCATTCTATATGAAAGCATAGAGCAAAGCAAATATTGAAATGAAACCATCAACTTGTAAAGTACTTAGCTCTAGCTCAAGTTACGTCCTTCTACTGTTCCATGAGAAGAGCTATTTTGCACCCTTAGTGTTGGAGTTAGACCTCTGTAGAAGCATGCAAACATCACAAGGAAGAAGAAGAAGCTTGGAGCACAACACACAATACTCAATGTATTACCACTAGAATGTACAAATATAAATGACCCGTTAGGGCAATAAGTGTATACAAGCTGGGTAAAAAAAAAACTCCTAAAGAGGAAAAAAAAAGCCCTGGTGTTCCTAGTGTGTTCACACACATCACTACCTAAATATATTAACAAATCTCCCTTGGGAGTGATGCGGGGAACAAGGAGCTAGCACTCATGTATAAGGAAGTGCCAAGCTATGTGGAAGTCACTCCACAAAAGGAAGTAAGCCCAAATCTTTGCAAAAAGATTCAAACTTCTCCCTAGGTAGAGCCTTTGTGAAAAGGTCTGCAATGTTCTCCTATGTGGGCACATATGCCAAGCTGATCTCTCCAGCAGAGAACCTCTCCCTGACATAATGATAATGCACCTCAATGTGCTTAGTGCGAGCATGGAACACAGGGTTCCTTGCAATTGCCAATGCATTGTGGCTATCAATGAAGATGGTGGTGGCAGAAGACTGACCAACACCCAAATCAGCCATAAGGCATCTGAGCCACATACACTCAACAATCATTGTGAAAGATGCCCTATACTCAGCCTCCCAACTGGAAGTGGCCAAGCTTCATCTTGATCAACCAAGATATACATGAGCTACCAAGCATGAAGGAAAAGCCACTAGTGGACACACAAGTGTCATAGAAACTAGCCCAATGACTGTCAAAAAAAGCATGCAAATCTGGTGATAGTGATTCTCCCTTGGAATAAAACAATCCAAGTAGCCAGGTACCACTCAAGTAATGAAAGATGCACTTAACTGCCTACCAATGCTTGACACCTGTGCAGTGCATAAACCTGCTCATCTGTGAGACAACAAACTGAATATTTGCCGAGTAATGCATAAGTAAATCAAGCATCCAACAACCTGTTGATTGAGAACATCATCAAATGCATCTCCAACATCATGAAGACTCAATTGTAAACATGTCTCCATAGGAGTGGCAATAGGCTTACAGTCTTTAAGGCCAAAACACTGCAATAATGTGTCAATATATTTTGTTTTACACAAAGTTATTCCATCATCAAATTGCATAAACTGAATGCCCAAATAATGATGCAAATGCCCCAAATCAGACGTCTCAAATGAAGCATGCAAATCAGCCTTAAAATCAACAATATGCTTCTCAATAGGACTAGTGAGTAGCATGCCATCAACATAGACAACAATGATTAGAAGCACATCATTAGCACGCTTACCATATAAGGTGCTCTCAGTTGGATTGTTCTCAAAACCATGTACAATTAGATAGGCATGTATCTTTTCATGCCAAGCACGTGGTGCTTGCTTTAAACCATAGAATGCCTTCTTTAACTTGCACACCTGGTTTTTGTGCCCTTTCTGCACAAAGCCATGGGGTTGAAAAACATACACTTCTTCATGCAAGTCACCATTCAAAAATGTTGTTTTAATGTCCAACTGATGAACATTCCAACCATGATGAGCTGAAAGTGCACAGATGCTATGAACAGTAGTCATTCGGCATGTAGGTGCAAAGGTCTCATCAAAACCAATGCCTCTTTCCTATGCATAACCCTTTGCAACAAGCCTAGCCTTATACCTATCGCCTGTTCCATCAGGCTTATGCTTCAGCTTGTATAGCCACTTATTGCCAATGGCCTTCTTGCCAAGAGGCAAGTCACATAAAGACCAGGTACGGTTCTTCATTATAGCATCATATTCAGATTACATAGCAGCCATCCAATTTTCTGAAGTTTGTGCTTCATCAAACGAAATAGGCTCATGCTCATCACAGAGACTAGAGGCAGTCATAGCATAGCAATCTGATGCAAAAGAGGCACTATGAGATCCTGAACAAGTACGATATGATAGAGGTGCATCTAATTTGATGTCACACAAAGTTTGCACCAGCCATTTTGGCATAGTTTTTGCCTGCCCAATATCAGCTCTCTCATCAACAAGTGCATCATGTAAATCTACATAAAAAATGGAATGATCTGCATCATCACATGAAACCTGCAATGGTTGAGAAGTTGCCTAATTAGGACAGCACTAGATTGTCCACCTATAAAAAGAGGAAGCAAAGTATCATACATGTCTTTGGCGCTAACAGATGTCTCCTTCGTACATGAAAGTAAGGGCTGAGTAGCATCTTCCACAAAAACAACATCACAGCTAACCAGAATGTGTTTAGTCTGTGGATGATATAGATGATAGCCTTTGCTTCCAGAATTGTATCGAACAAAAATACATTTTATTGCTTTATCATCCAATTTTTTGCGATGTTGTTCAGGCACTAATGCATATGCCAAACAATCAAAAACACGCAGATGAGCAATAGATGGTCTACGAACAAGCCAAGCCTCATATTGAGTGATAGAATACAATGCTTTAGTGTGACACTTGTTAAGTACATATGATGCACACATAACAACCTCAAGCCAGAATTCTATTGAGGTGTATACGGCATTGTACACTGATGTTTTATCCCACGTTCAGCCAGAAATGCATAAAAGTTAGAAGATATATATTCCCCCCCCTCGATCAGAAGGGAGGGTGCCCATTTTACATGCTGATAGATTTTCAGCCAAAACTAGAAACTGTTTGAAGCACATAAACACTTTCGACTTTGCTTTCAATTGATATACCCATGCATGCTTGGAAAAGTCATCAATGAAAGTCACAAAGTAAAGATAATTTCCAAAAGAGGGTTTCTGCATAGGACCACATACATCACTATGAACAAGCTGCAATTTCTGTGTAGCTCTAACATAACCATCTTTTGGGAATGAGGAGTGCTAAATTTTTCCCAAAATACATCCTTCACATACATGTTTACTAGGTGCCTCAAGTTCGGGCAATGAGGTCACCATTTCAGATTTCTGTAGGCATAGCAAACTAGCAAAATTCAGATGACCAAAGTGTGCATGCCAAAGCTTTGCATCTGACATAGCCTGAGAATCATGTACTGCACATGCTGAATCATTCATAGATTTTTCATAATCTATGAGCTTATACAGACCAGGAGATAAAATGCCAGAAGCAATAATCATATTGCCATTTGACAGATCATGAATTGTACATCTATCATCAACAAATTTCATAACCAAGCCAATCGTAGCTAAAGCTGAAACTAATAACAAATTCTTCTTGATCCCTGGCAGAAATAAAGCATCTAACAAAGTAAAAGAACTACCATCAGTAGTAGTTAGAATGATCTTACCAACTTCCATAACAAGATAAGAGGAGTTGTTGGTGCATGTAACAATATTCCTTGTAGGGGCAGGCTCGAGTGAAGAGAAGAAACTATGCTACGAGTTAATATGTTTGGTCTGCCCATTATCAAAGTACCAAACATCTGAGTCTACTATAGATATGCACTGCTCATGAGAAGATGGTTCAAAACTGCAAACAGTAGTAAAGGCCTATTCTTCATCGTGCACAAGATTAGCAGACTCTATTTTTGGTGCCTCTTTGGCGTTCAATTTTGGACAGCTCTTAATGAAATGATCATTTGCTTTACAGTACTTGCAAAATAATTTATACTTTTTTGATTTCTTCTCATCTTTGTCTTCCTTCTTCGATTGTGCAGAATTAGCAGATTTCTACTTACTAGTAGAAGAGCTCCATTTTCTTTTGCCCTTGTGACTAGCCAGGAAATCTTGATCTACAACATGCATAATGGATTTGTTCTACCTAGACTGATCTTCCTGCAACGAAATAGAAACTAACTCTTCAAATGTTAAGGCATTTGGATTTCCATTCATCATCAAACGAAGAGTAGAAGCAAAACTCTGGTATGAATCGAGAGGACCATTCAGAACAGTCTGCACAAGTGAATTGTCAAGAAGGACTTTATCAGCAGAAATCAAATTTTCCTTCAAATCCTTGATCTTCGTCAGAAAACTGTCCATAGAATCACCTTCATTCATACGCTCACTCCAACTATTTTTGGAGGTAAGCAACACAAGCCTCATTCCTAGCTTGGTACAATGTGGTAAGTGTATCCCAAGCATCCTTAGCTTTTATGCAAGAATGAATGTGAGGAATAATGGCACGTTTGATAGACAAGGCTATCAATGCATGTGCCTGAGCATCTCTGCCATCGCAACAATTTTGCTCTATAGTAGGTGCAACAGGAACAACAGCACGAACAAGAATCTACAAAATACCGCCATCTTCAACACCATCTGCATCAACTTCAGTACCTATATTTGTTGTACCTATATACGCAGGTGTAATAGGACGTTTTTCAACACCCTACACAATATTCCACAGTCCTTTTGTGACCAATACATGATGCATCATATAAGCCCACAACGGATAATTGGTATCATCCAAGTTATCCTCAACAACCAACATATGGAATACATCACTGCTTTCAGCCATGACCACTGACTAAAATACCTTGATTCAAAAAAGTGACTGTATCTCAAAAAGTTGAATAGAACTACCCAAATGAGTTATGCTAGACTTGTAGTAGACTTCAAGTTGCTTATATTGGTGAACCAAAATGTGTATATATCTTTAGCACAAAAAGCTAAAATAGCCTACACAAGCATTGCGATAGTGCGGTCGGAGGTCGAAACGAGCTCAGATCGCGATTCGACACCACAGAGCGAAGCAGTTTTGATCTCCTAATCACCCTGAGTATGCAGACCAAATTTTATGCAATTTTGAGACTGTGACCAGAGGAGTGTCGACGATGCCCTAGATTAAGCGGTGACCTGCTCTGATACCAATTGTTGGAGTTAGATGTCTGTAGAAGCACGCGAATAGCACAAGGAAGAGGAAGAAGCTTGGAGCGCAACACACAATATTGAATGTATTACCACTAGAATGTACAAAGATAAGTGACCCATTAGGGCAATAGGTGTATATACAAGTCGGGGGGGAAAAACCTCCAAAGAGGGAAAAACGTGCCCCGGAGGTCCTAGTGTGTTCACACACATTGCTACCTAAATATATCAGCACTTAGGTCCTCGAAAAAAATCTTTCCATGCAAAGAAGAGCCAACCTTCATAGCCATGCTCATTTCTCTCCAAATCCTTGAAGAGAGCTTTCTGTTGTAGATAAAAAAGAAATGAAAATATATTGCATGATCTTCCTTGCTCCGATCCGATGTTTCTTCACTTTGGCTTTGGGTGGTGTTTCTCTTTGCCTCCCATTGGATGTGTGGGCTTTAAAATTGACTCAGCTAGTGCTCACAAATTCGGGTTCGGATACACATAATAGGGAGAATTCAAAAGAATTTAAGTACTGATTTCTCAGGGTCGCAGTTAATACAGATGTCTGAGATAAAAATGCATCCAATCAACACCAAAGGTATTGTAGTGGTTGGGCTATAGGCATCCGATTCAAAAGGCTCCAAGTTTGATTCGTGAACCGCGAAAAGCTAACACAAATGCATGTTTTTTGGACTTTTGTTGACTTTGGACTTGTGCTCGACGGATGAATGCAAGAGCAAGGAGTTAGCTATTAAAGCATCGAAAGAAGACGATGGGTGCTTGGTGGTGTGTCCTATCTCAAACGGTCTCATAAGAGGAATTGCTTAGCATTCAATCCCCATTTGCCTCCTCCTGATAGAGTCACATCTTTTATTTTGATTTACAAAGAACTACAATGGATGTAAATATAATATATATAGAAAAATTGACTATGATCATTGTGGATGCAGCTACATGAGTGGATAAAGGAAATCCTCTACTCTTGATGTCCCGGGTTCAATATCCACTACTTGCAGCCCAATGCCTCTTCATTTTACCAACATGGATATGCTTACACACGAACCAATAAGGAAGAGATGTGCATATTGAGATAGAGAGAAGGATATGCAAAAGTTCAATTAGCAAGATCTCAGGAGAATTTATGAAGCAGGTGAGGATGTTCCCCAAGGCCACCATGAGAGCTTGGTTGTGATACCAATGCAAGAAACTAAGAATTATGACCACCATGTGCTAGAGAGATGACTCTCCTCCCAAGCTTATGCCTATAAATCAATAAGGACCACAAATGCAACTAGAGTCCATAAGTGCATGTGAAATCTCCACTCCTTTCATATCTTCCACTAGAGTCCACTAGTGGTTGGAGTGATCTTGACCATCGCTTTAGTACCTTCCATTAGAGTCCACTAGTGGTTGGTGTACTCGCCACTCGAGTTAAGTATCACTGGACTCAAGTTAACTTGAGTTAGAAGGCTCTAGATTTCCTTGGGCAAAAGACTCTCCCCATGCTCCCCCATGGGGTTTGAACCCAAGACCTCCTCCTTCACAACCTTGAGACTTAACCACTAGGCTAATTAGATCACTTGTTTAAGAGAGCACATGAAGTTATGATTAAGTCTAGTCTCAAGATCTTTGGCCATACACACGAGTGACCAAACGGTGTCCGATTTTAGATATGTCTAAACTAGCTGGACCCTTAGATCATAGACTTACTTTATTACACATGGGTGTACATGCAACCCTCTAGATGTTGCCCTTCGGATCCCACAGACGCAAATATGTAGAGGATAGTATAGAAACGAAATGACACAAAAGTACTCAGAGAATAGAAAGAGATAAGAGACTTGACACTAGATTGGGTACAATCTCCCCCCACATACTCTGATGGATGAGTCTATCGAAGTATGTGTATTTATAGGTATTTCTCATTACATCCTGAATAAAAGATACATAAGGGCGGCACTTCAAAAAGCATGCTTTTGCTTTATTTACAAAATCATAATTTACTATTTTTACAAAATCATTGCTTTCTAAAGCGATCTTTTATTCTTTTACAAAAAATAACTAAAATACTATCTTCTAAATATTCTTCTAAATATATCTAAAAATATTTGAATAAGTCCATGTGCATCCACACCCTCATGAATCTTCACCTCCTGAATCAACACAAATCACATTAAAACCCTCAAGTCATTAAAAATCCATATAACATTCCATTATTCCATAAAGTATAACATGCCTCCCAGTTGACGAGCAACTGACCTTAGTTGATAAAAATAAAATAGACATGGATGGCCATTCACATGTCCCATCATTGAACAAGTATAAGCATGTCCCATGTAAAAACACATGCATGGAGTTGGAAAAGTTGAAGTTAATGTGACAGTGGATGATATGCAGGGCTAAAGTCTATTTTGTAACCTAAAATTTTGAAATAATCTAACCCAAAAGTGATTACAAAATTGAACATCTTGATCTAATAGAATAAGTCTTTTTTTTTAATGATGATGCAAAAGAATAATTTTAGTAAATGACTTACCATGATGAGGAAAAATATATTTAATAAATAACATTTAATAAATATTTACCAAACTCCTTTGTATATAGGTAGGGTCCATAACTGTTACTAAACATCTAAAATAATGTTAGCAATATTTGAATTAAAACAGAAAAGAAAGGCTTTTGTGTTGGAAATATATAAAAACAATAATTAAATGAATAAATGAGAGTGCTTTGATAATAAAAAAAAGAGTGTTTAAATAAATAAATAAATAAGGTAAAGAGAGTGTTAAGAGTTATGTTAAATATTTACTAAAAAGAATGGGGTTTCAAAAAGAGAAAATAGGCTAGTGGATAAAGCTTATCTCTTGGAAGTATGAGGTTGTGGGTTCAAATCCCCTACATGCTAAATAAGGAACTAAGTAGGCTAGCTAGGGAAATAACTAAGACCTTATTGCCACTCATGTGTTAGAATTGGTTTGCACGTAGCCAAGAGAACCAAAGTGAACCAAGAGAACCATGAGTTCCAAAGAAGCCAAAGATGCCAAAGTTATGCCATAATTCTATGCCTTAGTCGATGCCTTGGGAGTACATGGAGCAGAGGGGATACAATGTGACAGGGGGTACAGTGTGACAGTGAGCATAGGGGGTACAGTGTGACAGTGTGACAGTGAGCACAGGGGGTATAGTGTGACAGTGCACATAACCAAATTCAAAAAAATTAAAAAAACAACTAACTGACAAACCAAAACAAACGAACTTGATAAATGAAAACCTGGATTGGATGGTTGAGACAGTTGCCAGTTAACGAGTGGATGCCACGAATCGTGATCAAACACTAATACGTACACCTCTACAGACATGCCTTGGCTCTGATACCACTGTTGCCCTTCAGATCCCACAGATGCACGTACATAAAGGATAGTACAGAAACGAAATCATATAAAAGTACTCACAGAATAGAAAGAGACAAGAGACTTGACACCAGATTGGGTACAATCTCCCCCCACATACTCTGATGGACGAGTCTATTAGAGTATGTCTATTTATAGGTATTTCTCATTATGTCCTGAATAAAAGATACATAAGGGCAGCACTTCAAAAAGCATGCTTTTGCTTTATTTACAAAATCATAATCTACTATTTTTACAAAATCGTCACTTTCTAAAGTGATCTATTATTCTTTAACAAAAAATAACTAAAATACTATCTTTTAAACATTCTTCTAAATATCTCTAAGAATATTTGAATAAGTCCATGCACATTCACACCCTCACAAATCTTCACTTGCTAAATCAAAACACAAATCACATTAAAACCCTCAAGACATTAAAAATCCATATAAAATTCCATTATTCCATAAAGTATAACACTAGAATTGGGCCTCATCAAGTTAGAGGTCATGGAAACTTGGATCTTCACTGGAAAAGAAAGATATTTGGCTTCAAGAAGCGCAAAGTCAATGCTATTGTACAACATGTTTTTACAATGGCAACTATGAAACTCAAAAACTCTATTAGAATTAGATATCCTATATATTGTAAGTATTACTCTCCAATATTGTATATTCGATAGTGTTGAATAAATTTCTAACCTATTTATATATACCTTTATTTGTTGTATTCCTTCTACTTTGGTGGAAGAGCAACTACTTCATTGTCTTACTGGTACTTTCCAGGCATTGCATGCACATGTTGGTGCACTAGTCTTTCCACAAGTATCCCCTACTCAACTTTTTCATGATATAGTTTTCTTTTACACACATAGATATGTTGTGCCCTCTACAATGAGTGGTTTTGGAAGGTTAGAGGGAATTGAAGTAGATTCTCTCCTTAGCATGGAGTGGCCAAAACTTGATATATGGTCCATATCATCTTTGAACCACAAGATATACATAACTCTTTGAAATTCGCAAAAGTGTCTAGATTTGCAGGTTTGAAATGGTGTTTTCCCATCCATTGTTTTGTATGTTTATTTCAAGGATTCTCATTCTAGGATACTTCCACCATGTTCATGTGTAAAGATATCACATATGAGCAAGTGGAAGGCCTTCTAGGTGGAAAGTCGGATTTGATAGAAGTAGTTGCAAAGGGTGACAAATATCTTTGTAAAATAGGTGGAACAGGTATAGGATTTTGGTATTTGAAACATCATACTTCTTTGTACATTAGATTCTACTATGGTCATTGGATGCACAAACTTGGCCAATGGATACATTACAAAGTTATGAGGGATCTTTAGTTTCATTTGAAATTAAGCTTAAATTTCCCAACAATGAAATGGAAAATATTTTAGTGAATCATCATTGGATGTTGGCGAATGTGAGAGAACGCTTGGTGATGATGGGATTTGAGGGACTAAATCAATACAATTTCAAAATACAAGGGCATAAGATAAGAAATGGTTCGTGCTTTGTGTAAGTAATCTTTTCATTATTGTTTATTTTAATTCAAAAACTTCATTTTCTTTTAAATTGGCTATAGGTTAGAAGGATATTGGAA
This sequence comes from Ceratopteris richardii, assembly GCA_020310875.1. NCBI lineage: Eukaryota > Viridiplantae > Streptophyta > Polypodiopsida > Polypodiales > Pteridaceae > Ceratopteris > Ceratopteris richardii. The sequence continues at coordinate 41,165,801 of CM035433.1, read as the reverse complement.
TACAAAATGAAAGTCACTGCATATTGGAGTGAAGATGGAACCGAACTCTCATTGCTATAGCTCTTTTGCAACCTGATGATGTCGTTTCTTCGGTCCTATTTGCACTTGCAAGAGACTTTACTTGTAAAATTTGAGATAAGCAATATATGATAGAGATTGTATATACATTTTTATTTGCAATGGTTATTCCAAAACTTTTGGATTATCAAAATTCTATCTTCATTGCTTTGCAATGTGGTTGGTCATGTTGTTTTTCATAATGTTATGTTTTAAACATTGGCTTTGATGCAAAAATCTTGATATTGTTTGGTTTCATGTGCATTATTTTGTCAACAAACAATCATTTTTAAATTTTCACTATTTTATTTTTAAAATTAAAAGTGGGTCCCACTCATTTTAAGAACTTGAAATCACTATTAAAACATGTTCTTTATACTAATTTTTCACATTTGCATAGCTAGAGATTTTCTCAAGGCTATAGAATACTATGCAAACATGTAATGGTTGTCTCCACATCTACCACTCCCATCAAATCCCCTCAAGACCTTTTTATGGAGTTCTTGGATAGTAAATACTACGAAGGTCTTACAGATTTGTGACCTAGTCCATAGAGTCCATAATCTTGAAGGGACACTAAGCATGAACTATGATGTGCTCGAGGAGATTATTGATTATATGAGGGTAAATGAGTCCCTTGTGACTTACTTCTTTATAGCCATAAAGGGGATCGGGCCTTTATGAAGTGTCTCAAGCATTTCATGGCCATTGTTGAGGATGTAGGGCGCTTGTTAGATGACATAACATCTCACTTTGTTTTGACATACCAATTGCCACAATCTTTCCAAAGAAGAAAGAATGCAGTGGAGAGGCTCAATGCCAAGAGCCAATTGTAAACAAATTTAATAGAAATGATTCCTTTTTATGTGCATCCAAATGTTTTTATTGTGTCTTTATTCAATTATTTTTTGAATTGTATGTAGTGCATGAGGGTTTTAGGGACCTAGAAAAACAAAAACGGTTTCCCACAAAAACACGAGTATGGGCCCCACAAAACTTTTGCAAGGCATATACCCATGTTTCTATGGCAGCCCTTTTTGCCCTTTTTAGGCCTTCTTAAATGATCTAGATCACATTTGCATAGGTATAAGTGCATATAAACATGCACCAAGTTGATTAATCTCTTGTACAAGGGTCTTGCAAGAAGTGCACCTCAAAGATGGCATATCATATGCTCTAGTGTACATGACATGTGATTTCATGAACAAGAATAACAAAAAAAAAAGGGACTTGCCACAAAAATCTGAGATTGGGCTTTGCAATACTTTTGGAGGGCCCAATCTCACATTTCTATGGTAGGCCTTTTTTTTTTTGCTATTCTAGGCCATTGGAAGGTAGCACAACTAAACACTTCATATACAATAAACATATGCTAAACTTCGTAAAAAGTGTGTAAGACTAGGATATTCATGTGCAGATAAACTTTAAAAAAATTAGGAGACAAATAGACTTCAAAACAATTTAGAGAACAAATGTAATAAAAAGAAGATCATATTAATCATTTGGGATAGTACAAAAAGTTCTCTTATCAAGAGAATTTACAAGTGTTAAGGTTTATCTCCTCTAATCCTTCTAGTTAGTTGCATATCCTTAGGTTGTATTATCACTCTCTTTGCATGGATAGCACACAAGTTTGAGTCTTCCAACATTGTCTATAGCCTCTTGGAATGCCTCAATCGCTATTCCTTGAATGTGAAGTCCGACGCAATAACTTTGGAGCTCTTCCTTCACAAGTCTTGCAAATGGCCTTCATGGAATTAGAATCTCTAGAGACCTCCAATAATGCCTTATCTCCGTAAAGACTCTGTTTTTCTTTTTGCATCTTTGTGGTGCTCTTGCATTTGGAGGGAGTTTGGGTGTGTGGTCGTTGTGATCTACAACGTGGTTGATAGTTCTTCTTTCTTCTTGGAGCACACCTAGATGGCCCTACCTCTTCATTTACATGTTCTAACCTATTTGCATGTTGACTTTGATCTCGATCTTCATTTGTTGGTCTTTGCCTTTCTCTTGCATGTAGTGTCTTGCCTCCTTGTGTTACTCGATGGATCATTGGGATATGAGTATTGTTCCATGGTGGCTTGTTAACACTTTCTTCATACGAGAATCCTTAAAAATTGACGTTGATTCATGTATTATTTGTCTTTCTCCTTGTTCTTTCTCCTTGTTCTTTGGGCCCTGACTTGACTATTTTCTTAGTTGGGCGCTCATCATCGTATATAGAAGGAGAACATTGCATTTCTTGTGTTACATCTAGCATGTCATTCTCTTAAGATCAAAAGTGCTAATATGAATTAGGCCTTCTCTATTTAAAGATTTTCACTTAATTTTTGTCTTTTTCACATTTGAATGGACAAAAATTAGTTTAGAAACATTAAGAAAACATTCAAAAAAACATTTAAAAAGCAACAATAATAACTAAAAAAATTAAGCATGATATAATGAAAAGAATTGAAAATTTATATGATGAGAATGACAACATAAAAACCTTGACAATCAAGGTTTGATATGAAATAATGTATGGTGGGAGTCAATAAACGATTTCTAGATGGAACCCTCTCGGACTCTTTGTGCATGCCAATGGGCATGACATAGTGGTCCTGATGATGACATCCACTTCTCTCTTGCAAAATCATGTTGTATCATTCTTGCAACTTCTGCTATTTGTGACTTGTGTGCTCGTTCCATGATACATGATATTGGGTTCAAAGATAGATGATAGAAAAATGGCGGTCTAGTATTTCCATCAACGTTCCATCCAAGGTAAGATGTTTATGTTCATGGGCATCTCAATGAGGTTCAATGTGTCTTAGGCAACTATCGGAGTGGTTCATCAATAAAGTTGATTCAAAGTTAAAGAGATGGAGAGGATGTCAACCAAAATTGTTCAATATCCCCATGATTATTAATAAGTTGTTGGTGCCTTTGCTATTTTTCTTCCTCTCCAATTAGATTCTTAAGAACAAGGACCTCTCAATTTAAGAAATTGTTTGTAAAAACTCTGTTTAGAATAGGGGCTATAACAAAAAATGTATTTTGAAGGTTAATCGTGATGCATGTTGATAACACAAGGACAAAGCTGGATTCGATATTTTTTATATAATTGGCATGTCAGCAAGATAGAAATGATAAGGATGTTCAAACCTTGGTTACAATATAAGCATTCTTGTTCTCTTCTACTGAGAATACATTTAAATTACTAATAATGAGTGAGCTCCTAAAGATACCCACTTTCTCTTCTCACCCTTGAAGGTGACTCTAAAAGTTTTATAAATCATTTCTTTCCTTTGACAACTGTGGAATCAAATACAAGGGAAGTGCGTCCTAATTAAAGAGTGGAAATGGGATGAGATTCCATGTGGTTTTCAATAGCAACGAGTACTCCTATTTGGGAACATGAGGTGAACGAGGCTAGAAAGCTTAACATGAAAGATCCATGGTATAGGTATAAACGTTGTTGGATAGCCTAAGGAGGTATAAGTTGTGAGCTCTGCAACAGATTGTTGATGAGTCGATGCCCCATAGGCGAGTTGGTTGGGCTTTCATCTCTTGAGAAGGAGGTTGTGTGTTCAATTCTTGTGGATTATTGGACATGCTTGGGCCAGTGTGGTCAGTCAATCCTTATATTGCCTTCGAGATGTTGAAATTAATGCCTTCGGATAACCTTTTCCTTGTAATGCTTGGTGGTCTAACCCTTGCTTTATGAAATACGAAGGGTTCCATAGGTACTATGCCCTTCAATTAGTACAACTATTCTTTCAATACATTCAAGCCCGAAGAGATTAAACTTCTTCCGAACTTCCTTTGAAAAAAAAACATTGTTGATCAGTTGGTGATTAAAGCTTGCGTTAGCGGAGGTGGTCAAAATAGAGAACCATGAAGATCTGCCTATATATGGTTGCTGAAAACCTTGAGATCTTGATTTCAAGTTAAAGAAAGAAAGATTGTGCAAGGCTTTTCGTCTTTGCTTCTAAGTTTCAATGCACTTTTGATTCTCTATTGTCTCTGTATTTCCTACGATACATACATACATGCTCACACGTACATATATACATCTAGATGCATGAATACATACATACATACAGAAAACATGCATACATATTCGCATTGTTTTTTCACCAAAAGCAAGCTCAACCTTATCTATATGTTACCGCAAAAAACCTTATGCTCTCAAGAATGTTATCACAGAATTGACGTTTCAAGCAGGTAAGATGTAAATCATGTGCTTACTTCAATTTCTTCTTTGGGTGCCCAAAAATTAATTGTATGTGTGGAAAGATGACCACTACACCGTTAAAATTGTCTACTTCATTTTCCTTCATTGGCTGCAACTGGTTACTATGGCAGCATTTCTTCTTCCCACAATTTACTGCTCGCGGATGTAAACGTGCATAATGCTTGCGACAAATTATCTTGCCCTCATTGTAGTTCCCTGCTAAAGCCATGAGAGAAGGCTCGATACATCTTGACCTGGACAAGGTGTAATGTGAACTCTCTCCGAATGTTATAGCTAGCCATCGTACAGCTAGCTTCGAGCTGCTTCTTCCGGAAAATAAAATTAAGGAATATTTCGTTATCTTAGATCTTTGTTTGGTGTGGCTGCTCTCGGCTTAAGACGTAATAGTCTTGCCCCTCAGGTCTTTACGAAGATCTGCATCCTCCGAAGTTCCCTGCACTATAGCGCACGAAAAAATCTTCCTCAGGGTATTCCCTGCGCTACACTACGCACGACTAACACTTACTGCACATATACGTGTATATCTGCATACATACATATTCAAAATGAACTTAAGGAAAACATCTGGCATTGATAACAGTCATTTTGGAGTTTTTAACTTAAAATCTTGATTAGTTGTTACTCCAGCACATTTATAAGTTAAAACCTTGTAAAATGGAGTATCATACATTATCCATGATTTGCTTTCCTTGAAATGTACCTAACAATATATTAAGTAAAGAAAAAACTAATGCTGATGTTTGAAATTTAAATTTTGAATATTTAGGTGAACTAGACCCATATAAAGGATGGCATCAAAGCACTCAGCATTGCAAGATGCTGGCGTCGAGAAGATGATCTCTGTGTATGTATCGCATTCCAACTTGAAGCAGCTTTTAAGCCAGCTCCGATTTTCTCCCCATGTGAGTCTATTTGACCTCATCTACCTCCTTTTTGGACAGATTTAGTGTCGTCTATCTAATGGGAGTTGATATATTTTTGCACATAAACAACCACTGTAATTTGTCTACGATAATTCACGTCTTCATATAGATTTTCTCAAGAAAACATAAGATGAAGTTCTTTTTTCTCGTTTTGTATGCTGGAATCCGAATCGCTAAGTGACTTTATATTAGTTTCATGTGAATTTGAAATTCCAAACTTCAGTGTTGTTATTGAACTTTTGTACCTTGTTTTGCATTTTTTTTGTAGCATGGAAAGCGCTGTTCCAATATCAAGTTGTTTGGAGATTAGTCTATTCATATCTTTTCCAAAACATGCATGATTGTACAAGACATCTCTATGGAAATAATTATAATACATTTCCTTGATGTAAAATTTGCAATCAGCTGGTGGACATGTTTGTATATTAGATCTGTTGATGAAATACTTTTCCATGCTTCCTTGTCTTTTCTTTCTTGGTGATCCTTGCTTTGTGTCTTCCCCTCTTAGGCATCCTTGAGGCTTGGATCACTTGGCTCCCAACGTTGAATGAAAATTGAAGCATTGTGGAAAGAATGGATGAATACGGTCGTTGGATCATTTAGTGACTTGCATGTAGGAGTGTTTCAAGAAATAAGTATCTTTGGAGCAAATGTATTCCTAAGATAAAAAAGTACATGATAACCATTGAATTTGCAAGTGTGCGTGAATCTACTCTCTTGTGTCCATGCATGTATTGTTGATTTTGTTGATGTATTTAGGTAGTGATTTGTGTGAACACTTTAGGACCGCCGGGGCACTTTTTTCCCTCTTTAGGAGGTTTTTCCCCTCGGCTTGTATATACGCCTACTTCCCTAACGGGTTACATATCTTGTACATTCTAGTGGTAATACATTTAGTATTTTGTGTTTTGCTTCAAGCTTCTTCTTCTTCCTTGTGCTGTTTGCACGCTCCCGCAGACCTCAAACTCCAACAATTGGTATCAGAGAAGGTCGCCGCTTCATCTAGGGCATCGTCGACATCCCTTCGGTCACAGTCTCCGAATCGCACGAAATTTGGTGAGCCGGCCTCCGAACGCATTGTCGAAGTGCTTGTGCAGGCTATTTCGTCTTTTTGTGCTAAAGATATATACAGGTTTTGGTTCGCTAGTATAAGTGTGTCGAAGTCTCCTACAGGTTTAGGAGATCTCGACAGGGTACTTTTGTTTAACTTTTTGAGATACAATCAATTTTTTGCATTAGGGTATTTTAGTCAATGACCATGGCTGAAAGAAGTGAAGTGATGTATTCCGTATGTCGGCTATTGAGGATAAGTTGGATGGTACGAATTACCCATTATGGGCTTATGACATTCGCTCCTAGGTCTAGGATGATTGTTATTAGGCCAATACTTGCTTTAGCAGCACATTTTTGTTAGCATATATATCAACTTGACATAAAGACTGCTTTTCTAAATGGTGATTTACACGAGGATGTGTATATTCAGAAGACAGAAGGTTTTGAAGAGACAGGTAAAGAACATTTGGTATGTAAGCTTATAAAAGCTTTGTATGGTTTAAAACAGGTACGTAGAGCATGGTATGAAAAGATACATACATATCTTTTGTCCATTGATTTCCATAACTCAGATGTAGCTCCTACTCTTTATGTCAAAGCTGAACCAGGTATGATGATTATAGCAATCATTTATGTGGATGATATTATAGTCACAGG